>QQOI01000029.1:600000-1042342 GCA_009729435.1 Phytophthora fragariae
TTTCCTTAGTTTCTTCCATGCTAACTGGTGCTACCTCACACACGACACACGACAAAGGTCCCTGCTTATCTTCCTTGTTGATCGCTGCGAGCTCTCGTTTGCAACCAAGCGCACATTTGCCAAGTCTCTCACCCAGACACGACTGCCGTAAATAACACTGCTCAGATACGGAGAAGGTCGAAACCGCTGGGTTTAGAAACGTACATAATCGACCTGCAGGTTTGTCGAGAACAATGGAGCCTGGCTGCGGGTTTCGACACAGAAAGCTACCCCCTCCCCGGCTCCAGGTTATGTCACACAAATTGCAGGTCTTGTCATGAATTTGTGAGAGGATGCAGGTTATGTCATTTCCCCCACGCACGCTTGAGCCCCCCCCCCCTCAAGTGGTCCACAGCTGCTTATCGACTCAAGTACGATAAGGCGGAATGGGGGCACGTGCAGGGTTTGGAACAATGCAATGTCATATTTATTGGGTCTCCGAATCGAGACCAATAAATAATTGGCCTAATTGCTAATCGATTTCCAGTAACAGCATGAGACGTGGTGTTCGCTCCATCGTATGGGAGTACACGCATGTGAAAATGTTGGAATTTGTCCACAGTGCGTTCATTGGAATCAGGAGGGGGTTACCTCAAGAACCTTTCCGCCGCGCACACAAGACTTCAGCGAATAGTATCCACATCCCAACAGGCGCGACCCAGTCACCGCGAATAACCACATGTACAAGAAAATGTATTGATATTTTGTTAGATAAGGGCATTTACCGCAATCTAAGCGATGAACGTGTTCCATGACGTTCGACATGCCCATGCTGCGCCTTGCTTGCGCCTAACGAAGCATATACGACACATAAAGTAGTCGAAGCCCTCGGGCGTATAGTACGATGTCGCGGTTCGAGGCGCGGTCGGACATGCGTGGTTCGAGCTGTAGACGACGGGGTGAGTGCAGACGAAAAGTGAGCTGATGAGCGCACTGTTTCGAGTAGCAGCAACCTACTGCGATCCACAGATTCAAAGCGAGAGCGAGAGCCACTCGATCTACATAGCCTCACTCAACGCCAACCGTGTCAAGGACACTGAAATCCACTGTTCTGGGGTCCTAAAAATATTGAGTGTTATTGAGGTCAGAGGGTCAATAAATAATTGCAGTTACTGAATTGCCAATTACGGTTACTGGTATTGGAAAATTCCAACACGTGCCGCACGTGTAGGGTGTTTGAGCCGGGTGCGGATTTACACGAGTAATCTTTGGATGTTCCTCGAGTACTGTACAGCTAACAATAAAGATGCTCGCAGAGTGCGCTTACCAGTTTTGGAATTACTCGAACGGATAAAATTTCTCGGATGCTTCAGGCCATGCGGTTGTGTCTTTACCGCAGCATTTGCACACGTGGCTGCAAGAGTTTTCTGCAAATTGCAGATTGCAATTACACTTCAGTAGGGGGTGTCACGATATGGTACATGGTTTGTCCTGGGTTTACGCCCGCACGCTGCGCGCACGGCTCGTAAACTGCAGGCGGGGTTGCTTACAGCGCTGCCTTCGGCAGCTGGAAGAAATCAAACAGCAATAAACTATCGCCCTGCACGCGCTCCGCGCGAACCCAAAAACTTGTAAGGCATGAACCCTGCCGTGCTTGCGCGCGGTAGTCGGCTCGTTGCGCTCGCTTCGTCTAACGGAGCGCTTCTATCTCAAAGCTATAACATCAATGCAACCTGTACTCGCACCTCCACCTTTCGTGCCACCAATAAAATTATTGTACTCGCCGAGCATCTCAATAAAGGCCGTGCTTGGGGACCATCCGGATTGAACGCGCTGAGAATCTTTTTCCGTTTGAGCCAAGCGAGCGTCGCAAAGTTCTGAGTACTGCTACCGTTACGGTACTACAGCTACGACTGCACCACAGCCAGTTACTATCGTACATGTGTGTGCCCATATTCGGCATAGGGGGGGGTACATTTAGACGCTTGCATAGAAAATATATTTTCACGTTAACAATATGCAAAAGGTCTCTGTAAAAAGTTTTAAACCGAGTTATAAGCCCTTATTACGTAAAAATATAGAAAAGTAAAAGTAAAACATGCCAACACTGGACGCCTACCATATATGCATTAACCCTTCTAAGCCGGCATTACGGATAATCCGGAATCCAATTTATAGAGGTGAAACTATTCCGAGATCTCCGCAACAAATTTAGCGCGATCGAAATCCGCATATAGAAGTTTGTATTGGATAAATTTAAGCAGGTCAACTGTAATGTCTCGACCAGGTGAGACATGAGATTTGCGGAAAGAGGATAGGGTTACCGATATAAAAATCCGGAGAGTCCGCGAGCCTCTTCCAGCCTTTCATTCCCGAACAGACACCATCACTCTTGGCATGTTCGGCTTCGAGAAAGCTTCCAGCAGATCTGGCGCGAGCTGACAAAGAAGAGATAGACCTACAAGAAGTCACATGACTTAGAAACAACCAGCGCTACATTCAGCCGAGCGGGAGCATCAAGGGGACTGAAAGCGTCGACTTCTTCACCGGTAAGTGTGCTACATTTGCGATGATATCAACTTCTGCTAACTTACGCATTCTGTCTAGGTGAGGCGAATCCGATGAGGTGCTGTTGGTGCCAGGAATGGCTTTCCTTTGTCCCGGCACCAGTCCGACGCCAGCGACTCCGGCGTCTGCAGAAGTCACTGGAACGCTCGTCGTCGACGCTGCATCAACGCACGCAGGAAAAGATACCCGAATGTCCACGAGCCTCTGCGAAAGCAACGCCTGGTGCGCAGCAACCACCTTTCACGGGAACGCTTTCAGCGCCGGTCAAGTCAACTGCTCCGCGCGCTCCACGTGCGGCTACTGAGTCGAATTCTGCATGCACACGAACATCGTCCAAGAGAGAAAGGGAAACAGAAGACAGTCGCGTCTAGTTCGACCGTGAGAGTGGTAAGCCCGCACCCTTACTTTCATTGATTGTGACCTGAATCTAATATACATGTCTGCTACGTACGATCCAGCATCCTGCGTTCCGGATCCTCCTCACCATGGTCCGTGCACCACTGAACAACCTGATCCGGATTATCCTGCAAAAAGGCATTCGCGTCTAGTTCGGCCGTCGGAGTGGTAAGCACGCACCCTTGCTTTCAATGATTGTGACCTGAATCTAATATACATTTCTGCTACGTACGATCCAGTATCCAGCGTTCCGGATCCTCCTCACCATGGTCCGTGCACCACTGAACAACCTGATCCGGATTATCCTGCGTCTGTTTGCGAGGTGCTGAAAGAGCTCTTCCGGAGACGACACCTTCGGCAACAGTAGGGATAGTCACCCCCCCCGATCCCGATCTGCATCCCGCTCGACGAGTTCGACTCGGACAACTTCTCGATGCGCTAAGACGTGACCAGCTTTTCGCGCCAAATGACGGTGGTGATCTCAACGTTGGCAGGGATATGTTGCTGCTCGCTCTTGAGCACAAGATCGCAATGAAGAAGATGATCAAGCCACACAGCACTTCTCCGGCATTTGCACGTCAAAAGGGCAAGGACTTCTTTGCTGGTGACGGCATGGCCGAGTTGGTGACGATGCCGCTGCCTCGACAGAAGCACGCTGGAGAAGACTGTAGAGATGAACGGCAGAAGCTACTGTAAGGTGAACTCAGACTACGCTGGAGCGTCCGCAGCTTCGAGACGAACTACTTCTACGCGTCGTACTCGTGTGCCAAGAAGGACAGAGCCACGCTCTGGAACAAGACAAGGTGACTGGAGCACGGCAGCTCGCTCAACCACAACGGAGTGTGGCATCAAAGCTGGAAGAACGGCACGACCATCCCTGCTGCACTGCAAGACAAGATCGGGTTCGTCAACAAGCGCCGGCCTGGGGTGTTAGGGAAACCGATGAAGAGTAAGGAGGATGAATGAGAACCGTAGTTGAATGATGGTCGATTTGTCGTGTGCTTGCCGTCCCGTCGTTACTGCTGGGAGTAACGGTTTTGCAGGGAGATCGCAACGTCAAGTTTTTGGCATTGTTCTTGTACTGCCCATCACCCCTCAACAGCCAATCAGCGATCTCATTTAGACCACGTGTCATGCGAAAGGGCTTGAAACAGGTTATATTGTACTGGTTTTCCGGTATATGTTAGTTCATATATTAAGAGTAACGGATTCTCCGAAACTATCTTCGGATTAGAAGTGTTAACGGGCTGTCATAGTTGCAGCAAGTATGCCTGGCATACTCGGCGCATAAATCTCCCGGGGCCCAGATCTGGTGTCAACAAGCCGCCCTACCCCTAGATATATGTCGTGTAGCCATCATAAAGGTTTGACTTGCGATTTGTATAGTTTATGTTGACCATCACTCCTACATATGTAAACTTCACTCTGTGGGCTTTTCGCGTTGCATATATCTTCCGACGGATCGAAACGACGGTCATTTGCGAATTTGCCTCCGAAGGCAGCAAGTCGACAGCAGAGCTCCGCTTCGAAAGGTGTGGTTGCTTGTAGCCAAAGGACTGTTGCCGGTGATCACGAGGACTCACCTGTTGTGTGCGTGCAGGCTACGGTGCGCATCACCCATTCCGCTGCCCACTGGCAGCTTCGCTGCATCTTCGACACGTCCAGCGAGGACGAAAACACGCCGCCCAACGTCCAGGCAAGCCCGCAGCACACCCACGGCAGCAAGCGCAGCGAGCAGCCCGCCAGAGACTACGCCAGCTCCACTGGCACCGCGACTCCTCCATGGGTGCCGCCGGAGAAGTGCCAGCGCCGCTCCAAGGCAGTGACGAATCGACCGCCAAGCCCGGAGGCAACACCCCCACCTGCGTCGCCGTCGCCGACAACCCGTCCAAGCGCCAGCCCCACGACGTCGTCGCCAATTTTGCTGGAGACGCCACCAACGTCGCCGGCGCGCCCCAGACCACGCAAGGCGCTTCGGCCCCGCCAAGAAGGACGTCGTGCGCGGCGTGAGGCTGCTGCGCCGTACAGCCGTCGTCCGTCGGTGCCTCAGCGTCCAGATCGACCCGCCGTCGACCAACGTGGATCGATGAGCGCCAGCACGGATGTGGTGCGCCGCTCGCCACCGCAAGCACAGCGGCCACGTGATCAGTTCGTGCCAGCTCGGTGGCCATATCACGTGGCCCACCTCCGTGAGCAGTTCAATCCATTGGCGACGGTCTTTCCGGCGGTGCCACACTTCGGGTGGTGCGACTGCTCGTCGCCGTGTCGCGTGGACTCATGCCGCAACTCGCGCATGCACCTGTATTGCAACATTAATTGTTGCCCCTACGGAGGTCTCTGTGGGAACGCCCTGGGCGAGTCGAACAAGATCTACCTGGGGAAGAATGTGCGCACAAAGGCGCTCGGAGTGGTCGCCGCTGAGGCCATTGAAGCTGGAGAAGTCCTCGGTCAATACGTCGGCGAGATGGAGCACGTCAGCGCTTCTCGCGCAAATCGACCGCGCAACAACGGCTATCGTTTGGTGATGAAGATGCAGCCAGAGAGGCCCACGCACCCCGTCCGTGTGGCGATCAATGCAGAGAACATGGGCGGCCTCATGCGGTTCGTAAACCACTCTTGCGAGCCGCTGGCGAAGTTCGTCGAGGTCTCCAACGGACGCCGCACCACCGTTGTCGTGGCGAGCACGGAAGACATTCGTCAGGGCCATGAGGTGACGGTCGATTATGGCGACGACTTGTGGTTCATCTGCCGATGCGGATCGGACAGGTGCCGCCATCGTCATCTCCAAGGTGGTCAAGATCCGTAAGGGTGCGAAGGAGAACGGAAGACAGAAGAGCGAGCAAGACAAATGAGCATGCAAGGCGATAGGTGTATTGACACTTGTATAGGTGCGTAATGTGAACAAATGAAGATTGCATTGATGAGAAGAGTTCGAGTCTCCTTTGGCTGACGTTGGCTGAGTTGCATCTACGTTGCAGGCCGACGTGAGTGCATGTAGCTCGCCCATGTACTTCGTGCCTACAGCGCTCTATTGAATCTCGTATGGCTCACGCCGATTTTCGCACCCATCGACGAGAAGGCGTATCGCAGTAAGCCCGCGCCAGAGTTCGCGCCTAATGACGAGATGATGGGCCCTTTGAAGATCTCGCGCGCGCGCTAACTACATTTTGCACCCGCAGATTTCACGCGCAGCTCTGACCTAGCACTACAACGTACAAGTGTAACATGAATTGGTGGCGAGGACGCCTTCGCGCCAAGCAAGCTGCCAGTGCCGCAATGACGCTCACTTTTCGTTTTGCCGAACACCAAGCAAGCCCCCCCACCCCACCTGCGAACCCGACGCCCCACCTCCAAGCCCGGTACACAGATCCAGCACTGCTGACTGCCCCGCTACGTAACGTGACTGACTTTGAGCTGTCTGCTGTGTTTGTAGATGCCGAAGCACTCTGGTACCGCTAACTACACGATGTCCGACGTCGATCGACTCCTCGCGCTCGTCGCGAAGATGCTGCCTCTGGGCAAGGACGAATGAGAGCGGCTGGCGATGGCGTACAACGCAAACCGCCAACGCGGTGCGCCCGAGAGAGACTACGAGAGCCTTCGGCGTAAGTTCAAGGTGCTTTACAGCACGAGGAAGCCGACCGGCGTGCAGGAGATGCCCCCTCACATCAAGAAGGCGAAGGAGGTCAAGCTGGCCGTCGACGCCAAGGCCAACGTCGTCGAGATGGACGACGAGGCCGACGACGACCAGCCCGACTTCTGTTTTGAAGTGGACCCGGACGACAGCTCGTACGAGGACGGCGATGGCGACGGCATGCAAGCACGTGGTGACGCCGCCGTGGCCGGATCCACCGGCGGCGAATCGCTGGGCTCCGGCGAGTCGCTCGACGACGAGTCGACGGTGTCTAGCCGCTCAATGAGACGGGGCGAGTTCCTGGACTTGCTCACGTCGCCACTGGGCATGGAAGGTCTCGATGACCTTGCCCACACGCCACATCCTGCACCCGGTCGAGCGGGGCCAAGTGCACCTCGTTCGGGCTCTGGAGGGCCACCGCCATCACGCAAGGCGGCCGTCAATGCTACCAGCGGCGGAGCTTCGCTGCCGACGCAGCAACCTGCGACGGAAGCTGCTGCTACTGTCAGCCGCGACGATCTCGAGGCGGCCAGGTACCCCAAGCTCCAGACGTCGTCGAACCGCCTTGGCGGCACTGATCTGCCAAGCTTCCGCGACACCGTTGGCGCCAAGCGCACGAGAGAAGACGAGAAGGACACGGCCGAGGCTAAGAGGATCCGCGCCATGAAGGCGACCACCGCCCTCAAGTCGAAGTTGGACGGCATCGAGAGCAACGCCAGCAGCATGCGTGGCAGCATCCTCGAAACGCTGCTGGTGCTGCGCGAGGAGAGCGAAAGGAAGGCTGAGGCCCGACTTCTGGAGGAGAAGGCCGATGCGGAGGCGCGTCGTCGCGAGGATAAGCTGGAAAGAGAAGATCGTGCGCGTCGCGACCGCGAGGAAGCGCGCGCTCGAACTCAGGACCTGCTACTACTGATCGGCGCGCTGACCAAGAAGGCCTGAAGACAGAGTCAACGAGCGTGCAGGCTCACTTGAGCGAGGCTAGCCATTCACATTGAATTTGTAGTTGTTCGTCACTTACTGCTAAGCCTTCAAATCGAATGTGTTGTTCATTACCATGTAGCAAGCTCATTGCAGTGTTCGCTTCTCAGTCATCACATTCTAGTCAATTGTAGCAATCACGATCAGCAAATGCAGTTCATACAGAAGGCGGTTGATGACAACGCAGACAGCGAAAGCGCTCAACTCACCTTCGGAGAGAAACATATTGATTGCGCCTTACAGAGTCAGCATCAACTAAGGCACAATACGACGACAAAGAGAAATGTATTGTTCACATCTTACAAACACAAGCATCATTAGCTAGGCTCCTACTCGCTTGACGGCGGCAGCTCCATTTCGCCCGAGAACGTCGTTCGAATCTGCGAGATGCCGACCGTGCGCACACGATAGTTAGCTATTCTGAACACGTTGCTGATTCTGCACCCGCGGATGTTGGGGTCGTACGGCAGGGGGAGGTTGAGGCGGCTGTACACCTTCTGCATGCTGCCCATGCCTCACTCGGCCGCCTGCCGTACAGACGTGATTGCATTGTGGAGCGTTCGCGCGGAGCTCCTGAGCGACGGCCGAATTCTATCCAGGTCGCCGTCTTTGAGAGGCGTCAGGATGCGGCCCACCATGGCAGTCGAACATGGAAAAGCGGAGTCCGACACCACGTTCATACGCGTATCTGGGCAGTACGCGGGGTCGAGCAACTTGGCGCGGAAGCCAAGCGAGGTGTCCGAGTCGTTCCACGACCCGGGACAATTGTGCTTACTCCAAATGATACAGCCGTCGGCGGCGAAGCAGATCGTGCAAGTCACGAACACGGTGTGAAGCCACCCGTTGTACATGGCATTTTGCAGATCCGCATTCGACGGCTGCTGGACCTACAGTGCAGTAGCTGTTAGCGTGTAGCATTCTTAGCAAAGCAACTAATGGTTTCAAATGAAACTTACCCGGAAGTTCTTCCCATCAATAAACCCAAAGGTGTTTTGGAGAAGTGGTTCGCGAGCCTCCACCAGCTTCGCCAACTTGGCTTGGCGAGCTGGGGACGGCCACGAGATCCGTGCGGGGGCGTATCCGCTCAGCGCCTGCGCCAGTGCTGCCTCGGCGCGCGCAAGCGTCCTCGACAGCGTGCTTGGCGGGGCCCCAAACAGCATGCAAAGGGAGCTTTGCTCCATCGAGCCGACGTAGAAGCAGAGCACGAGGCCGAGCACCTGGTGGTGGTGCTTCAGCTTGGTTGGACGCCCGCGTGTCATGTGGCGCGGAATGTAGTAGAAGCGGCTAAACCGCCGCAGGAGCTGGTTGAAAGCCGACCTACAGCATTGCATGTCAGATAGAGAATAGCAGCATGGTAAACAGTCAATATAGCTCGCACCTGGTCAAACTTGTCGTGTTCAAGAAGTTCACGTCGCTGCCGTACTTGTACACCATCATCCAGGCGGAGTCGCTCGGCGTGTCCAGGCACTGGGTGGTCAGGTAGTGCCTGCTGCGCATAGCGATCTTCCAAGCCTCCTCCACCAGGGCGCGGTACACCTCTCTGCGAGCGTCATGCAGCTCCTCGTCTTGCTAGAGGAAGGTGCTGGCGAGCACCAGCAGCGCATCGGCGTCGTCGGCGAGCATCCTCGTGTCGGACGCGCGCCAAATTCAAAAGTGTCGAAATGTAGAAGCTTCCTGACGTAAGTGATGTCCGTGGCAAAGTGACGGGTACATTCTAATTGCCTGTTGTTATTGCCTGATTCAGGGCACTCCCACACGGACACAGATGCTCGATGTAAGGCATTTGTGGTAGATGCTTTTAGCGATATGCCAGCATATATCTTTTTAAGGCCTGACATACCTACTGCAACTATGACAGCCCGTTAATGTATATATGGTAGGCGTCCACTGGTAATAGCGTTCTCCACGACTTCTATGATTCTCTGAATGCTTACATGGACACTCCGATGTTATTAATACTCGATCTTTGTCTGTCGCCTCAGGCTGAACTTAGCTCAGCATCCCATACGCAACCACAAAACTTCAGATACTCGCAAGCTGGACAGTTGATTGAAATTGCACTAACAAATGGAAGATGTGATCGTGAAGCTGAATCAAATCCACAAAGCTGTAATGGGTTAAGCGCTATGCTCATGGGTCAGTCACTGACTGGCAGTCAGCACGTGAAAAGAAAGACAACGAGATACTTCAATTGAAATTATAAAACAAATGAATAGCCGTCGCCAGTTTTTTTTTGTTTATCTCGCATGCAATACTAACATTTTTGTTTTCGTTTTGTATCACGTTGGGCTGCTACACCACTTCTTCAACACCAAGTGTAGCCCGTCCCGTGTCCCAAGCATCGCACTCTATTTTCGCGCAGTCGTGAGGCATCGGGCCCCACCAGAGTACGTCCACAAGCACCACTCTCGACCAAGCGCTCAAGATTCCTTCCGTTGGGTTCAGATCTATCTTCGAGGCTTTTTAGTGGTAAAGACAGAACCGTTTCGTCCGTCTTGTACAACCGCGTCACCTGTAGCTGTAATGGTGTGTAACTTCAATCCCAAACCATAACGTGCCCGGAGCAAAACAAATAATCATTTGTTTTTGTTATCCCACATAGCAATAGGAGAAACAGCACTATTCACCGGCTTAGCAGTAAAAGCGGACTTGTCCGCTAGTTGAGCTATTGATTTGTCAGGGTCACCTGCAGTCTCGGAGACAGGAATCGTGGACTTATCCATATCCTTAACTCTCCGTGAAATTTCTCCATCAAGAAGAAGAAATAGTGTGATTAGCTAGAGGATATACTGTGTACTGGCGACATAATATGCATATTACTACGAGTAGTATGCACTTGAGGAGAAATTGCTACTCTTCCCAAAGTTGAGTGACATTTTAATCCAGATTGGAGACAACAGCACACTTTGTGTTTGCTTCTGTGGAGAATGCACATAACGATTGCTTTCCCTCTCACATGGACACTTCGAAACAACATCCTATTCGGAGAAGCACAAACTCAGAAACCCAGCGCGTAAATGCTTCTTTTCGCAAAATTGTATATCGGCTTGCGCAAGAATAGAAGATAAACGGCGGGGCCGTTGCCTCCGTTCTTAAACGACTGGGATTTGAAGTAACAGCATTCAACTTGAGTTTCGTCGAACGAACTGACCACAACTCGCTGAGGAAATGGGTTCGCAGAATGCAACAGGTCGTACTCGGAGTGGTTTTTCCGTTACCACCGGAAAGCCGAGCGGAGTCGTTTTTCCGTTACCACCAGAAAGCCTCGAAGACGACGTGTGAGCCCAAAGTAAGGAATCTTGAGTGCTCGGTCGAGAACGAGATGGCAAGACAGCTTCTCATTTTCCAATTCTCCACAAGACACCAAGACACCAACTCCGTTCAAGACGCCAACCCAAGCGATGAAGACCTCGGTTCATCTCGCATTCGCACTGGCCATGCTCACTGCCGCTACCAGGTTTGACGCCGCCACTGCAGCATGCGGTTCTTGCGGTGGCTGCCTTTGGACGTACACCGGCGGCTCTACATGCTACATGAATCCAGCACAGGCAGAGTGCGATGCGTGGGGCGCAGCCTACGCTTGGTGCGGGGCTGGCGGTTCGACACCGACTGTGACACCGACTGTGGCACCAACTACAGCACCAACTACAGCACCTTCAACGTCATGTTCCTCGTGCAATGGTTGCCTTCAAACGTACGCTGGTGGCACCCAATGCCTCACGACTGCGGCGAAAGTGGAGTGCGATGCTTGGGGCACGGGCTACACTTGGTGCAGCTCGACAACAACCCCAACGACCGGACCAACCACCGCACCAACGACTGCACCAACTACCGCACCAACTACCGCACCAACGACTGCACCAAGCTCGTCGTCGTTTGCGTTCGGTCCGTACACCCTTGTCGGTGCGGGACTTCCACTAGCTTCGACAATGACCAACTTGGGACTCAATGTTGTTACCCTTGCCTTCGCGAACGGGGAGTGCGGCTCGGAGAATTGGGGTGCCGGAACCACGATAAGCAATGTCGTCTCGATCATCAACACGCTTGTGGCTGCCAAGAAGAAGTACATTATTTCGACTGGGGGAGAGGGCGGCATTTTTACTTGTTCAAGCGACGCCAACTTCTTCAAGTTCATCAAGACGTACCAGTCGGCCTACCTCATCGGCATTGATTTCGATATTGAATCGACCCAAACGCGGGCTCAAGTTGACAGTCTGGTCTTGCGCACGAAGAACGCTCAGGCGACGTATCCCAACCTCCGATACAGCTTCACACTTTCCTCGGTCGCTAAATCTACTGGCGGGGATCCGTTTCTCTGGTTGGGTGACCAGGTTCTCAACTCCATCAAAGTCAACGGTCTCACGAACTACCTCATCAACCCCATGACCATGTGCTACACCGACTTGAGCCAGTGCGTTGTTTCGGGAGGCACTTGCGACATGGGTGCGTCGGCGAACCAAGTGGCAAAGAACCTTCACGACTACTACTCCATCCCGTACAACCAGATCGAGGTCACTCCCATGATTGGCGGCAACTGCTTTCCAGTGGCTCCGCAGCATGAGTATATCTTCACTCTGAACGATGTTGCGACGGTGAGCAACTTTGCGAAGGCGAACGGTCTCGGGGGCGTGCACTACTGGTCGCTTGAGCGCGATAATGACTGCCCGCCAGGTGCTGCCAATTGGAAGTGCAACACATACGGCGTTGCTGGCTTGTACGGCTTCACCAAGAAGTTCTTGACGTATTTTCAGTAGATGATTGGATTTGTGTCGTATAATAGTATATTATACGACTCGTATTGCATATGCATATGGGATAACAAAAATAAAAATGATGATTTGGCAAGTTAAGTTTTTGGATTGAAATCAGGAATACACTCACAGGCGGTTGTTAAAGAACTTCAAGACGAACGAGCTCTTGATCTGCTCTGACGATGGTCTCACGAATAGCTTCACGGGCTGGCACTGGTTAGCGGCACGAATCCGCTAACAGCTTGCTTGTTATGACCATAGTATTCATATGGAATACTCCTCCTTTCTAGCAAGCATGGCCTCGTGTTCAAACAAATCCACCACGCCACTATTCATTGAGCGGAGCTGAGGAAATGGTCTTCTCTTTGGTTTAATACACGGCATCTCACGATTCACTGCGATATGTTTGCCCATGAAGGGGCTCAACATTGCCATACTACTTGGTTTCAATACATGTAGAAGAGAACATGCAGACCCTAGCGGACAGTCCTCTTTCCGTGACGTTGCGTGGTTACGGTGCAGACTGGGTGGAATCACATTGAGACGCATGGATCGTGAAACAAAAACACAAGACACGCAGACATATTTTCTTTTATGTGGAAGTAGCGGCGCTGGTTAAAACGTCCCTAAAAAGTGTTCTAAAAGTGTTCTAAATGACCTAAAAATGCTACAATCATTTCGGAAATCTTGCCGGTATTAGAACGTTGTCGGTCACCGTTGAGCCTTGGATTGAGACTTACTGCTGGATATGCTCTAAGAGCATCTCCAGCGGCAAGTCCTAACGGCGGTTTTAATGTTTAGTACTGAATAGACGCGATTACTTCGTTCATAGTAAGTTCTAGCTGGACACTCGCGCGTTGGCACTCGCCTGCGGACTTAGCGGCGACGCTGCGGGCCCGCCCCTCTCTCGCTTCGCTCAATGGGCGACGCTTCGCGTCCTGCCCCACCCCCGTGCGTCTTACGCTAAGTCCTCGGCTTCGGTGTCTAGAAGAAAAAAAAACCTCGTTGTCAGGGCAACTACTCCGGCCCACGCGCCGACCATTGCAGACCTCCGCTTCGCTTCGGTTGCAAAAGGTCTCTCTGAGGCCTCTTCGATTTTCGGCGCCCCCGCTGCTACATTATGACCGCTGCAGTGCTCGGCTCGCGCGGTCTGGGGTCGGGTATGTAAACTATTGCAACTCGTTGAAAAGTATTCGCAGGTCTGGGTCGGGGTGAGGCTGACCAGGTACCATACCCGACCCGCAAAAGACCCATTTTATAATCTACCATGGGGTTGCCACAGAGTTCTTGAGCTTGTTCATCATGTTGGTGTGCGCCACCGCGTTACGCGCACGCTTCATGATTACGAGCTAGCTGAAGGGGTACTCGGTCTTCAGCGTGGTCTTGGCAAGAGTGATATCCTGTAGAATGGTGCAAGGCGCCCGTGTCGTTACCGACTACGTATGCAGTCACGGTTATTGTGTGTCTAGCGCGACCAGCCCCTAAGTGAGCTGCCGACATCTCAACACCTTTTGTTCGGTGCTGGCATTGAAGAAATCACAAATCATTTCTGTGCATGCGACTGCCACTTACAGTCACTCGCTGCTATCCAGGAATACCGAGAAGCGAAGCTGCAACACCCATCCGCAATAAATAGCTCCATCGCTTGTCATTGCTGCTCCGGCATCATGCCAATGGCAGTTCGGTCTCAAGACAGCACCTTAGTCAGCAGTTTCGCTTCGCCATGGAGGTGAAGAAGCCCCTTTCGATCCCAAAGAGCGCGTTCAAAAGTCCCAAACGGCCGCCACCGCCACCGTTGGCGGCTCGTGTTCGCGTTGCAGTCCGCGTGCGCCCACCGTTGAGTAGTACTGAGCGGTGTATCGCAGAAGCAGAATCCGATGCGACCACCGAGTCGAGCGACAACAAATTGCACTTTCAGCTTGAGAAAACCCAAAAGTGCTTCCAATTCGACCACGTCTTCTTGGGCGACGCAAAGCAAACGGGTAGGAATGATTTTCTATTGTCACCCAGTTTTGGATATCTGTTGCTAACCCGTGATGTGGACAGAGGTGTACAACGCAGCTCTGCAGCCGCTGCTGGCGTCCTTACTGCACGGCTTCAACGTCACTGTACTCGCCTACGGTCAAACTGGCTCAGGCAAAACGTACACGATGGGGGGTACAACGGTAACTGGTGATGGCGATGGTCTCATACCCCACTTCCTTCGAGACCTCTTCGGGTCGCTGCGTACTGAAGCGAGTATGAAGACAACGGCCAAAGTGTCGTTTCTGGAGATCTACTGCGACGAAATCCGCGACTTGTTGATCGATGCGAGTGACACAACACGAAGCACCTCACGACAAAATTCGACTTCAAAACTTACAATTCACGAAGACGACCAGGATGTGTGGGTCGAGGGACTGCTACAGGTTAAGGTGAAGAACGTCAACGAGGCGATTAACCTCCTGAAGGCAGGTCGACAACGACAGACTATAGGGGCTCATGCTCTCAACGACCATTCCAGTCGGTCACATGCTGTCTACACCCTTGAGGTAGCCCGAGTGTTCGCCGAGGAGATCAAACGCGCCAAGTTAACATTTGTGGATCTTGCGGGGAGTGAACGTGTGAAGAAGACCCTGATGGAGGGTCAGGGCATGAAGGAGGGATCTCATATCAACAGTATGGCACGGAAGGCTGCCATTGAGACTACTGGTGGTTGTTTTAGACTGACGAATGCTACTCTGTGATTTTTTAGTTGGTTTGCTAGCTCTGGGGAACGTAATCAACGCGTTGGGCTCGAAACAACGGCTGCTGCAGCGTCGAAACAGCACTGGGGTCAGCGGCCGACGAGGTAGCATTTCTGGTGGTGATGAACTCACCCCACGATGTCCAGCTCACGTACCATACCGGTCGTCAAAGTTGACACGGTTGCTACGTGACGCACTCGGCGGGAACTCGGTGACTTTATTCATGTACGAAGCTAGTTTTTTCATCCCAATCCATTCCTTTGAGTTACTGAACATTGGTTCTTGTTTCAGTGCCTGTATATCATCAGAGACGACGAATGGGAATGAAACCTTGTGTACGTTACAGTACGCTAACAGGGCACGCTCAATTCAAAACAAGGCGCAGAAGAACGTGGAGGAGGCAGTCTCTGAAGATACAGTCGACGATGAGGCCTCTGTTCTGCATGGAACCGAAAGCGAGCGTGAAATCTACGCTTTGCGGGAGCAGGTTGAAGCTCTCAAGTCACAGTTGGAGCAGGCTCTTGCCGCTGCAAAAGCAGCAGAAGCTCGGAATTTGTCTTTCACGGAGCCCAAAACAAACACGACAAATTTGTCAGAAGTTAGTCCAGCAAAGTTTGCAACCAAATCCTCGAAAGCCAAGCGACGACTTCGAATTGCTCCTCTCGAGTTGGATATACCCGAGCTGGCAAATATCCGTGAACTAAGTGGTAAGCTTTTGGAATCCGACCAGCGCGAAGGTGTTATAAGCCGAAGTACTCAAAAACTTCAGCAGGCTAGTCTTTCGGACCGGTTTGGCACCACAGAGCAGCCAGTAACGTTAGTGGAAGAACAAAATCAGCAAGCAGAAAATGTCACTCCTGTTTCAGACTGTCTGGACGCCACGGTGATAAATGCAGAAAGCAAAATTCCCAGCGACAACGCTTCCGAATCATCTCCAAAGAGACAAGTCTCCTTTTTCGTCAATCAAAGCATCAGCGGCACTCGCAATGGCTGCAAGAGTCCTCAAAAGATGACCTCACGCGAACGACGTCGACAGATGACCGATCAGAGCACGCAGTATGAAAGTCCATTATCGTTCCAGCACGAGCGCAAGACGCCAATTGATTATGTATTGCTTTCGCCCAGTCAAATCTATCGTGAAGTTCATCATCAACAGCAGAAGGCTCTTGCAGGTGCACCTTCGCCATGGCCCCATCGACGTCGCCTCGACACTCCCCGCAGTCAAACCAGACATTGCTCGATATCATTCCCCAAGTTTGACAGTAACAACGACCCAGCAAACCAGCGGTGCTCTAAATCGTCTGACGCGCTTCACGACATTCTCCAGCGCACTCGGCATTTTTTCGAGAATGGTTCAGAAGTGTTGGATCCAGATAGTAAACCAGAGAGTGGTGAGTCGGAGCATGACGAGGAGATACCAAACCCGCTGTCGTTCGAGGAGTTCCTGAATCGTATGGTAACTCTGTACGATCAACGAAGTCGTCAACAGCAATTTGTCCACAGACTCACCCAGCGCTTTCGCCACCTCACGAGCTTGCTCGGTATTACGGACGCCGAATCGCAGATGATCGAGCTGTCTAAGTACACGCTAGTGCACCAACTGAGCATACTGCAGCAACGCCTAGAATCATTTGAAGGTGTCGTTGCTGATAGACTCTGGAGGCGTCTGCAGCATCGGGAATCAGCCATCGAAAGCTATGCGGAGAATTGGAACGACAAAGTGGCTGCGGCTTTCCTTTCTGACGATCAATACGAGGCATGCACGCCCTGGCACGCACACCGCGCTGATCACGACTTTTTCTAGCATCGCATTTTGCCTTTCGTTCTCAACGGCTGGATCTCCGTTGCGCCAGGTGACCTTGAAAATGAACAGCTCTGGCTTACCTTATGAGATCAGCATAGAGTCGAATTCTACTTCGAAGTGCAGCAAAACAAACCTGAACCACTTAACCCTTAAAACGTTGCTGTGGGCCGGCAAAAACTTCAATTTCAGTTTTCATAAAACACTTTGTATTTGAACATGAATATGATATTGTAACGGATATTCCCGAATACAACACCGGTCCCGAATAAAAGCCCTTTGACCATTTTTGAAAGCGGTCTAAAATTAGAAGCCCTGCCTGATTTTAAGACCTGTACACGAAGTTACCATTTTGCATGGGGAATAGCGACTCGTTGCTCTTTTTGGCATTTTGATTGAGGAATAGTGTACAGTAACCCTACCCAAATAAAAGACCCTTTTCGTTTTTACATGAATCTGGACCGCTTCTAATAAATAGAATACCGGACAGTGTTCGGGCATTTCCGTTAGTTGAAGGATTTCACTCGATTGCCATGTTTAACGGTGCATGTACTACTACATGTACTTCCCTAGAAGTGTAAAACATGCGAAGCACAGGAGGAAAATTAAACAATTCCGATGTTATTGAATTCAAATATCTCATAGACTCTTGGAGTACAGCTCGTTTTTGACTGCTGCGCTCCGCTCTTCCAGCCGCTTCGAGTTGGGTGGGTCCACGCGCATGGTGTAGTTATACCGACGTCGGAAATCCTTCTTCTCTGTCAGCGAGCGCAGCGCGAAGTAGTACTTGGCGTACACCGTGGCGGAGATGTAGAGGTCCCACTGGATGTGGTGCAGGAAGAGCCGCTCGAGTCGGTTGATCGAGTGCAGCGAGAACTGCGGATAAATATTGCTGATCTCGACGTTCCACGAGCTCAGATCCTGCCACACCTTGGACGCGAGCAGCAGTCCGCAGACCACGATGGGTCTCCAGGTGGCAGCCAGCAGCGGCACGTTGGCTTGCTCCATGAGTCTCTCGATGTAGATGAGACACACGATCGTGCACTCGGCGCTGAGCTGCGCCTTGTTGAACAGGTTCTTGCAGAACCGGAAGATCTCGTCCACACTGGGCACGTGTCTCTTGGACGTGATCTTCTCCATGCGGTAGACCGTCAGCGGGTGCACTCTGGGCAGACGCACAAAGGTGTACTTGTACTGCGGCGTGACGAAGTGTTCTTCTCGGAAGGTTTGCTCCACTGGCAGGTCCACGAGTCTGGGGGACGAGATGCTGCTGGGGTTGGTGGCTGCTGCTTCCTCCTCCAGCTCGAACGCGGGCTCCTGCTCCTCTTCATAGGCTGCTGTTGGCTGGGTGGGGGTGGGGGATCTCGACTCGTTGGGTCGCTCCTCATTGGTCGTGAGCGCGGACACGGCGGCGGCGATGGCGTGGGAGATGCCGTTGGTGCCATTGGCGGCGCGCTGCTCCCTGTGGCGCTTCTCGCAGCGTCGGATGTGCTGGTACAGCACGACGCTCACACGTCGCAGGAAGTCGTCGTAGTTGGGCTGCGCGATGGACGAGACGGAGCTCGGGGGCGCCGCCACGCGGTCGTCCGGCTTGCGGTAGCGCAGCGAGCTCGTCTCGCTCAGACGCGGCGTGAAGACCGTGTGCGTGGGCTGGAAGGCAGGAGCCTGGAAGCGCACGCGCTTGCCGCCCTCGCCCATGCCCATGCCCATGCCCACGCCCGGGGGCGTCTCGTCCTCCACGGAGCTCGGCAGCAGCGGCGAGAGCGACACACTGAGCGCGGCCTCCGTCATGCGACTGGTGCTGCGAGTGTCCACGACCATGTACGTGGGTGCTACTTGGTAAATGACCGACGACTGACTGACTGACTGACTGACTGACTCAGATACCGCAGCAGATCTTGGTGGAGGGCCACTCGAAATTCGAAACGGACGGGACGTGTTTATGCGGGTGGTAAGAGGGTGGACCACACCTTGGACTACACATACAAAGAGGAAGGTAACTACGGACCTCTTGAAAGCGATTATCAACAGGAACAACAGGGACATGTGAAATAACAGGTCTTTAGCTAAACACGCAAATCTTGTACTAAGTACGGGCTAAGTGACGCTGCATCATGGGTATTGACTTATTCTCTGCTGGCCTTACAGTACATGTGCATTTTGCTTCGGGCTGGGGAATGCTGCAGTTGGTCACCAACTTGGTGGACGCCGAGCTTGGGCATGTCTCGTGTCCCTCGTCGTCAGTCCGGTGCGAGCTCAACCAGTCCCACTTTCCCTCGTCAAAAACATCGAACGAGATTCTGGTGCGGCTGTACACATAACGTTACATGCTTCTTGCTGTGTACGGATGACTGCTAATTCCTGCCGCGGCTCATGAATCACGAGAGCGCTCGGACCAAGTTACATACACGTTGTGCAATCGTGATATTCCGGCGTGTTGTGAAACGGAGATCTCTACACTGACTGCACGTGCTCTTGTCAGACGTCAGTGAAGGTCAATTTGATTCGAATCGGATTCGACTCGAAGAGCTGTTTCGTGCATTTTGGGAAGAACGTCGAGCATGGCTATTAATTGTAATTTGAGGAAGTTACAGACAATAAAAGTATGACCTTCGTGTAATTTTGCTTTGGGCTATGATCGTAATAAACCACTGTGGTTTCCGTGCACGAAAGCGGGATGGACTTTCGTGGAGTGCACGAAAGCGGGATGGACTTTCGTGGAGTGCACGAAAGCACTAAAATGCAGATTTCAGCACCGCACTTAACTGCTCTAGATTCGAGTATGGTGACGTTTTAGCTCCTGGGGCTGCAGCTTCTGGTTTGCGTACTGCGTTACTTCGAAGTATTATTTAAAAAAAACTGGAGATGTGGTGTAGCGCAGCTCGACCAAATTGGTTGAGCATGATTTTGCGAGACGCCCAACCCTTTTGATTGCAGTGGCTGTGTTAATGCAGACGTCAACTCACACTGAAGCCCAGGAGAAAAAGAAACGTTTATAAGCTTCGAAGGGGTAGTGTTGTTAGTCACAGTAGGCACCGGGTTCTCGTCTCTCGAAATCCAGTCAAACGAGCGCTCCGGTACGCGTACCAAGATTTGTTTTCAAAGGGGTATAAAAATACTTCAAGAAGTAGTTTGTGGGCTTTGGAGGCGGGGCCGGGTTGATGTACACCAAAAGTTCATTCGAGGAATCTCGAGGAGAAATTGCAAAAGAAATAAACGCACATCGGATGCATATTGTGCAACCGATAAGCGTATGATCTCCGGAAATACCAATTTTGCGTGCTTAGGACAGCCGAGTGGAATACCCTACATTTAAATAGCAGCTATAGTTAGCTCGGGCCTCTCCCGGCTGTAAACCACAACTAGCACCCGCCTCGTTCGGGCAACTAGCTTTTACATTCTCAGAACTTGCTTCGCCGCTGGGGCGGGCGCTTGCCATGGGGTCGGGGCTGGGCGTTCCACCAGCTTATTGCTGGCCCTTTCCCCGTGAGGGTCTAGGATAGAGGCGCAGGGGAGGAAGCTCGTAGCTCACCCGGCCCGGGGTAGACCGGGCTGCTTCCACGCTAGGTCCCCATACAACATGTATGGGCTACTGCACGCCTGCTCGACAAGGCCACTTGGCACAGGCGGCTTAGTCGTGAGCAGCCCTCTCGGCCAAGGCGCCATCTTTAGGCACCGCAGCCCCTACAGTCTCTCTCTGCAGCCCCCTACACTCTACTTTCCGGCCGTCCCCGCCAGTCCCACACAGCGCACCTCGCCTTGTGATACCGACCTCGTCCGGCGTGCACACTCACGTCCAGCGCAAAGTTCGTCTTATTAGCCCTTACTCGGCACCGTCGTGCCAAATCCAGACTGAGGGTCGTTCTTAACCACGCCGTGCCATACCATGGCACGAAACGAAGACTTCTAATTGGTCCACAATTTTTAGGGGTAGGGGTCAATTGCCATAGATGGCAAAACCTTGGTGCCATTCAACGCGCCACTGCCACACTGCCACGCTGCTGAACTTCATTATTCATCGTCATTTTCTGCTAGTAGAAGATGGAATTTAGACTACCGGTGGTCATCTTTTCCTTCTCCTGCTTGTATTCGTTGTGGCGCTGCTCTGGAACAGTATTGCGCGCGCTTGGCGGTGACCGGGGGCTTCGCGGTAGCATCCGAAGACAGTGAAGCTGCTGGGTTTGTCGTCAGAAGAACGCTTCCTCGCTTGCGTGCGCTCATTGCCGTCTCCGTGAGCACCGCGCAGTTTCCGTTTGATGAGAAATTTACAGTCGGAAAAGCATTTTTTTCCCTTATGGCACTATTTGGACCAATTTCATTCTTAACGACTTAGTGCCATGTGTGCCATGGAGGCCAGGCCGGGTGCCATGGCATGGCACGCCATGGCAGTGGTTAAGAACGACCCTGAGGGACGAGCAGCAAGCTGCTGCTCGGAGCCCTCCTACTAAGCCCCCTACCACACTACCTACCGAACAGCGCCCTTACCTAGCTACACTTGGACCTCTCCCCCTCCTCCGTGCGTCTTTCGTCTCACGGCCCCGTGGCCTCTCGTTTCCTTGCCCTGATGTCGCCCGTCCTCGCCTTCTCCCGTCTGCTCGTCCTCTCCGGGCGCGTCGTCCCGCCCGCGATCTTCTGGCAGCTTGCCAGCTTCAACCTGGGTTCATCTCAGCCGTGGCGCTAGCCGGCTGGCTCGCTTCCACCACCAGCCTTGCCCACCAGCACACCGCAGCCCCGATCCACCTCGCGTGCACCACGCCACCGCCGTTGCCCGCCGCCACCTGTCCGCCGAACTCTCCGCCTGGACCGCTGGCCGGTGAGTGACGGTCCACCCAGCTACACGCCATTCCCGGACGTAAGATCGTCCGCGATCTTCCCTGCGTCTATCAGCGTTTCGAACTCGGCTGCAGTGAGCCATCTTCGCCCCGTCGGCATCCCCGGACGCGTGGTGTATTCCACTTCGTGCTCTATCACGTAGCGGCCAGCCCGATTCCGGGTCCGCCGCCTCGCTCTCTCCTCGATGTGGTCTGCTGTCGCCACCTGCAGTTGCTCCGGCATTGGAGCCGGCTGCCTCCGTCGCCCTCGTCCTCGTAGCATATCCACCGTGGCTCCAGTATCACCACCCGCTCCGCTGCTTCCGTGTCGGCCGTCGACGCTGTCGGCTCCGACCCCACGTCCGTCGCCGGTTCGAGCTTCACGACGATCTCCGTCGCGTCGCTCTGCCCGCTTGAGCACGTGTTCGTCCCTTGGTCCAGCTCCTTCTCCTCGCGCTGCTGGCGCAGCGTCGTGAACCCCGTCATCTCCGTCTGCCGCCACCGCCTTCGTCGCTGCGGCTTCCGGTTCGTGACGACCAGCTTCGCGCCTAGCTGCCCGCTTCTCACGTGCCGCGTCGGCTTCTTCACGCCGGCGCCGCTTCTGTGCTTCACCCGCGTCCTGGCCACCGTGAGGTCGTGCCTGCTTCGCTCACCGCCGCTGTGGTTTTGCCGGTGGGGGCTTTGAGGCCTGCTGGCTCGAACCTCCGGCCACCACCGGCTCCGCCGTCGTCGCTATTCCCGGCGTCGCAGCTACTGACCCGCGACCGGCCATTGGCGCCGCCCTCGAGTCTGATCCAGCGGCCACCGTCGCCGACTCCTCCGTTCGCTCCCCCGCCGCTCTATCACGTGCCCTGGCCGGGCCCGTGTTCGCCGAGGCGGGCACGTCTGGTGCCTCCCTGTTCGTGTCCACGCCTTCCGCCGCTGTGGCTTCCTCGACCAGGTCTCTCAGCACCCGCTCGGCTATCACTCCGAGCGACCTGCTGGGGCAGCTGCACTTCACCAGGAAGCTGCAGTGGGCGATCACTCTCTCGTCCGTGTCGTCACGCAGCACCTCCCAGTTGTCGAAGCCCGCGTCCGCCTCGATGCGCGCTGGACCCACCCACTTGTGGGCCAGCTTCGTGATTCCCTTGCCCTTTGGCGGCCGCAGCACCCACACCTTGTCGCCAACCTGGAACTCGCTGTGTCTCCGCACCTGCCGGTCGTAGTACCGAGCCCTTCGCGCTTGGTCCTTGCTCAGGGCCTTCTTGGCCGCTTCCGTCGCTAACGCCATCTTCTTAACTAGCGCTCGGTGGTAGTCGGCGAACACGCCGACTTGCGTGACGCCACTCATGCGTAGTAGTTCATTGGGCGTCCTCAAACGCCTGCCCATCATGAGTTCGTTGGGGCTGTAGCCCGTGCCCGAGTGTCGGGCTCCATTGCACGCGTAGGCTACACAAGGCAGCCACCGATCCCAATCGCTCTGCGCCTCCGACACGAACATGGCGACCATGTCCTTCCATGTTCGGTGGAAGCGCTCGACCAGGCCGAGCAGCGCTGGCCGATACGGCACCGGTGTAAGCTGCTTCGCCTGGAGAGCGTTCACCAGCGCCTCCACTACTGCCCCATTTAGCTCCGGGGCCCCGTCCATCACGAGCTCTCTCATCGGCCCGTAGACCATCACCAGCTTCTCGACGATGAAGTTGGCGATGTCCGGCGCCCTGTGGCTCGGCACCGCTGCCACCACCGCATACCGTGTGGCGTAGTCTACGGCTGCCACCACATACCGGTTGCCCTTGTCCGTCACGGGTAGAGGGCTCGCAACGTCCAGTGCCCAACGATCGCCCGCGTCGCCCACCCCTTGACTTCGAAGCGGCGGGATCACCTCTTTCGCCCTCGCCTTCCTGGTGCCGCAGTCACGACACGACTGCACCCAACGCCGCACCCACGCCCGCATGTCTGGCCACCAGTAGTTGGCAGCAATCTTCGCGTAGGTCTGGGGCGTGCGCAGGTGGCACGCGAAGACCGAGTCGTGGTTCTCCCTCAGGACCTTGGCCGAAAGCGAGGACGGTAGCACCACTCGCTTGCTACCGTCCCTCTCGTAGATGTAAACTAACGCCCCCTCCTCGCCGACTCGCCTATCGCCGTACTTCTTCTTGCCCTTCAGGCTCTGGACAGTCTTGTCCTTGGCCTGCTCCGCCGCAATTTCGTCGTCCGTCAGTTGTCCTTCGCCGCCAGGTGGAGCGGCATCCGTCCTGCCGCCGACCACCGTCCGCACGGGCGCCCTGGACAACGCGTCCGCCACGACATTGTCCTTGCCCGGACGATACACGATCTCAAAATCGTACTCCTGGAGCTGTAAAGCCCAGCGATGCACCCTACCCGTCAGATCCTTTGACGTCATCAGCCACTTAAGCGCGGCGTGGTCCGTCACTAGCCGAAACTTGCGGCCGTAGAGGTACGGGCGAAACAGCTTGACGGCCCAGATGACCGCCGCGCACTCTAAGTCCGTGATCCCGTACTGCGCCACGTTCTTCGCGTTCACCTTGGACGCGTAGGCCACGGGCTGCTCGCCCTGCCCTTGGTCCTGTGTCAGCGCTGCTCCGAGCCCCACTTTCGACGCGTCCGTCACCAACGTGAACGGCTTCGAAAAGTCGGGGTAGGCCAGCAGTGGCCGCCCCGTCAAGACCCTTTTTAGACACTCGAACGCCTCCTGCTGGGGTGCCCCCCAGCTCCATTCCACCCCTTTACGCAGCAGCCGTGTCAGCGGCGCTGCCTTCTCTGCAAAGTTGGGCACGAACCGCCTATAGTAGCCCGCCATATGTACGAAGCTCTTAATGGCGGCCGCGTCCTTTGGCACGGGGAAGTTCATTACGCTCTCCACGAGACTCGCCATGGGGCGAACTCCCTTCTCGTCGAGCTCGTGGCCCAGGTACTCCAGTCGTTCGGTTGCGAACGAACACTTTTTGGCCTTCAACGACAACCCGGCGTTGCTCAGCCGCTCGAGCACCATCGCCAGTTCTACGACATGTTGTCCGACCCCACCCCTCGAAAAGACAATGACATCATCTAAGTAGACTAGGCACGTTTGCCACGTTAGTCCCCTCAATACAGCATCCATCATCCTCTGGAAGGTGCCGGGGGCGTTTGCCAACCCGAACGGCATCCTCATGAAACGGAAGAGGCCTTGCCTCGTCACGAAGGCCGTCTTGTCACGGTCCTTGAGCGCCACGGGCACCTGCCGATAGCCTGCGTGTAGATCGAGGCTCGTGTACCTCTTGGCGCCATGTAGGTTGTCCAGCGTGTCGTCTATCCTCGGCAAGGGGTAGACGTCACGCTTCGTGATCGCGTTCAACATCCGATAGTCGATGCAGAAGCGGACGGACCCGTCCTTCTTCTTAACTAACACGACTGGAAACCCCCATGCGCCGTCGCCCTTTTCAATGACCCCGTCTTTGAGCATGCCCTTCACCTCGCCGTCGATGACTCCATGCTCACTCTGCGCGTACCTCCGTGGTCTCACCTTGATCGGCGGCTCGTTGCCGGTGTGGATCTCGTGCTCCACCGGCAACGTGGTCGCCGGCGGGCACCCCGTCCGTGGTTCCAACAGCGCGGGGTACTGCCGCAGCAGTTGGAGGAACAACTCCTTGTCCTCGGCACCCATGTGCCACATTCGCAGCTCACCTTCGTTGCTCAGCGGTTTCGCCTCTCCGAACTTCTCGTCCAACCACCTCTTCACCTTGGCGTTCGTCAACTCGCCGTCCAACTCCATCACCGTCATGTCGTCGCTCGTCGGCGCCCACGTGCCGAGCACCTCGCGTGACGGCAGCTTGGTCGTCGCCCCGATCAAGTTCAACACGGGCACCACGATCTTGCCCCCTCGGACCGTCGTCAGTGTTGGCGCCAACAGTAGGTTAGCCTTGGTCCTTGGCCTCGGCATGAAGACCCCAACCGCGCCTTCGGGCGCCGCGACTGCCACTGCCACGTTCCTGCACGTCTGGGTCTGCATGCGTGCACGACGCACCAGTCGCACCTTGGCCGGCTGATCGTCCGGCTGCCCCGTACGCGTGCACGCGAACGGTACCACCTTCTTGACGTCCCCGTCGTACCACTTCATCTCGCATGACACGAAGTCGATCTTGACTCCGTGTGACAGCATCCAATCTTCTCCCAACAGGAACTCCGTGGTCGCGCCCTCGATAATGAGCGCGTCCACCTCCATGTACTGGCCGTACTGCGTCTTCATCCGGAACCTCCACACACCCAGCACCTTCGACACCGCCCCCGTGAACCCTTCCACGTACTCCACGGGCGGCAGCACCTCCTGCCGTTCGCCGAGCTCCTTCCACGCCTCGCCGGCGACACTGTACTGGGCTCCGGTGTCGAGCTTGATCCGCTCGTCCTTGCCCTTAACCTCAACTCTCGCCGTGGGCAGCGACTCCACGGTTTGAGCGTGCACCGCTCTCAGCTGCACGACTCGCCTCGGTCGCCGGCCGTCGTCGCCCTGTTCCACTCGTGGGTGCGCATACACGCTCACACTGTGGTAGTCGTACTGCTTCGTCACCGTTCGCTTGCCCCTCGAACGTAGCACCTTCGTCGCACTGGGCAGGGCGATGCCAATCGCCTCCGCTTCCTCCAGACTCAGCACCCTCGCCGCGTCATGTCGGCCTCGCCGGCATTCCCCATCCATCCGGTAGTAGCCCCCGTTGGGCCGACTATAGTGCTCCAACATCTCTCGCAGCTCCTTGGCTCGTGCCTTTCGCACCCGCCGTTCGAAACGCCGCCTGGCCCGAGTCCGCTGCAGAGCCGTGGTGTCTCCATGCGCCACCCCCGCTTCGCCGATCGCTTCCAGCCCAGCCGCCGCCGTCACTAGCTGCCGCGCTACGCCTTCTCGCGTCGTGAAGTCGCCGACCGCACTGCCTGCCGCCAGTTCCTCCTGGCGTCTCGCTTCCGCGATTGCCAGGTCGACATATCCGTCTTCCAACTCCTGCCTTCTCGCCTTGACCTTGCGCAGCGCTCGGGCTGCGCGTGCGCTCCAGTCGATGGCTTCCTCGAACTCGGGGCTCGGCTCGGGCATGCCGATGTCTTGCTCGTTGGACACGCCTTCCGCCAACCCCTCCACACGTTCGCCACCGCCTTCTCGTCGCGATGTCACTCTCCCACCCGCACCCTGCACACTGGCCGTCGCCGCGAGTCGCTCTCGCTCATCGCGGCGGTCACGACACGCCCTCGCGTGGTCCAGACGCCTCTGCCGTTTCCGTCGCCTCCGTTCGGCCTCCTCGTCGGCCGCGCTGCTTCTTGTTGCCTCCCATGCCTTGATGAGCATCGCCTTGCCCACCTTGACGTCACCGGCGTTCATCTCGGCGTCGATCGCCGTCTGCATGCTCTCCGGTGTGGCTCCTTCAGCTTCCGCTGCCGAGTCTTGGTCCGCGCTCTTGGTTTCCTCGTCGGGGTCCGCCTCTGACGCAACCGACACTTCCATCAACCCCGCCAGTCGCCGGGTAACGCTGGCGCTCACTCGTTCTCGCTCCGTGCCGGCGTCCGCCGCGCCCGGTGCTTCCTCGCCGTCCTTCGTGACACTCTCGCCGCTGGTGGCCTCCGGCTCAATCCTCTCTTCGTTAACGAACCTCACCCGCCGCTCTGTCGTCTATTCGCCGTGCAGCCGCGCCGTTGTTACGCCATCCCCACTTTGGCCATCGGGTGTGGGAACTCGTGCTGCCCGCACGGCGCCATCCCCAGTCTCCACTTCGCCAACCCTTCCGCTCCTCGACTTCGCCCTCTTGGCGCGCCGACCACGTCGCTGTCGACCGCGCCGTTCTCCACTGCGTTCGCGCCGTTCTGGTCCGCCGACCAGCTGTACGTTGCGCCGCTGTGCGCCTCCACCCGGATCAGGACCAGCGAGCGATAGGGCCGGGGCCCCTATGCTCGCTGCTCGTTACCCTGTCCGTCGGCCATCTCCGTCGAGTCCTGGGCGGCTGCCGTTGCGTGTGCCGCCAGGTCTTCTCTCCTCACGTCACAGTCGCGTGAATAGTGGCCCGCTTGGCCGCACCAGTAACACTGGTCGTTCGAGCGGGCGCCGAAGCCACCCGTCGCCGTCCGTCGCTGCAGGTACTGCTCGTTGCGTCTGAGTCGCCCCTCGCGCGTGTCGAACGAGGCATCGGTGACTCGTCCTGCTCCGCCGTAGTGTCCCCCGCTGCCTTGTCCTTCGACTTTCAACACCTTGGCGGGCCGTCGGGCGCTCTGCTCACCGCCCGCAGGCCGCTTGCCTCGCCATCCACTTTGTTGTGGGGCGGCTGTTGGTTGCCCGCCACCCCCTGTTTGAATTTTTGAACTGTTGGCGGGTGGCCCCTGATTGGCTGGCACCAGTTTGTAGCCAGGAGGGATGGCTTTCCACCATTCCCCCACACTGGCTTTACCGTCCATTACCGGTCGTCCCTCGGTATCGTAGCGGGGTGGCTTCTGAGCCTTGCCCCACATCGGGCCATACCCCGTAACCACACTTCCGTTGTTCCCACTCCAACTCGTCTGCTCCTGGTCTCGCGTCGCCGCTGCCGTCGCCAGAGGCCCGCGCCCGTTGGTGGCCTCGCGCTCGTCCCACGCCGTCATGGCCTTCTCCAGACCCACGCCGTAACCCTCGCCGTAGTCGCCCACGTGCGGGATCGCCAGATTGACCGCGTCATCCAGGTTCCTAGGGCGGTGGCCGCGCACGTGCGTCGCGCCGATCGTGCTGCTCATCCCCTTCAGGAACGCGTTGACGAGCCAGTCCTCGCCGATGTCCCCCTGCTCCGCGATCTCGCGCAGCGACTGCGCGTACTCCAGCAGCTGCTCGCCCCGCATCTGCCGCCTCGAGTTCAGCAGGTCCACGACTTCGGGTCCGGTCCTGCGCGTGACGTACTTCGCGCGCAGCATGTCTGCGAGCGTGCCGATGTTCTCCTCCGATTCAGGCACCGTTTCCATTACGGTGGCGAACCACCGTTGCGCTTCTCCTTCGAGGTGGGCGGCTACCTCATGGTAGAGCTGCTTCTCCTGCCAGTTCACGCCTCGCGTCACGGCTTGGCGGCGCACCTCTGCCCGTACAGTCTTCAGCCACATTGTTAAGGGCATGGCGTCGTCAAGCCCTTTGAATTTCGTCAATTTCAGCGACTTGGCCTTCTCTCGGATCACTATTGGCGCAGGTGGCGCCATCGCCGGTGTCTCCACAGCTCTCGTTGCCTCCGGTGCTGGTCGTCGGGGAGGTGGGGTCCGTGCAGACCCCATCCCCCCGTGGCCGTCGTCGCTCCTGGATGCCGTGGTGTCCGGTCGTGCTGCCGCCGTGCCAGGTCCGCGCGTGCCGTCATTGGTCGGGCCACCCATGGCCTGCGCCCCCGTGACTGTGGCAGGTGTCACTCCGGTCCCCGCCACTTCGCGTGCGTCTCCGGCAGCCCGTCCGTCGCCGCCGGCGCGTGCTCCCCGTCCGCTCCCGTCGTCGTCCAAGTGTCCGATGCCCGCGCTCACTCCTGCCCCGAGTGGCGTGTTCCCCGTCGCCGTCCTGATCTCCTCCGTGCTCAGTGTCACGGTTCCGCTGTCGTCCGTGTCCACGATCCTCGTGGTCACCTGTTGCTTCGCTGCCGCCGCTCTGTCGATCGACGCCGCGCGTTGCTCTGCGCGTTCGTCGCGTGGAGTATTGCTTGTTTCCGTAGTCATCCTCTTAGACCTTACACACGTAGTACAAAATGGTTCGTAAGTGCTCAAGTTCCTCCGCTTCCTCGCTAGCGTCGGTTTCTGCGGGTCTTCAACCGAGGCCCCCTCGATGCCCACTAACGCCAAGCCCGCAGGAAGTGCAGCGCACTCCTGCCCGGAAGGCGCCTGTCAATGACCACCATGTAGTTAGCTCGGGCCTCTCCCGGCTGTAAACCACAACTAGCACCCGCCTCGTTCGGGCAACTAGCTTTTACATTCTCAGAACTTGCTTCGCCGCTGGGGCGGGCGCTTGCCATGGGGTCGGGGCTGGGCGTTCCACCAGCTTATTGCTGGCCCTTTCCCCGTGAGGGTCTAGGATAGAGGCGCAGGGGAGGAAGCTCGTAGCTCACCCGGCCCGGGGTAGACCGGGCTGCTTCCACGCTAGGTCCCCATACAACATGTATGGGCTACTGCACGCCTGCTCGACAAGGCCACTTGGCACAGGCGGCTTAGTCGTGAGTAGCCCTCTCGGCCAAGGCGCCATCTTTAGGCACCGCAGCCCCTACAGTCTCACTCTGCAGCCCCCTACACTCTACTTTCCGGCCGTCCCCGCCAGTCCCACACAGCGCACCTCACCTTGTGATACCGGCCTCGTCCGGCGTGAACACTCACGTCCAGCGCAAAGTTCGTCTTATTAGCCCTTACTCGGCACCGTCGTGCCAAATCCAGACTGAGGGACGAGCAGCAAGCTGCTGCTCGGAGCCCTCCTACTAAGCCCCCTACCACACTACCTACCGAACAGCGCCCTTACCTAGCTACACTTGGACCTCTCCCCCTCCTCCGTGCGTCTTTCGTCTCACGGCCCCGTGGCCTCTCGTTTCCTTGCCCTGATGTCGCCCGTCCTCGCCTTCTCCCGTCTGCTCGTCCTCTCCGGGCGCGTCGTCCCGCCCGCGATCTTCTGGCAGCTTGCCAGCTTCAACCTGGGTTCATCTCAGCCGTGGCGCTAACCGGCTGGCTCGCTTCCACCACCGGCCTTGCCCACCAGCACACCGCAGCCTCGATCCACCTCGCGTGCACCACGCCACCGCCGTTGCCCGCCGCCACCTGTCCGCCGAACTCTCCGCCTGGACCGCTGGCCGGTGAGTGACGGTCCACCCAGCTACACAGCCTTCCAGAATCCACGGTTTCATGAATAAGCTTATCCATTCTATGATCTTGGACTGGTAAACGTATTAGTACATGTAAAGTAGAAAAGGTTTTCTAACGTCGAGATGAGTCTGTCCCAACAGTTTGGCCTTGTGCTGCCGTAGCTGTAACGTTACTCGTACATTGCATCCACGAACCTGGTGCAGCGTGTACAGTATGAAATCACTTAACCCACCACTCCTACTATTTCGTGCAAGTTTTTGTGGTGTTGTGATTTGGCGTCAGAAGGACCGCGCTCCTGGAGGTTGTCAATTCTAGATCAGAAAAATTACTACTGGCGATATATTAATAGCGATCTACAGTACGCCTACATGGAAATGATCTCGTTGTGATCTTGCATCCTCCCTCTTCTCTCGTAGTTTGTCCAAGCTTTCTTGACAAACACCTTTAAATGGCCGTCCTAATATTGTAGTAGTAGTAATACTGTACGACGATAAATCAAAAGCATACTGCTGCCGGAGATTATTTTAACTAACAAAAAGTTAATACTCAAGTACATTGTTCGCGTATCACTAGTCAACCTTAAACTTCGGGCGAAACTTGATGAGAGGGTTATACGCTGGTCCTTTGAAGGTCTCGTAGAATCTCAGGTAGTTGATGTAGACTCGATAGTTCTTGTCGTACATGCCGGTTGTCTCGCGAACTTTCAGTAAGTAGTACCGTCGAACGACAAAATACCTGCATGACAAGGACAAAACTAATGCATAATTGTGACAAAACTCATCCATCCCGAGACCACCTGGATGGATGATTTTGTCACTTTTGATCGATTAGTACCGTACTCCATTTGTTACTAAAATTTATACTCTGCCTTGCATGCCGCGCCTCCATTGCCGATAGCGTCGCCTACACTACTGTCAGATTCTAAAAATGTGCTGAGCTGCGATATCATCGGTCATGGTCGTCGTCGACCGCTTCCAGCCGTATGACTGCTCTAGGGCAGCCTGCGCTTGTGGGGTGAACTCGGTGTAGCGTTCAGGAAGATAGCTATCCAGTAGACTCAATACTTTGGTCGTAGAGCTACTAAGTGAAGACTGGGGTGCAATCTTCGGCAAAGTTTACGAAATGATCTACTTGGAAATCGACAATGGAGGCGCGGCAATCAAGACAGTTAACTTTATCTCGCTTGCCGCGCCTCCTTGCCGATTTACTGTAGTAACTGCTACCTTCTTTTGAACGAGACGCTAAATCGTATTGCTGGTTTTCTCTGCAGCTAGCTGGGCATCCTTATACGCCATCGTGAGCTCTCTTGTGTATTTTGCCCTCTGTCGTGCATGGTCCTCGGCCGCACGCTGTTGCTGCAGGAGACGTCGGCGTACGGGCCTGGGGACGTGGCACTACTGAATTTCAACGTGTTGCCTCAGAACGACCTCAGGGGGGGGGGGCTTGCCAGCGACGACGGTAGCGTACGGAGTCTTCCTCGGGACATCTTGGACTATTTTAGACCGAGTTGTGCATTGGTGAACTGCGTCGTGTTTATACTGTCTGCCGCGTATCACTAGCACATATGCATTAGTTTTGTCGCTGTTGGAATGGATGAGTTTTGTCACAATTATGCATTAGTTTTGTCCTTGTCATGCAGGTATTTTGTCGTTCGACGGTACATCTTTTCCGGGGTTCTCTTCATCTTGAGCCACAGCGTGAAGCGGATGTTCCAGTAATTATTCCGGAAGTATTTTTCGACTTTAAACTTGGCTTTCCTGTAGAGCCTCTTGACTTTTCCGACCAACCCGGGGGAGCGTCCCTTGAGCACATTGAGTGTGTGCGTGGCGTGTGATTCCTTCGCCGTGACCTTTTGCGCAGCTTCCTTCACGCCGGACGGTATCGATACGAGGCCCCTCTCTTCGTTGTTCTCTCCAACAAGGCCATCACTTCGCAGGTTTCTCCTTGAACTATCGTATACAGCATGGAGTTCAATTGGTGCTGCCTGAATTGGCGTTGACTTTTCCGATACGGTAGCCGCGGAGGCGGCATGGCTATCTGCAGTGAAGAGGGCCACAAGGGCCACGAAGACGTAGCAGAGGAGACGCATTTCTTGGGGTGGTCGAATGCCGTTGAGGACCCAACCGGTAGTTCACGAACTGCAGCGAAACACATGGCTCCTTGCGACTCACAGGGCGGAGTTCTTGGGATTGTAAAGTGCCTGGTGTCCAATCAAGCACCACCTTTATCGTGCGTCGTCGGCCGTGTCAATCACAAGATTGGGAGTACGCAGGCTCAAGTTGACTTGTGCAAAGACTGTATGGAAGGTAAAGTGCCAGAATGCTAAAAATGAACTTGGCTGAAGTTTAGGTGACTGTGCACGCTCTCAAACTGCGTGAATTACTGTATTAGAAATTATCGATTGCTCTGGATATCATGATCTCTTTGTTAGGGCCGGTCTTATATCTTTCGGGTAACGTTAACTTGAAAATGATCTCGGCAAAGCACTTGCAAGAAAATTTCGGTTTACCACCAACATGTGGGGCTCCTGTTTCCCCCCCAGCAAAAGCAATGAATAAAAGTTCAGATCTAAATTTAAAATTCGTTTCTAAAAAGCGGGCCTGTTCTTCATATGAGCCAATTTCGGTGTGCTCTGTGTAGCCGCCGATGCGTGCAGAAGTCACGAATACCCCGGTGTGAACTAAATGCAATGCTTGGTCATTAGCCATTAGCCCTTCAAAGCACTCGCTAAGTCGATTTTTCGTCCTTCGCATCCTGTTTCGCGTCTTTCAACGAAGCAGCAATCTTCTCTGCATTCGTCTTGTAGTCCCAACGGCGTTTCACGATGTGCTGCAGTGTTTGCTTATTCAGAGTCGCTAGCTTTCCTTCCCGAACAACCCCACCTAAATTTTCAGGCGGTAGTGCAAACACGTTCGCAATCTCGTGCAATAGGTCGAATATGTCGTCGACTGCGGCTGGGAGCGACGGCGACCGAAATGCCTGACGATACTCGCTGACATCGCGTAGTAGCATGCAAGCACCATCAGGATCGAAGCGAAATTTGCGAAGGTGTTGGAGATACAGCTCTTTGAAGGACCGGGCGAGAGCAATGAGGAAGCGATCGCAGTTCTCCTCGATCTGTCACAAAGCGAGTTAGACGATTGCATTATTCCAACATCTGCGCGCATATTAGACAAGATACGTACCAAGACTCGACAGAGTGTTTCAACGAGTGGTTGAAGGTACTCGGTACACTTCTGGCATGCCTTGGACGATGATAGCAACATACTCGCTTGTCCTCCAAGAAAGTCGGTTTTGCCCTGGTTTGTTGTCAAAATCTGGCCAACCGTTTTCTCGATCACAGTTAAAGCTTGCTGTAGGGCAACTGAAATCGAGCTCTCGAGCTTGTCAAGGCACTTCCGTTTACTCTCCTGACAAATTCTGGGCACAGCATGTCAGTCAGTCACCACTGTAGGCCATATGTAAAACAAACCTACGTCAGTTGTGTTGGAGAGTCCTCCTGAGACGGCGCAATACGCTCCTCAAATTGCTCGTCGAGGAAATCAATTCGTTTGAGAAGAGCCTGTCAGTTGCAGTTTATATCAAGGTCCCTCCTTGTTAGTCGAGGTTCATGTTAAAGATGAACTATCCAAAAACTCACTTCGGTGATGATGAAAAACTGCAAAGCAGATTCCGGGATAAGGCGCTGATCTTGCAATATCTCCTTCGCCAGTGTCGTGATTTTCTAAACAGTTCCGTTACCATGTTAGTTTGAGCGTAATACACGTAAGCTCAAGCCTAGGAGCAGAAACTTACACCCAGGTATTCATCTCCAAACGATGCAACAAAGGAGGTAAACACCCTCGTCACCAATTCACCACGCAGCTCGGAGTCTTTCAGGATAATCTCACACCGCTCAATGACTTCATCCATCAGTTCTGCATATTTAGTAGGCACAGCATCATCTTCCACAAGCCCCCGAAGGCTCTCGAAGAAAACTAAGGATGTCTCCAACTGCAGAAAACCGCCATCCTTGTCGAGATTAGATGACGAAATTGAAGTCGTAGAAGCTGACGACACCAGTTGGGTGGAAGAAGCCGATGGTGACGGTGTCGATGTAGTTGCAGCGGCCGATGTAGCTGATGTTTTCGACTTGGAGGACCCTCCTTTGGATTTTGAGATGACAGGCGGCTTGGGAAACTGCACTGCTGCAAAAATGTCCTTGAATTGACTTTGTAGTAAGTCCAGCTCCGTTCTCAAGTATATGTCCCCATGGTTTCCGAACAAGGAGTGCATTTGCAGCTTGAGGAAAGTGTGAATTCGCTCATGGTCGGTATTGTCAGTAGCAGGCTTTCGTTCCCTCAAGTGATCATCACGACCATTAGAATCCTGGTTGGGAAACCCATCTCGCTTGTGCATGTCTGCCTGATTCGTGCGCTCAATGGTTTCAATTTCTGAGACCATAGCACACGTCTTTTCATACGCAGCACACAACAACTTCACGTAGCTGCGGTTGTTTTGCATACCGGCCGACAAACCTGGTTCAGAATCCACGATGGGTGAGGAATTCGCAGCGTTTGACGATGGACTCGATGGCTCCGTATATCGTCTGGTGCTGAGAAATTGGTCCAAGAATGATAAAATCCCAAAAGCCGGGTCGTTGAACAGGCGCTCAACCAAAAGCTCGCGGATGGAGTCGTACGCTTCAGCTGGGAAAACATGGTCAATCACAGGGAATTGCTCCGTGCAGATCGTAAGTATTTTTGTAAAGAGCGCGTCCAGATCCTCAATGGGGTCTAACGATGAAACAGTAGGCTCGCCCGCGGTTCTGCAGTACCCCACAGCACAAATAGCAAAATGTTAAGAAAAATCACAGTAGGTATCTATCAAAAAAATGCCACGCACTTAGCAAGTCTGTCACACATGACGTTCCAGACATATCGATCTGCCACCTTCTCTTTGTCGTTATACTCGATCAACGACTCGGCACATTTGCGCATTCCTGTCAAATTTTCTTTCTGCTGCTCGTTGGTAAACTCCGTCAACAAATCATTCTCCGTCGTCTGACTCAACCTCTCGATCTCAGCCACAGCATACGCTATCGTGGGGGACGATAGCTCGGACGAGAAGACACTCATCTTCTTGACAATCCGCGACGCCTCGTGCAGTTGATTCGGGTCGTGCAGCATATTGAAAAGTCTGTTACTGCACTTGGTCAATTTGCTGCTTGGGTCGTTCAGCGCCAACAAAGCCTCCATGAGTTCGTCCGTCTCCAGAACTCTCGACCGTTCTCCATCCAAAACCGACAATTTGTCACCAATGAGCACCGCCGACGAGCTCACTTTCGTGAATCTCTCTTCCAAATCTTCCATCTGCGCACAAATGTCCTAAAAAACAAATAAAAATCAATACCAAAAGTCAGATCACAATTTTCCTCGTACATGACATCCATCCTAAAAAACCTCCTACATTTAGTAGTAAATCAGGTTTCACGAGTCCCTCTTGGAACTTGCTGCTCACTCGTCGACTGTCCTGCTCCAGCTCCGCGATGCGGTTGGCCACCACTTTGCGGTGCTGCACGAGGCGGTCGATTGATTCCGTCAACACGCTCTGAAGCGCGTTTAGGGATGTGGTTTGCTGGGTGAAGGAGGCGTGACGCACGAGGCTGACGCTGCCCTTGGTAGAACAGTCGCCTGTTGGGTTCTCCGGCTCCCACGTGCTGCTCAGCAGCTCGTCCACCATCGTCTCAGCGTTGTAGGCGCTCGCCTGGGTGCGGCCAGAGTCCGTGGCAGCTGCCAGGAGCTTCTCCAGCTCCGCACTTGGGCCGCAGACACTGGCTCTATGCGAGTCAGACGCCATTGCCCATGACCGAGTACTGGGGGCCTCGTTGCTGTCGCTGCGCCCCGTCATGCGGAAAGGAAACTTCAATGAAGGAAGATCTTGCTGTCGCATGTTGACACTTATATAGGGGTCTGGGTGTATTTGAGTCCGTTTTAGGTCCTTATTAGGGGTCAGAATTAGCTTTTTCATTGTGATTTTCCGGGCGGGAATGACTATTTTTATCACCAGCGGGTAGAGAATTTGATCAAGCTACAACCTGTGAAGGTGTGAACACTTTTGAAAATGACCAGCCATTTCGGAAATGGTTGACCATTTTTGATGACCTCACTCTTTTTATCTTTATCAATATGTACTCGTCTACTCTTCAGGCGGCCGAGCAGGTCATCCATCTACCCGTATACATACATCTTTCTACAAACTGTGATGTCATTATTATTAAATTACGAAACACTCACTACATGTAAAATACGCTCTTGCTATAATTCCGGTGCCAGTTTGTAGAATCCCCGATACGTGTTGTTGAGGCGTTCGGAACAAGGTTATCCGAATCAAAGGAGTTTGTCCTTCTCGTTGGCCGGTCATAGCGGATTCACGAGGAAATCGACGGATAACTTGAGAGGGGTGAGGGACACTGGAGAGGTGAATGTCGCTGGCAACCCTTTTGAAGTGTTTTGTGTCTGGAAGATTTGCTTTCCGTGCGTCTTGCAATAGCCTCGCATCTGCACAAACTTCTCGCAGTTTGGGACGCGGCAGCGTCGACCGCCCCCGTGAGAAAGGCAGAAGCCCGTGTACTGCCCAAGCTTCGAACATCCTTCGTAGGAGCATCGACAACCACCTCCGTGAGCGACACACAGTCCTCGTGTTTGTGCGAGCTTCTTACAGTCGGGGGCGCGACAACGTACGCCACCTCCGTGAGCTTTACACAGTCTGCGGGTCTGCGCTCGTTTACTGCATCCATGGACACTGCACTGTCGGCTGTTGGAAGATGGCATGGGTTGGAGTGGGAAAATGCAGGGTAGTGAGGTCTTCTTTTCCCGTGTCTCGAGCAGCGGTGAGTGGCTGGCTTAAAATGTAGTTGTGAGGTGGGAGGGGTGTTTATTGTACAGACACCCCCGCCTAATTTGCCGGAGTGGTACATATGAAGGCTGCGAAGCTACAAGATTTGCGAAGGGTTGACATAGATGCGATTGTACTGACTTACTTTCATTTGACACTGCAAGCCATCAACTTGCACATGCAGGTATCTTCCCGCAATGGGACACTTCACCCTTTGGCCTCATCTAAGTCAGTACAGCCACATGGGTAGCGGTACAAATCCTGAGAACGGTCCGCACTTCTTGTGCGAGGTACATCGAGAGATGCAGTTGCAAATTAGGCGGGGGCGCCTGTATATCTATGGTCTTGCATAATCGCTCAAATTGAACCGAACAGCACAATCGCATAACCATGCAATGCATAATCAATGTGAAGGCTCGATAACATATAATCAGCTTTTTCACGGCTGAATTTTACTGAGAGCGGGTCTTACATCTTCGGCCGGCGGATCTGCCAGGTCACACGAGAAACGCTCGCTGCCGCTGGTGGTCCACCAGTGGTGGATCAGCCATCTCGATCCCATCGGGGTGGGCAACATCTATGCTGTGTCCGTGTGGCAACATACAGTGTACATGTAAACATTACCGGCCATTTGCAACCTGGGTTGTATTTCTCGCATCGCTGGCCGCTGATTGGGCGGTTACCCAGTATCGACCAGGATTGTTGCTGATACGGCACCGAAAAGACGGGGTATGAATTGCAGCTGAGGTTGCGTTTACGGTACGCTGCGCGCCAACGCAGATCGTCAAACTTTTTCTTTAGCGGGCTCGCCTTCTGGAGGACTACACTCCAAGGAGGGTAGCCCACCAGAATGCGCACATGGTAGTCTGCTTCTACGACGCGATAATGCTTAATATGAAGATAAATCAGACCATAAAATCGGCAAAGCTTAGTGAAAGCTCATGGTGCACGTTTTACTAGTAATACGGGGTCGAAAAAGTTTGTGCGGCATGCAGTAAGTAGCTCTCAGTACTAAATATTTTTCTAGTAGCCCTGTGCAATGATTAAAAGCACGGCAGGCGTCCAAGTCTGCGTTTTTAGACTAATAAATGTTTTTAACCAATCAAGATAAAGTAGCAAACCGGTTGCACAAATCGGTGGTATTTATACAGTATTAAATAGTTGGTGGAGAGTTTCGCCCGGGTTTACCCGTGGAGTAGCTGCCTCCCGTGAAGTTCATGCTGCCCGTGGCGTTCGCGCACCCTGCGGAGTAGCCGCCGCCCGTGAAGTACGTGCCGCCCGTGGAGTAGCTGCCTCCAGTGAAGGGCCACCCTCCCGCCTCGCTCGGGTGGGTCATCCCTCCCCGATGGCTACAAAATATCCGCCGGTCGAAAAGTCAATCGCCGGTTCTCGTCCGGCGAGGCTAGAAATACGCGAAGCTGATTGGTCAATCCGCCGGATCAGTGGATGCAAGACCCACCCTCAGGGTGTGTAGAGTGGATTGCACCCTTGGATAGCAGCAACGGGCTTGATTCGAGGCTCAAAAACAAAATTAGAATTCAGTATAATACTTCAGTACGAGTTAAAGGCACGAAAGGGGAATTCGGACAGGGAAAACTTTTGCAGCCATTCATCGAAACATTTATCGAGTCATGCCCTTAGAGAATTTTCTCTAGGTAGCCTCCTTCCCTGGCCAGCTCGTAGAACACGCCGCTCCCGTTCTTCACCAAGTTGCGAGGACTGTCAAACTCCACCAAATAACCGTCGCTCAACACCATAATACGATCAGAGTTCAACACGGTACCAAGTCGATGGGCGATTGTCAACACCGTCGCGTTCTGGAAGTCACGCTTGATCATCTCCTGCAGCTTTTTCTCCGTTGTGTGGTCGATGGATGCGGTCGCTTCATCCATCACCACGATGCGACTCCGATTCAGCAGCGCGCGAGTCATGCACAACATTTGCCGCTCGCCCACACTGAAGTTCTCACCGTTCTCGCTCAGTTCGTACGCCAACTGGCCCTCCAGCGCCGACACCTGCGACTTCATGTCCACCTTCTCCAGCGCACTCCAGATGTCGGCGTCCGTGAAATCGTCGAACGGGTCCATGTAAGCGCGCAGCGAGCCCTTGAACAGCACGGGCGACTGCGGGATAATGGATAAGTTCGAGCGCAGCGTGCGCAGCGGCATGGTCGCGATGTCCACGCCGTCGATGAGGATGCGGCCGGAGACCAGCTCGTTGATGCGGAACAGCGCCATAGTGAGGCTGGACTTGCCCGCCCCGGTACGTCCGACGATGCCGATCTTCTCGTTGTTGCGGACGTTGAACGACAGACCCTTTAGCACGGGTTGACCACCATCCTTGTAAGCTTAGCTGAAGACGACATCCTGGAACTGGACGGTGGACGAACGAGGCCACAAAGCATCGGGCTCGATCACAAGGGGCCGCGAACTGCCCTCAGCGGGGATCGAGCTGTACTCGAGAATGCGCTCTGGACTGACCATTTGAATCTCCATCAAAGACCACAACTGCACAAGACTGGCAAGACCACTGTCGACACTAAGAGCGTACGTGAATGCCAGCCCCACCAAACCCGGAGACAGGTAGTCGCGCAGATACACCAACCCGGACACCACGACGAAGACGACGCCGCAGCCAATTAGCTGCATACGAACTTGAAACCATTGCTGCGTGACAGTTGAGGCGAACCAGCACCTGCTGTTCATGTCGTTGCGGATGAAGTTCTCGTGGAGCATACGTTCAATGATATCCTGGCCAAAGGCGCGAATGACGACGACACCTTCTTCCGACTGGGTGACGTGACTGAGAACGGGGGACGACGAGACTTTCCACAAGCGCGAAATATCTCGAGACGGAGCGAGGTAGAAGTTGGCAATCTTCACGTATATCCATACCAATGGGATGATCAAGACACCCACGAAATTCATCGTGTACACGGCAGTGGCAAGTTTGCACACCGTGAAGAAAAACGTGACAAGGAAGCCTCCAAATATGAACGGGAGCGAGAAATCCACGACTGATATGTCGTCTCCGTACCGGTTCACGATGCGGCCGATGGGGTTCGCATCGAAGAAGCGGAGCGGGGCTCTAAGCAGCGAGAGAGTCATGTTGTCGAACAGGTGACGAGAAGCTCGAAGGCCCACAACCACCACAGTAGCGGACCGAACGAATACCATGATAGCAGCACCAGCTCCAAGCAGCGAGTAGACCTTCATGTTGTAAGCAGCCTCGTCTTGGTTATACGAACCATTCTTCTGTCCGGTCCAGTGACTTAGCCACAAGTCACTCCCGATCTGGAAACCCTGCCACAGCGTCAGCACCGCGAAGAGGAACACGCACACTTTGACACCACCGAGCGAGTTGAAATAGTTCAAGAACACCTCCTTGGACACACGACCTTCCTCACGCCCCTCGTCATCAATCAGTCGACCGGCATCCCTATTCGTGTTAGTGTTCTCTTCTCCGTCGTGGCTGGAGTCGTCCTTTGCTGAACGAGGATACATTGGCAGCGTGTACGAGCGCCGTGGCACAGTAACATCACGTCGAGCGGCCATCAACGTCCCGTTCTCCACCAGCACCTTCACGTTCTCGCAATGATGTCGGCACTGTGCGTCACCAGCACCACCGTCTTGTCCGCCAGCAAGTTACAAATGCACTCAGTGAAGATCTGACTCTGCACGATCGCGTCCACTGCAGCCAGCGGGGAGTCAAGCAGCAGAATGTCTGCATCCGAGTAGCATGCGCGAGCGAGGCAGACGCGAGCCTTCTGACCACCTGAAAGGTTCACTCCCTTCTGGCCGATCTCGGTCGCGTCACCTGCAGGGAACTGTTTCAGGTCCGGTAGCAAACCACACGCCGCGATCACACGTGAATACTTCTCCATGTCGTACGGCAGCCCGAAGAGAATATTGTCACGGATGATCATGTTCTGGATCCACGTCTCCTGTGAGTAGTAGGCAACTCGGCCTCGGACGAACACGTCGCCCGCCGATTTATTCATTTCTCCCAGTATCGCGGAACACAGCGACGACTTGCCGCTGCCGACAGAGCCGTGTACAATGACCAAGTCACCCTCCTGCACGGTGAGGTTCACGTCATTCAGTAGTGTTTTCTCCTTAGTCCAGCCGAAGGTGCCTTCTTGAATTACCACTACGACATTCGCTGGCTGCCGCGGGTCATCTCCTGTCACGTTAGTCGGGTCGAATTCGTCTAGAGAGAGATAATCCGCGAATCGGTTGATCGAAATCTTGGCTTGGATGAAATATTGAATCACTGTCGGCAAGTCTCGAAGCGGGTCCCGAAGCATGTTGAAGAGTGCGATGGCGGTGAAAACTTTGGCTGCAGTCAGCGCCTTCTCCATCACAACTGCGTACACTGCGAACGAAACGGCCGACACCACCAACGGAGAAGCCCACAGCACGAAAATGTTGACAGCGTTAATGTACACGAAGTTCTTGACCGCCAACAATTCGGTAGTGCGCAGTTTGTGGATTTTGTCGGCGAATTTATCTTCCCACGCGTTGAGTTTCACGATCTGAATGGCGTTGAAGACCTCCTTGATCGTCTTCATGCGGTCGTCCTTGCACATCATGATGTCCATAAACGCACTCCCCGACTGCTTGGCGATGATAAAACTCGCCAACATAGAGACTGCGATCACTGCCAGCCCTGCAAACGCAGCGACGCCGATGACGTCGTACAGCAAGTAGACCACCACCGCGATTTGAAGAGGCGTGACCCACAAATTGCTGATGTTGAACGCAGCCATCAGCACGTTGTCCACGTCCGACGAAAAGAGGTTTGAAATGTCCACAGCGTTCGAGTCCCCTTTACTCTGAATACTCCGACGCATGGCCTTCTTGAACAGCAGCGCCTTGAGTGCCACCGTCAGTCGCAACGCAATCAGCTCGAGGTAAAGTCGCATCTGAGTCGACACAACTGCGCTGGCGACTCGAGACCCGAAGAAAACAACGAGCCACACGCTCAAGTTGGACATGTCGATCGTCGACGCTGCGAACACAGTGACGCCATGGTGCAGTACAACTGGGGCAAACACATTGCACCCGGTGGTGAAGAGCATCGCCAGCCCGCAGAGCAGGAACCGCCCTCCGTAGGTGGTCACAATAGCCTTGATGATGGATTTGTCGTGGTGTTCGTAGTGCACCACAAACTCGTCGAACGCAGCAACCGATCGGTTCTCACCCTCGAGATCCCACAAATCTTCGGTGTCGAGTTGGCGCGTGTTGCCAGCGCTCATCATCGGGTTGGCGTATGCGAAGAGGAGTTTCGACCAGAAAGATGCTGTAGCGGGGGTAGCACCATGCGGTCTCTGCTTGGTCTCGTCCACTTGGTCGTTGACGCCAGGGATCCTCAAAAATAAATACCGGAAACAGTATATTTTTATTGTCCAGAACAATTATTTATTTTGTGACCATTTTGGTCTGCTTACATAATTTATGTTACCTACTTTGAAAATATGATACTTAATTTTTGAAGTAACCACGACCAACCAAAGGGATCGCTGTGAGCTCTCGAAGCTTATCACACCCTCGAGGTCCTGCATGCCTTGATGCTCACTTCCAAACTTTCACTGAAGCCCCCACCCGCCCCCACGCACCAAGCCCACGCCATGTCCGCCAACCTCGTCGCCGCAACCCCGCCCCGTCAGCCCTTCTCGCCAAGGCAGATCGCTGAGTTCTTCTTCAAGCCTTGTCTTGATGAAGAAGGCGAGCTGACGGGGTACCATGCTTGCAAGGCATGTGGGAAGCGCCGCAAGCACCAGCCCAGGAGCGGCTACACCAACTTGGTGTCGCACGTTCGCTCGGCGCACCCAAGTTTTGAGAGCGAGATGCGAGATGCATCTGCAGCGGCGACCGGCACGCTTGTGCCGTGGGTCAGCCAAAAGGCATCCAACCGCTACTCGTAGATGAAATGGGTCGTCATGGGCAATTTGCCCCTCTCGTTTTGCGAATCAACGGAGACGCGTCAGTAAGTACCCATATCATTTTTCGTATTGCCACTTCATGCTTTTCAAATTATAATCTAACCATGTGTACTGTTATATGTTAGATACTCAAAGTTGGCGACTGTAAGTGTTAATACACTGGTCTCCAATATGGAAGGTGTGACGAAAGCAGTGGAGAAATCCATCGGCGAAGAGATGCCCGAAGACTTCGGCATCATGCTCGACGGCTGGAGCCATGGCACGGAACACTACCTGGCCGTCTATGGATGCTACAACACTCCGAGCGGACCTCGGTACCCTCTGTTGTCCATGGCTCCAGTGATGCAGGAGCCCGACGACAAAATGAATGCTGACGGCCACATGCGGGCGATCATGCGTTTCCTGCCATTTTTTGGCAAGACCATCGACCAGTGCAAGTTCCTAGTCGGCGACAACTGCGCAGTCAACAAGCGGCTCGCAAACTTGATGAAGGTGCCGCTGGTTGGCTGCGCAAGTCACCGACTGAACCTTGCGGTACGTGATTTCCTTGCCCCCTACGAGACCGCCCTCGAAGAAGTCCAGCAGCTGATGCGCAAGCTGCGCACTCTGAATCAAGCTTCAAAGTTGAGGTTGGTACTATTTATTTTGGGTGTCACTAATTTAACTTGATATTTGTATCGGACTAAATTATGTGATACTCTATTTGTACTAGTATGAAGACTTCTCTCCTGCCAGTTCTCCGCCAGGATACGCGCTGGTACTCAACGTACACGATGCTGGAGCGTTACTTCCGTCTGAGAGAGTTTCTCTCGGCTGACGATGATGACGTGGCAGACTTGTTGCCTTCAAGGTCAACGCACCGCAAACTTGAAGATCTGCTGTCCAAGTTGGGGTGCATCGAGTCAATCTCCAAAAAATTGCAAGCTGATGGACTTACGCTTCTGGACGCCCGCGACTTGTTCGACGGCCTGTTGGAGATAAGGCCTTCCATGGGCAAGTATTTGGGTACGTGCATGCTTGGGTGTATATAAGCTTGAATCACTTAAGCTAACTATTATTTTTCTTTTTGTGTACTACCATAGCTCCTCGAGCTGCCATTATACACTCACCACTCTTTGAAGCAGCCGTGATCAAGGTGTTGGCCGGGAAGGCCGCTTCCTTAACGGTGGAGGAGGCTGAGGAGCTAAAGCCATTCCGAGTGGAGAACGAGGCTCCAGGTAGCTCCGCCGAGGTGACGGCCGCTGCCAAGGAAGGCTTTGCGGACCGGATTCTCAAGCGCCGCAAGACTGCGACTGAGCCGACCACGTACAAGCTCCTGTCGGCCATCCCCCCAACATCGAATACGGTCGAGAGGCTGTTCAGCGTCGCGCGCGCAGTGCTGCGCCACGAACGCCACCGACTGTCTCCGATGACGCTGGAAATGATCCTATTTCTAAAGGTTAATGGGGGCTTTTGGAACGTTGCCACGGTAGATGCATGTCTCTAGGTAAACACGATTGCAGTATTTTACTGTTCGTTCGCGTGCGCTTTCAGTTATTTATTTGCATATCACGAACGCCCTGATCAAATATTTATTCGAAGACACAATGGCCAGTTCGATTGTATTGTATTTTGAGGATCCCTGGTTGACGCTAGTAAACGTGGAGTAGCGGGGCGACTTGGTCTTGGTGGCGGTGGTCGCGAAGGATGCGGTGTCCGACTGTGTCGGTACCGTCATTGCGACTGTAGCTTGGGTGACTCGGTTGTTTGAGCTCTTGGAGGCAAATTGAAGAATGACTGACGTTGGCACCGATGATACAGAGCTCCAGCATTAGCAGCATCTCCGATTACCAATCATGGTCCGTGATCCACGGGTTCCAGTCGAACACAAAAGAGGATACCGTTCAGTGGAACTTCCACGCTCTCGGTAGGGGGTCGTCGATTCGATGTCGAAGCCAATCACAGGCTGTGATTCACAGGATCTTCGAACAAAGGAATGTATGTTCGTCGAACATACATTCCTTGAAGTAGTTTCTTTCGCGTTGCCCGTACGAGGGACACTTGGCACGTTTCAAGACGACGGTTGGATGTGGTTTGTGGGATTTGTGGATTTGTGGGATGTGGGAAAGAGCTATCCCACAAACCACAAACAACAGCTTTTTTGTTTCGGCCTCCATTGGTTGTTGGTTGTGGGAAGTGACTGTTCACGCATATTCATATCATACCACGAAGGTTTTATCATTGAGCGCACAACAACGCCGAAAACAACGAGGCAACATAGCTTGACAACGCCATCTTGAGCCGGCCGTGCCCCAAGCCCCAGTGCTCAGTGGCTGCGCCGATAACTGGCCCTCGGTGCTCCTACCCTCTTCCCTCTTGCTCATGCCGCCCGTGCCCTCGTCGCACCTGTCTTGAGCCTGTGATAGAGCGGGATAGCGGGAAGTGAGCGAGAGCGCAATTTGTTATTATATCATATCTATTCTTCGCAAATAAGCCCTCCATATCCTATGATCGAATGCATGTCATGATAATAAAAGTCTAGAGTGTATCGTCTAGGACAGGTTCCCACAACCAACATGGCTGTGGGATACAGAGGCCGTTTTGGCGGATTTTGTGATAGGGCTGTTGGATACGATTCCGGCGATTACTAATCAGCCCCGAAATGGCCTTTTTATGTGTATCTACCCCACAGCCAACAACCAACATGGGCTTCGAAAGGTGCCTAGTAGGCAGCACATCAAAAAGAGAGTTACCACTACGGAACAGCAGCGCATGTTCCAGGAGTGGCTCCGTACACAGTTTAAAAACGACGCACCAACAGTGGTACAGTGAATCCATCTAATCATCGGATCCCTTGCAGATGGGCTCAGCCCATCTCCACAGACCATCACTCCTTTCCCCCGAATTGAGTGGCCCCCCATTCTCCCTTTTTCCTTTCGAGAGCAAGGTTCCAGCGCAGGCTGCCGAAGTCGAGCTGTCACGCCAGATCGACGACGATGCAGGGATCGAAGAACGAGGTAGCCGCGTATTCCAGCAGCATTTTGAGTACGGAGGATGCCGATAGTGCTGCAGATTATGAGAGTCTACCGCCTAGGAGTTCAATCAAGAAGCATCGAGTGTTTAAAACGCGAAACCCCGCCGGCGAGCACAGAATCACCTCAAGCGAAGGGAGGCCAGATCGCGTAAGCACTCAGCCAGGTCCAACAGGAGCGTGAATTTTCGCAGAAGCTTCGTCGTCATCTGAAGCAGACTCACGTAAGGAAATAAGTACTTCTGCTGCTGCTACCTGTGGAGGAAAGGAAAGGTCCTAACGCTAATCTTGTTCATGCTCCTGAACTAGGGATCTAGACATTCGCCAACTGGAAGAAGCCGAAGTGATACCTAGGCAGCTACAGCAAGCAGACGTATCGGGTAAGTGAACCAGCCATTCCTGTGTTGTGTTCCATTCTAAGACTGTGTAAGAGTTCTAGACGAAACTGACAGAGGTTTCTATGATCAGGTCTCTAAAATGTATCATGTTCTTTGGCACAGCTTTTCCTGGTCCGGACTGCGCCGCCTGTGCGAACACGGGACGAGCAAATCCACATCAACACTTGCAAATTGTCCAGATCGGGTGCGAAGTTTATAATTTTTGCTTTCATTTACTATTGATAGACTGACAGTTTTGAGAGACGGGTGGCAGAGTAGTTTATGTTGCTGGTGAAAACACTGGTATCAACCCCGAGGTCGGTCATGAGGTCTACCAAACCTACCGTGATGCAAGGCAAGAATTTGGCGCCTTTGCGGACGCTTCATCGATTAGGAGCGAACTTGATGCGATTGTGTCCTAGTTTAATGTTGTGGTACAGTTTCAGAATGTGCATCACCTTTTTAATGCAAGTAACGATGGACTTTTGTCTTGATATCCATTTTTATCGACGTGATCTAGCAGTTGATGTTAACGAGTGCTCGGTGGCCATTTATGATCCCTGGCAGTCCGGAGACAGGACCAATTCTTTACCAACGTACTCAAGTGGTAGCTGATTTCTCAAAGGGTATGACTTCCCTTACGCAGCTTAGCTTCGTCCCCCACCCAGCGCAAAGCGCCTTGAATACCAGTGTTTGCAGAAACACTGTACACGATATCAATATTCGTTAGGATAGATTCATATTGTATATCCAGTACAAGTACCTTTGGCGCATTCTGAAATCAATGCGAGAAGCAACTTTGTTTTTTTTTACAATATATCTGTTCGTGTGTTACGTCAAGGTGAACCCTGGCACAGGGGCCAAACATTCAGTCGATGGCTGTGCAGCCCAAAGCGACAAGCTCAAACATTGACAAACATGGGTACTGATACACTGGCACCTTGTGACTATGATGGTAGAGTCCACAACAAGGATATATGAACATATTCATAACTGGAGGAAGTGGTGTGATTTCAAGCGTGAGAACTTGGCGATTTTTGAATAAAACACTCTGTGAAATCGATCAGTGCATGCTTGAGGACTTGCCGATTCTCGAGGAGATGGAGCGCACGAAGTGACCATCACTCCGATTTTCCGGTCGTTCTACACGCAAAATTGCTCTGTCCATGACGCGACACCTGACCGGCAGATGGCGAGACTATTCAACAAATGGCGAGGCTATCCATCAGACGAAACATTAAACTATGTATGACTGTGTATGACTGTGCACAGTCCGCTGTTTGCAGCCCTCGAGACTGTGTACGTAGCCTCTGCCCATGTTCCAGTACCGGTAGTTTTCGAGCACCCGGAGATAGCGTATGCAAGCCTCGGACGAGCACGTGATGAGCTCACTCGAGAGGTGGAGCACAGCTCGTTCTTCTGCGATTTTATTCGTCCCAAATCACTATTTTCTTATTGGCAATATCAAATGAAATATGGCATATTTCGCAAATTTCACCCAATCACAAGCGCGCGAGAACGAGCGAAGATGACTGCAAGAACGAGCACGTGACCGTCTTGGCTCGTTGCTCGCGTACTTAAGCGGAACGAGCCCGAAAAGTGGCTGTTTCGTGCTCGCGGTTTTGCCCGATTTCCCACAAAACCCAACTCATCAACCCTGAGCTCGCCCAAGGCTTGAGCGTATGTGGCCGTCATAAAATTGCTAAGCTTGCTTACCGGCTTGTCTCGAACGTTCTCTATCAGCAAATTTGATCTGGTACATGAGTGCATGCATTACTATACCGGTAGAAAGACGGAGTATCTATGGTCATAACAAGCAAGATGTTCGCAGATTCGTGCCGCTAACCAGTGCCCGCCACCCAGTACGCCTCTTAGAATTTGACACCTCAAATCTCACACGAACAAAATGCAACTTGTTGGTCTGTTGGGGAATGGCTTCAGCCAAACTCCTTCTCTCTCTCCTAGACATGGATGCGACAAGTTAGACTACACTACTTCAACTGCCTCGTCTCGTATTTGCTATTCGATCAGTATCCTGCAACTTATGGTAGGTAGCGGAAGAGGCTGTGTAGTGCATGCCGATGATCTAACAACCACAGCATCAGGTCGATTGTAGTTGTAGCGCCACTGGACTGGGTCGGTGGTCGGACGTCACGAGGCCCATGTCGACACCACTCCTCCCCTGCGACCGCATTCTCCTGTATTGATTGACGTAACTTGGACCTGTCCGCCATCAGTTCCGGGTCCAAGCTCTTTGAATTGAGGATCCGACATAGTACTTGCGCCATCCTACCAGATGAAGTGATCGGATGACGAGGCAAATTGGTCCCGTCGCTACCCACGCCCATGCCAGCGTCTCTGCCTGCTGCAGCCTGTCCCCTTCCGCGCTGAGGCTCGCTCCAAGGTGAACCATGTCAAAGCCATCTCTGTCCAGCCTGGGTAGGTGTAGACGATCGTGTTCTACATCCAGGCGGTGTATATGTTCAAAACCCAAATGAGGATCGTAATCACTGCTGCAGTATCGGTCGGAGCGTCCACATGGGCGAGCCTGGATGAGCTGTATTCGATATGGGCAATGACCTCCGAGATCAATGGATGGCCGCACCGCCGCGGCGTATGAGCGCGGGGCATTGTCGATCTCATCCTACTCGCGCCGACCTTCCGTATCTGCGTCCACCGTTGACGATTGCGGCGCTCTCGCGCCAACGCCCTGCCTACCCTGCGCGTCCGGTGATTTCATGACAGAGGGGGGGGGGGTATGGCGTTCGTTTGACCGGAATCGATTCCTTGTGTGGACCACGTACCGGTCCCGCGTCATTCGGTGGCTCTGGCGTTGTCGGCGTTCCCCCCGTCGCTGGCTCTACCATCATCATCTAGACAGCTTGGTAGTCTGCATTCGCGCGCCCCCTTCCTCGGGTGGTGGCCCTGGGGCCATGGTGACAAGAGGCGTCGTCGGTGGTCCGTGCGGAGCCAAAAGAGCCTGACGCTCCAGCGTGCTATTGTCCTGAGCTGGAACGGTGGCCGCCATTTAGACACGGTTGACTGTTTTGAGTCGAGAGCCGCCCCAGGGTATTCGCGGTCCAGAGAGACAGAGATAGACGAGCTTTGGTATGAAGAGTTGGCAGTGGTGTAGCCACTTGGGAGTTGCGACTCCAGAGTTGTGTACAGGAACACAGATTAGGAATGATCTAGAAGGCCATCGAAGGTAGCCAAGGTAGCGGTAGCAAGCACTCGAGAAGATCTCTCACTTCTCTATCGGAAAGCCACTGACGAGACCCCGGCGGGGGCCGAAACGCGTATGGCACGCGCTCAATAGGAATTCACTTTATCACATGCACCTGGTCCTTCCTACATGAAGCGTACTAGGACGGCGGCGGTGCAGGACGTCGCGGACGGATGTCGCGAAGGTCTCTTTGATGGACAATTAGCTGTTTTTGTGAGGCGAGAGGACGGGGTGAGAGGGATTGAAGATCCTCGATAATCAGCTGACGTGCGCGGGGAACATGACCGCGGTGGACAAGACGGATTTGTAGGTCTTTGCTAGGAGTGAGTGAGCTCAGTCGTGAATCTGCCTAAAATGACCAACACTGGTCTAGTAGTAAGAAACTTTACATTTATTCATTTGTATTGTTTTCTAGCTTCTAGTCAGGTGTAAGTAGCCCAGTAGTCTCTAAGCATCTCCAAGAACACTCCCATACAGCGGCGGCCGGACCCCAAAACCGGTCCAACTAGAACGACTCGCGACACGTGGTGGGGAAGCAGGGTATTGTCGTCGTTGGGTGAAGTGTGCCGAGAGCTTACAGGCCACAGCAAGGGGTGTGTCAACGCGATCCAGGATCCGCACACGAAGTGGGATCGCACTGGAGAAGCGGCGAGGGCGGTCAAGAATGGCGCGAGCAGAGCCCGCCGTAGCACGGAGAGAGCACGAAACTGTTAGAAGAGGGGTCCAGGACCCGTACAAGAGTGGGTATCGCGCTGGAGAAGCTGCAAGAACGGTCAAGAGGTTGCGAGCAGAGCACGTCCCAGCCTAGACGAACAAGGAGTAGTATGGAGATTGCAAGAGGGAGGAAATGGAATCGTCGCGAGACGACAAAGAAGAAGAAGGTGCGCACCCCAGGCCGTACGAAAGTGAACCGCCGGCGCGAGAGGAAAGTTATCAGGATGACTCCGATCCTGGAGACCTGGAGGTCGAGGAGCGTTTCCCTGACGCTGCACGGGCTGGTTTGGTTAGCCTCGAGCAATGGAAACGAGCTGCCGATGCTGCCACCCGAGGACCGTCCATGTCGGAGGTCATGAGGGAGTTACAAGGAGACGAAAACGAGGACGAGTATGAAGACCTCGAGGAGAAGCCGACCGTCAAGACAGAACAAGTTGCTCAAGTGGCTGAGGTCAAGGCGGAGCCGGGGGTGAAAGAGGAGACTGGGGTGTCTACCAGCCGACGAGAAAGATTGCGTCCTCAACCTCCTCGTCAACCCCCTATAGGTTATGCCCGTGGGCCTCTGATGCGAGCGGAGGAGGACGAGAGAGAGTTCTATGACGCGCTGGAAGAACCCTCCTCCCCGAACCGTGGCCTTAGCGGGTTCATCCCTCACTATACGGGACCAGAAGCCCGCCGGACCGATTGGCCCGCCTTCGGCTGGAGTTGGAGTGCCCAGAGGGACTCGAGACAAGCGACCAGGAACCGCGAGTGGGGCGGTCAAGAGGCGCCAAGTAAGTAGGCCACGTTCGGCCCTCCTCAGCCCAAGATTCTGTCCACTGCCCCCCCCCCCCGACGAAGAGGCCAACGGCTTATGGAGGGATTATGCAGGCTGCCCAGTTTGTCAAGCCGGGTCAGGGACCAATGACCTCCTTTACGGCGAAGCTCACCGACCTCCCCGCTCGGGCACCTTCCCGATCGACGGCTCAAGGCCACCCGAAAGCCCCCACCAATGACTACAACTCGTCTACGATGGTCTCTCAGGCGGTGAAGGTACTGCCGATGTTTTACTCGGATACGGCAACGGTGGAGAAGTCGCGCGACTTTTGGGAACTATTTGAGGATCACACCGACGGATTCCCCGACCGCTCGCGGTTGTTGGTATTCAGACAGAAGATCAAAGGGCGAAAAGCGGAGAGGTGGTGGAACAATTCACGGATCAAGTCGTTCAGGACGCTCAATGCCCGTTTCCACAACCAGTTCCTCAGCAGGACTGCTGACGAGCTCTGGGAACGGTTGGAGACAACAAAGCGCGAGAGAGGCGAGTCTGTAGAGGAATGGGGCGACCGCGGTTCCGACCTGTGCGAGTCGCTCGACTATCCGAACCCGCAGATGCGCTACCAACTCTTCCGTCGTGAATTGAGAAACAAGCGTATGATGGCGATGTTGGATGCAAGCCCCGCCTCAGACATCTCAGATGAATGTGAGTGGCTCATGTTCAAGGACATGTACCACCCTATTGAAGAGGATGACGAGTTCTCTGAGGGTGAGTCCGTGAAGAAAAGCAAGTCGAAACCCGCAGGGTCCGCATTGGTCGAGGCACTTACCCAACAGCTGAAGACTTTCATGGAACAACAACAACAGTGGCATCAACGGCTAGCTCAACAGCAATGGCAACCCCACGGTCGCCGCCAAACCGCGCGCCGGTGGTGGCCGCCACTCAAGAATCAACGCCGTCGGATGCCAGCCGCGGACAACAATGCAGTGGGCAACTGTTCCGCGGGATTTGACTTGGAGACGACAGGATGGAGTACCCGTGTGTGGGCGGTGTAATTTCAAAGGTCACCAGCGCCACATGCAGCGAATGACGATGAGCTGCCGTCGCTGCGGAGTATCAGGCCACATCGCCGTGGAATGCGAGCTATCTCCCCACAACACTCAACGATCCGCGCCTACGAGCCGACAGCCCTACGGTAACGGATACTTCTGTCGCGAACCGGGCCACTCAGTGGCCGTCTGCCTGCACTGGCTGCCTTACGCGAGATGATCCCGACGCTCTCGAGATCTGGGGGCGCCCCGAAGAATCCCGCCCCTCGACAATGAAGGGGCAGGAGGAACGAGAGGAGGAAGCTACTCCTTCCTCTAGACTAGAGGATTGCTCAGGCGTTGGAAACGATGGGAGGCCGGAAAATGGGCCCCTCGCGACCGACGAGACGGGAAGGAAGGAGAGGAAGGAAGGTAACGGAGAGGAGAATTGAGACGAAGGAGCAGAACGGCTGGGGTAAGTGCAGAAGCGAGGCGCCCCTCGACCAAGGAATGGATCATGAACAACCTGAAAGCGGAAAAGGATCAAGGGGCGGAGGTAAGGGGGAGGGGCACTTCCATCAGGTGGCAAGGGCGAGGATCCCTCGTCAGGAGTCGGATTAGATCCTGTAGACGATCGAGTTGAAGCAGTTTCAGCGACGGGGGTGCCTGTGGGGAGCGAGATAGCCTCTCAGGCAAGAGACTCGCCCCAAGAACGGTTGCCGTCATAGATCCGGGGACGATGACCCCGACGGGGACACCCCGGAAATGGAGGCGGATGAAATAGAAAGCGTTGATCAAGTCGACGCCACCCCAAGGAGCCTTGCCGACAGCGGAAGAGCAGTACTCGCCGTAAAAGTGATTTTCGTGAGTCCGGCGTGGAGGCAGTGAGGCTAACGCCCCCACGCGGCATACTGACAAAGAGGGATAGTCGCCCTCGCTGGAGGACGGAGGAACCCTCCCTGAAGTGCAGATGAGGGTTTCGCGCTCGACGACACGACCTTTGTCGAGTGGGAGAATAGTCTGGAGGAGCCAAGAAATCAGGAATCGCTCCGGTCGCGGCGACCGCTGAGCAAACTACCCCGGTGAGGACCGTTGCCGAGTCCGACTCGACCTCCTACAGCAAAGACTAGGCCGCCCCCAGAGAAAAGGACCAGGGCGAGATCAGTCGTGACTGTTCGGCGGAGGAAACCCCGACGCAAGTCCGCTACGATCGTCTCTTCACTGACGAAGACTTGGACTCCATGGAGAAAGACCAAGAGGGGACTGTCCCACCTAGTCCGAGGTCACTCTTGAGTCAGAGGAGTACGTCAAAGAGCTTGAAGACCGACTATACCCCTTAGACGAAGTTGTGTTGAAGAAGAGAGTGACGGAGAACGCGGAGGCTGTCAAGGAGCCTTTCTGGCCGATATGGTAGAACTTTTGGGCATCCCCCTGGAGACGCTCATGCGCACCCGAGATGCATCAATGTCTGGAAGCTTCTTGCCCGAGTACTAGGAAAAGCGGTACAACGCCACTTTGGAAAACTCGGCTGAAGCTAAGAGAGCCAATCGCGATTTCAAATCGTCGGTCTCCAGTTGCGTTGCGGTGAGCCGCGTGGCCACCGAGGTGATCTACGAGAACTTTGGTGTGACGAGAAGATGCTAAGGCTGAGGAAGGGACACAGAACGGTTCGGTCAACGAAGCCGTAGTGTGCGCGAATATCGTGCTTCACCTCGACTATGAGGATGAAGGCGCTTCGAAGAGCGCAGCGCAAGAAACCTCCCGAGCTGGCACGGCCAAAATCGATTCTGGAAGAGTGAAGGCGGTGGCTCGCCAAGCGGTGTACCAGGTACTGACTGAAGCAAAGAGGGACTCGTCCTACCCGTCCGAGCCACCCGGTGTCTTCGTCGGCATTGGGCCCATGACGTCCGAGTGGATGAGGTCGAGATTTTCAGCGTGTTCCTATACGATAGTACACCGTGACATGACGTGAGAAATCATCGATGAACGTGACAGCGTACGTACAGCCACCCGGTGTCTTCGTCGGCATTGGGCCCATGACGTCCGAGTGGATGAGGTCGAGGACTCCAGCACTCTTGACGGTCTTTTCCGGGTTGCGAGAGAAGTTGTCTTCTCGCATCTTGCCCATGCAGCAGCCGGCACACACGTGGTCACTCGGCGTATCTGCGATGCGAGGAACGCCATGGTCAGTAGCTGTTCATAGCGCTTGAACGGGATGTGGCCGAGTCGGGCGTGCACAACTGTCCATGGCTGCTTACGAGATGTCGTCGCCGCATGACACACCTCGTCCCCCACTGTCTTCAACTTGTAGACGTTTCCACAGCGCTTGGCCTACATGACGGTAGCATCGCCATAGCGAAAGACACACTTGTCCTTGCTGAACTGCGCGACGACGTCCTTCTCGGCCAGCTTCGTCACCAAGATGAGGCTTCCTTCAACTTCAGGGATGTACAAAACATCCGACAGCGCGACAGACGTCCCGTCCATCAGCTTCAACCCGACGGTGCCAATTGCAACTGCGTCGATCTTCTTGCCATCCGCGATCGTGATGCGGACTGGCGTCTTCAGCTCCTTCATGGACACGAACTTGTCCCGGACGCTGGTCATGTGCGAGCTTGCACCGGAGTCGACGAGCCACTCAGTCTTGCCCGTTGCACTCGTAGCCGTGAACGCGTAGTCGGATGTCTCCCTCGCGACTTGCCCGTTTTCCTCGTCGGCCTTCTTCTTGCGGCACTCCGTTTCCTTGTGCCCAGTCTTCGTGCAGTAGAAGCACTTGCCATTGAACCGACGCTTGTCGTAGCTCTTCTTCGCCACGAACGCCTTCTGTTGAGCCGATGACGATTCATCCGAGGCTTCAACACCGGAGAGAGCTTGGATCGCATACGCCAACATCATGTTCGGCGTGTTCTGGAGTACGGTACTGATCATCCGGTACTCATCCGCCAAACTACCGAGCAGCAACACGAGCTGTCGGGTCTTATCTAGAGGCCCACCAATCATCTCCATCTGGAGGACGATCTCCTTGAACTAGTCCACATGCACCGCGAACCGCGTACCGGACTCCATCTTGAAGTTGTGCAACTTCTTGGTGACGATGAGTCGGTTCTTGTGCGTGTTCCGGTTGAACTGCTCCTCGAGCATACGCCACGAGTCAGCAGCAGTTGTCGCCTCACGGATGTAGACTTGGTATGTAAGACTCACGTCTCCTGCGATCACACCAAGGGCCTTCAGATCGTTGGTCTTCCATTGAACCGTGGAGCGGTCACTCACTCAGCGCGTCGAAGTCTGGCTTGATGATGTGGACCAGCAGTCCCTTACGCGAAAGCTTCATCCTCATGTTGAAATCCCAGTGGAAGTAGTTGACTTCCACGAGCTTGACGGTGTCAGCGTACCTTGGGCTCATAACCTCTTGTAAGTGCAGACGTCGCCGGGGAGTCGATGTGAGGGGTAGAAAGGAAATCCGAAAGTGAATTCATTTGAGTTAGATGTCCTTGTCCTGCTAGCTTCTTCCTACTCATGCAGTCTCTCTAGTATCTCCCTCGTTTGACTCCAGTTAACTATTGGAACGGATATGCTTTACTACAGCGGACACACTTGATTGGGACGGCACGGGCCATCAGCCAATCACAGTGCACTGCAACGGACACGCTCCAATGCAACGGACACACTTGGATAGGCGGGCACATCCAATCCAGCCAATCAGATTGTATCATTCGTCTCACTTCAACTGCAGGCCCCAGAGGCACGTGCCGGCACGCGCAAGCCGTGTGCCTTGCGGTCGGGACCCATCCTCGTAGACGCCGAAGTGCATTCACAACAACAAAGGTATCGGTGCCTTCGCAAATCCGTATTCTTACTCTATGTGCTACTGACATGTTAGCTAAAAAAAAGTAGGCACTAACTAACAATTACCTAGCATGTATAGCAACTAACATGTTAGTGTTAGGGGGTACCCTAATTACACCTCAACATAGTTCCTCGACAGTCATACTAGGTGTCATACTAGTTGTGGTCAGTTCGTTCGACGCTGAAGTGAAGTCAAGTTGAGTACTATTACTTCAACCCCCAGTCGTTTAAGAACAGAGGCAACGGCATCGCCGTTCATGTTTAATGTTTGCGCCTGCCGGTATACAACTTTGCAATATCTGCGAAAGAAAGCAATTACGCTTTGCACGCTAGTTTCTGAGTTTGTGTTTCTCCGAATAGGATGTCGTTTCGAAGTCTCCATCTGAGATGAAATACAATCGCCGTGTGCATTCTACACAGAAGCCAACGCAAATTGTGCTGTTGTCTCCAATCTGGATTAATGTCACTCAACTTTGGGAAGAGCAGCAGTTTCCCCTCAAGCCAAACACACTAGCACTACATGTATGCATATGCAACCAGCACACAGTAATAGTATACAATACAATGGCTCTGTCCGCCGAGACTGACGGACAACAGCCGGCGAACGAGGACAAGGGCGAGTCAAGACAGCGACAGCGGACGACAGCGAGGACCAAGGAGATCAAGACGCGCAGGACAGGGTAAGATGCGGCGACAGCAGGACGACACGGGTTGCGACGGGTCGGTGGGCGGCGGGTCGACCCGCCAGAAGATCCTGCAGAAGTTCGCGAGCCTCGAAAGGCCGCGAAGGAGAGATGACCAATATGCACAAGTGGCGAGGACGACGGGCGAAGGGCGAGACGACATCAAGGCTTTAATGGACGGCCAGGAGCCACCGCCGAGAGTCGCTGGGTTGAACCCACTGGCGGTTAGCGTGCATGTGTATATGTAGAGAAGCCGGCAGTTCGCTATTTGCCGTGAGGTACTGAGGCGAGCTACAAGAGAGCAGCTAGAGTCCCGCGAGGTGGATACAGCTAAAGTAATACAAGACATTGAGCTGGCAGCTAGAGAGAGAGAGAGAGAGAGAGTAGGAAGGAAGCGAGCAGCAGCGTAAGTGTCAGGCAAAGCTAGAACGAAGGCCGGAATGTGTGAGGATACGGGTAGATTAGTCCCGTTGGTTGAGTGGAGTATCTGCAGCCTACCGCTCGGGCTGCTTGGCTGTCTAAGAGAGGTATCGAAGCCCCCGGGTAGATAAGCCCCGCCGTCGGAGCGGCCTGAGCAACCAGAGACAAATCTTCATGCCTACGTTCGCACCTGAGCGGCCACGCGGAGATTAGAAGTCGACTGCTACGTGCGTGTATTTCATATTTAGGACAGACTGTATAGTGGCAGCCGGCGGACATTGCCACCGGGTACCTGTCTTGTAGCTCGGGACAGGCCTGGCACGGTACGGGGTGTGTGAGCTGAGCTGAGTACGACTGTTACTACACAGTATAAAAAAACAGGACGATTGTTTCAAAAATATCATTAAGGTTTTTTTGAGGTTTTGTGCTAGAGGGGTTTAATTAAAGTCAGACCATCCGTTTGGTGGCCGTTTTGACGAAGCCGAGAAAAAGCCAAAAGAAAAGGTTTCCCCGCCGGAGCAGCGGTGAGCAAGTCAAACGGCTTCGCCAGAATACTTGCCCCAGACGACGCGTGAAAACACACAGAACAGCAAGGGCAAGCCGCTGGCGGAGCCGCTGCGGTTCCGACCTCGTGCCCGAGTGACGGGAATGACTTGGTCGCGCCAGTAATCGAGAGCCAATTCTGCTCTAAACAGCTCTAACAGTTCTAAAATATATTACCAATTTCCAACCGTTTTCTAGAACTTGCCTAAAAATGTGATAAATAATGTAATTTAAAACTCCATATGACAGTATATCAATATCAAGCTACTACGTAAGTGATGGCACGCAGCAGCGTTACCGATTTACGTTTTACTGTGGGATGTTTTCTGGCGTTACTTACAGAACGGGTGATATCCGCGCCCACAGAGGCCTCAGAGAGACCGTTTGCAACCGAAGTGAAGCGAAGGTCAGCAATGATCGGCGCTTGGGCCGGAGTAGTTGCCTTGACAAGGAGGTGATATCTATTACCGACGCCTTGCCCGCCATCAGCGATGCGAAATTGGCGGTGCAAACGAGGAGCTCACGAGGCAGCAGTAGCCATCTCTAATTATTTCGTATAAGGTCCCTTCAATTGGGCTGATGCAGCATCTATTCAGTACTGAATACTGTTCTAATTCTCTGGATTTTAATCCATACGGTTGCGACGAGGGTCAGAATGAGCCAATAGTTTGTACCTCGTCAAATCCGGTGTCATCGCTTTCTGGAATTCTCAATACGATAATCTCCCCTAGGGATCATATACGGTACAGATCTGAAAATGGATCAGGTTTCATCTGGGTGTTGCACCCCCAGACCTCCGCCTAAGAAAACCTAACTACTGGACAGGGCAACGGGTCCGTTCGCTGGAATGCTCGGCGCTGGACCCGCCTCGCAACCACTCACTTCCAAATCACACACAGCCTAAGTGAAAAACCTGATCCATTTTCAGATCTGTACCGTATATGACCCCAATCGGGTTTTACCCTCAATACGACACTACCCTACAGAGATAAATTCTGTACTGGGATGTTGACCCATCCACCAAAGAAAAAGAAGAAGAAAACTGTAACGACCGAACACTCTCCGATATTCTATTTATTAGAAGCGGCCCAGATTGATGCAAACATGAAAAGGATATTTTATTTTGGTAGGGTTACTATTCCTCGATCCAAATGGTGACCTCGACCAAAGAGAGCACCGAGTCGCTATTCCTCGTGCAAAACGGTAACTTTGTCCAGCGCGTCGTCAAACTACCGACGTTAAAGGTATCTGCCTTACTCTCTACACCGGGGGTCGCCCAGCTATCCAAGAACCGCTCACCGTACACCCCTGTGTGCACCACATAATTTATACAGGTATTAAAATTGTTGCGGTTGCACTTCGCTGTCTACAAGACTGGGTCCCGACCTCAAGGCACACGGCATGCGCGTGGCTGGCGCGTGCCTGTAGGGTCTGCAGTTCAAGTGAGGCGAATGGTGCAATCTGATAGGGTGTGCCCGTCCCATCCAAGTGTGCTCGTTGCATTAAAGCGTGGCCGTTGCAGTGCACTGTGATTGGCTGATGGCCCGTGCCGTCCCAATCAAGTGTGTCCGTTGCAGTAAAGCGTGTCCGTTGCAATAGTTAACTGGAGTCAAACGAGGGAGATACTAGAGAGACTGCATGAGTAGGAAGAAGCTAGCAGGACAAGGACATCTAACTCAAATGAATTCACTTTCGGATTTCCTTTCTACCCCTCATCGACCCCCAGGCGACATCTGCACTAACAAGAGGTTATGAGCCCAAGGTACGCTGACACCGTCAAGCTCGTGGAAGTCAACTACTTCCACTGGGATTTCAACATGAGGATGAAGCTTTCGCGTAAGGGACTGCTGGTCCACATCATCAAGCCAGACTTCGACGCGCTGAGTGAGTGACCGCTCCACGGTTCAATGGAAGACCAACGATCTGAAGGCCCTTGGTGTGATCGCAGGAGACGTGAGTCTTACATACCAAGTCTACATCCGTGAGGCGACAACTGCTGCTGACTCGTGGCGTATGCTCGAGGAGCAGTTCAACCGGAACACGCACAAGAACCGACTCATCGTCACCAAGAAGTTGCACAACTTCAAGATGGAGTCCGGTACGCGGTTCGCGGTGCATGTGGACTAGTTCAAGGAGATCGTCCTCCAGATGGAGATGATTGGTGGGCCTCTAGATAAGACCCGACAGCTCGTGTTGCTGCTCGGTAGTTTGGCGGATGAGTACCGGATGATCAGTACCGTACTCCAGAACACGCCGAACATGATGTTGGCGTATGCGATCCAAGCTCTCTCCGGTGTTGAAGCCTCGGATGAATCGTCATCGGCTCAACAGAAGGCGTTCGTGGCGAAGAAGAGCTACGACAAGCGTCGGTTCAATGGCAAGTGCTTCTACTGCACGAAGACTGGGCACAAGGAAACGGAGTGCCGCAAGAAGAAGGCCGACGAGGAAAACGGGCAAGTCGCGAGGGAGACATCCGACTACGCGTTCACGGCTACGAGTGCAACGGGCAAGACTGAGTGGCTCGTCGACTCCGGTGCAAGCTCGCACATGACCAGCGTCCGGGACAAGTTCGTGTCCATGAAGGAGCTGAAGACGCCAGTCCGCATCACGATCGCGGATGGCAAGAAGATCGACGCAGTTGCAATTGGCACCGTCGGGTTGAAGCTGATGGACGGGACGTCTGTCGCGCTGTCGGATGTTTTGTACATCCCTGAAGTTGAAGGAAGCCTCATCTTGGTGACGAAGCTGGCCGAGAAGGACGTCGTCGCGCAGTTCAGCAAGGACAAGTGTGTCTTTCGCTATGGCGATGCTACCGTCATGTAGGCCAAGCGCTGTGGAAACGTCTACAAGTTGAAGACAGTGGGGGACGAGGTGTGTCATGCGGCGACGACATCTCGTAAGCAGCCATGGACAGTTGTGCACGCCCGACTCGGCCACATCCCGTTCAAGCGCTATGAACAGCTACTGACCATGGCCGATGGTGTTCCTCGCATCGCAGATACGTCGAGTGACCACGTGTGTGCCGGCTGCTGCATGGGCAAGATGCGAGAAGACAACTTCTCTCGCAACCCGGAAAAGACCGTCAAGAGTGCTGGAGTCCTCGACCTCATCCACTCGGACGTCATGGGCCCAATGCCGACGAAGACACCGGGTGGCTGTACGTACGCTGTCACGTTCATCGATGATTTCTCACGTCACGTCACGGTGTACATCATGAAGAAGAAGAAAGCGGAAGTCTTGGAGAAGTTCAAGATGTTCAAGTCCGGTATGGAAAACGCTACAGGGCGCAAGATCAAGCGCATCCGCTCGGACAACGGCGGCGAATACACGGGTAGACTCTTCAAAGAGTACCTGGCCAAGCAAGGCAATCGTCATGAGAAGACGGTGCCGTACACGCCTCAGCAGAATGGACTGGATGAGCACATGCACCGGAGCCTCGTGGAGATGGCTCGTTGCATGCTCGACCACGAGGGCATCGACAAGAAGTGGTGGGCTGAAGCAGTCAACACGTCGGCGTGGATCATCAACAGGATTCCCAACACCGTAACTGTGAAGACGCCCTACGAGATCGTGTACCAGAAGAAACCTCAACTCAAGAACCTGAAGGTGTTCGGTGCACTCGGCTACGGACACATCCCGGACGAGAAGCGCCGCAAGCTTGACGCCAGGGCGTTCAAGTGCCGCTTCTTGGGCTACGAGGATGGTGTCAAGGGATACCGCGTCCTCAATGTCGCTACTGGCCAAGTGAAGATTGTGAGCACGGTGAAGTTCATGGAGACCACTAACACGGACGACCTCATGACTGAAGTCGAAGGCGACGACAATGATGAAGACGTTGCCACGCCTCACGCTACTGCTCCGAGTCGTGGAGAATCGCAGACGCTCAACATCTTCAATGATAAGGTGGTACCACTTCAACATGAGGTGACCACAGAGACTGCAATCGTCCCTCCACCTTCTCACCCCATTAATACTCGCTCGCGTACACGGCACATTGAGAAGGCCATGGATCCTGAGGAAGCGGAAGGACGCAAGAAGCAGATTGTCGCTCCATCCGCTATCGGAACCAAGCGCCAGAAGATAAACCAGGTTCGCGTCAAGCCAAGTGACGAGCTGCTCGCTATTGAAGGAGGTCAGCTCATGGCTGCAACGGAGGAGGTCCCAAAGACGTATGCTGAGGCAACTACACGTCAAGACCAAGATGAATGGAAGAAGACGATTGCAAGTGATCTGGAGTCACTCATTGCCAACAAGACCTGGAAGCTGGTACCCAAGCCAGCACACCAGCGCCCGATCGGTTGCCGCTGGGAGTTCGCGTTGAAGCGTGATGAAAAGGGACAAGTCGTTCGGTACAAGGCTCGTCTGGTGGCTAAGGGGTACTCGCAGCGTCACGGCATCGACTACGAGGATACGTACTCGCCTGTTGCTTACCTCAACTAGGTTCGCACCATGCTGGCGGAGTGCGGCGTGGACAGAATGGAGATCAAGCAGTGCGACGTCGACACAGCGTTCCTGTATGGGAAGCTGGAAGAAGAGATCTACATGGAGTTACCGGAAGGACTCAGGGAGCTCCTGGACTTGACTGAAGCTGAAGTCGAGGACGACGTCGTCTGCATGCTGCTCCAGAGTTTGTGTGGACTCAAACAGGCATCGCATGTTTAGACCGAGACGATCGACAAGCACCTCAAGAGTATGGAGTTCAAGCCTGCCGACGCCGACCCATGCGTCTACACGAGAGGCGAGGGTGATGTTGAACGTATAGTGTGTCTCTGCGTGGACGACATGCTGATCGCGTCAAGACAAAGACATAAGGCAGTGATCGCGTCCGTGAAGGCTAGGATCGCGGAGAAGTTCTGGATCAAGGACTTGGCAAGAGCTCGTTTCATTCTTGGGATCGAGCTCGACTACGACATGGAGCGCAGAACGCTGGGTATCAACCAAAAGGCGTACACCGAGTCGATCATCAAGAAGTTTGGCCAAGAGAACGCAAAGCCGTGCCTGACACCACTGGAACCAGGTGTGCATTTGGCCAAGGTTGACGAACCCCAGACTGAAGAAGACAAGGCCGAGATGAAGTCGAAACCTTATCGGTCGCTTGTGGGAAGTCTGATGTACTTGGCGTGTGGAACGCGACCTGACATTTCGGTTGCAGTTGCCAAGCTCAGCCGTTTTCTGGAGAACCCCGGTGAAAAGCACTGGGACGCTGGTATCAAGGTGGTGCGCTACCTGTTGAAGACCAAGGATGTGGGCATCGTGTACGATGACCTACTGGGAACGCAGCTTGAAGCGTATTCCGATGCAGACTGGGCCGGCAATCGGGACGACTGACGCTCGGTGAGCGGAATGCTGCTGAAGTTGTGGGGTGCTCCTGTGGTGTGGCGCTCGACGTTCCAGAAAACTGTTGCTCTGATTTCAACCGAGGCCGAATACGTGGCGCTGACTGACTGTGTTACGGAGTGCGTCTGGATGCGACGTTTGCTTAAGGACATCGGTGCCGAGCAAGTGGGGGCTACGGTGATCTACGAGGACAACCAAGGAGCGATGGCTTTGGCAAAGAACGTCGGTTACCAAGCTCGCACCAAGAACATCGACATTCGCTACCACTTCATTCGAGAGAAGGAGGTGAGCAACGAAGTCGAGCTGGAGTACGTGGATACCACGAACCAGCTCGCTGACTTCATGACCAAGGGCCTATCATCGAATACGTTGCGCTACTTGATTATGCGGAGCAACGTTGGCTCCAAGCTCGAGACATCGACATGAGTGGGGGTGTTGCGGTTGCACTTCGCTGTCTACTAGACTGGGCCCCGACCTCAAAACACACGTCCTGCGCGTGGCTGGCGTGTGCCTATAGGGTCTGCAGTTGAAGTGAGGCGAATGGTGCAATCTGATAGGGTGTGCCCGTCCCATCCAAGTGTGCCCGTTGCATTAAAGCGTGTCCGCTGCAGTACATTGTGATTGGCTGATGGCCCGTGCCCGTCCCAATCAAGTGTGCCCGCTGCATATGCAATAGTCAACTGAAGTCAAACGAGGGAGATACTAGAAAGACTGCATGAGTAGGAAGAAGCTAGCAGGACAAGGACATCTAACTCAAATGAATTCACTTTCGGATTTCCTTTCTACCCCTCACATCGACTCCCCGGCGACGTCTGCACTTACAAGAAAAATCGGGTAGGGCTTCTAATTTTAGACCGCTTTCAAAAATGGCCAAAGGGCTTTTATTCGGAGCCATCATATTATAATGATATCAGCTGGTATCTTAATCTAGCGGATATTTCCGAATACAGCACCGGCCCCGAATCGTTTCTCGCTACAATTTGGGGATTTTTCGCGTTCGCGCAACATTTAGGATTTTATCCGTATTCAACTAACATGCAATGCCCTCCCTAAAAATACACAAGTCATGCATACATGTATAGAGGTTATGAAGCGAGTGCTGCCCAGAGCTACTGCATCATATAGCTTCGCGATCCGTGGCATTTGCGAACTGTTTTCTGCGTTTTGCCCTTGTGTTTTCCTTAGCCAAATAGCCCACAGAATTCACACATTTCAATTCAATTTTAAATAAAAATTGCTCACAACTTCGGACATTATCTCGTTAGGTTGAAAGTAAAATACAGAGCTGTTTCGTGCAAAGTCGCGGCTTTGTACGTGTAAGTTTTCCGAAAAGACTGCAACAGTTTTAGGCCATTTAGAACACTTTTAGAACATGTTTTAGGGACGTTTAAACCAGCGCCGAACGAAGCCCCGCAAGAGTACGCGAAGTGGGTTCAGGATCTCCTGGATGAAGATGACAAGGAGTGCACACAGACCTAAATACCATCCACATAAAATAGTCTCAGTCAGACTAATTACCGTGAACACTGTAGAGAATATGAGAACGATTTATTCAAAGATATCATTAAGTATTTAACCTCAAAACCAAGCGAGCTATACTACGTTATCGAGGGGTCTTTTAGCTACATTTTGACGCTTTCAGGTCCCCAGAAAGTGAAGTTGGAGAAAAGTTGTGGCCATCGGCGTGAGATGCCTCGGAAAAAATATGTTTTTCAGATTTGCTTGTCTTAGTGTCTGGGGTCTAAAAACGCTGATCTTTCGATTGCACCTATCGAGAGCTTCAAGAGACGTCGAGAACTCAAGTAAATCAGAAGATTTATACAGCACATCCGCCAACACCTAGCTTAGTCAAAAGTATCATTAAGTATTCTGAACACTACTCACACCGCCAGCGCAGCAAAACCGCGACGCCTTTGCCTCCCCTTTGCTCGTGAGTGCCCTGTAGTCTAGGAAAAGCCCTATTAAGTTCATCTTGCCACAGAAGCAGGCATTTATGCAGCAGATTTAGGCCCGCAACTTCAAAATCGACCTGGGGGACTTTTTTTCTCGCCCCCTTAGTTCAAATCGCAAAGCTTTACCGCAGATACATCGAATGTAATTCTCTGGATTTTTTATCCAGAGTACTTACGAGAACACAGCTCGACGTAAAAACACTCTAATTCTGGATACATAAATCCTTAGAATAAATACGTTGTGTCGAGAACAGTTGCGAAAATATCTTCACAAGATTATGCACCTGTTATCTTAGAACCGTTCCTGTTATTTTGTTTTCGAAAAGGGCGTATATCTCTTCGAAATCGCATCGCCTAGACTAGAATTGTAAATTCTCGTCCTTGATACAAATGGTTATGGAAGAACCTGTAATATAGTATAGCCGGACCACAATGAAAAACATATGGTGAATGTTGACCCTGCTCGACACGAGCAACATCAAAACCCACCCACCCAATGGATGTTGCGCGTAGAGTCCTGGGTAAAACAAAAACGCAGCTGGTAGAATTAAACCCACTGGGTTTTATGTTGCTTCTGTGGGTTATAGAAGTACGCACAGCAGATGTGGAGGAACATTATCTCGTCCTACAGCTACATGTACGACAGCTATCAAGTCTGCCCAAATTCTACGAGTTATTTTTAAGTTTGGCTATAAAATCCAGAGGTTCCCTGTGTGGAGCACGGCGTTAGTTTAGAACTGTCGCTACGGTGCGCTCCTGTCAGTGGTTTCTAAATTTCGATAGCTGCCGATAGACTGTATATTATACAGTCTATCGGCAGCTATCGAAATTTAGAAACCACTGTATATTATACAGAATAGAATATGACATTACGACGTTGCTCATACCCGCCCGGACTAGGTGATACTAATTTTGAACTTGAAGTAGTCAGACTATTTGCGAATTCTAATATTGAGCTAGCACAATCAGACTATTTTTGCACTCAGACTGATTATCGTGAACACTGAAGCTACATGTAATCAATCTATTTCTTCTTCTTGATGGAGTAATTTCACGGAGAATTAAGGATAAGTCCACGATTCCTGCCTCCGAGACTGCGGGTGACCCTGGCAAATCAATGGCCCAACCAGCGAACAAGCCCGCTGCTACTGCTGAGCCTATGAAAAATGTTGTATCTCCTATTGTTATACTTAAGTATGTGATAACAAAATAAGGTACAGCTACGACGTCGTTGCTGAACATTTGGCTGCGGGCAAGTTATTTTTTTGGATTAAAGTGGAGCGATTCCCGCAGCCGTATGTGACGGATATACCCAAGATCCAGGAATAGGCAAAAAGGTCATCTGGGCGTCACAGACCGGTCGCTGAGTCGCCCAGATTCATGGTCTGTACCAAGAATAGACTGGAATAGGCTATTAATTCTTATATCTCGAAAAACCCTTGCCTTTCGCACCAAAACCTCTGTAAAACTGAATATGATTCTTAGAGCATCTCCACCGGTCAGTCGCCATAGCTATAATCAACTCGCCTGCTGATTGGCTGGAATTTATATAGCTATAGACGTCCGAGCCGCCACTCACCAATTTGTCGCTAAGCTGCGAAGTCATCTTCCTCGCTAACTGCTTGACGATGAAGAGGAGACTTACGTTACCTCTTTGCTTCTCCCTTCTCAAACCAAGAAGATACGAAAGCGTAGCGGCTCGGAGCCTGGTAAAAAATCACCCAATATTGAGGGAGACTTGTGCATCGGCCAACGCGCAGCTTATTCGACGGTACTTCGTGAGTCTCCACTGCGTGACGACAAAACATTTGCCCGTCGGTATTGTATGTCGAAGCCACTCTTCTTAAGAGTCCATAAATTTTGGTTGCAAACTACCTGTACTGCAGTCGACGAAGTGATGCCGCTGGCAAAGGACACATCAACGGCTTGTTATTAAAAGTTACTGATGAGCCTTGCATGCTGGCTATCGCTAAGACTGGAAATGAAATGGCCGAAAATTGTTCTGTTGGTGAATCAAATCAACTGCGTTTGAGCGACTGGACAAATTCTACCGTGCTGTTGTTGAGCTCTTTGGTCCTATTTACGTGTGAATGAGCAAAGCTACTATAGCTTTGCGTCGCTATAGAGGCCCTCCATAGACACTTACCCCCCCAGTAGCTAAAATTATGGCTATAGAGATAACCGGTGAAACAACGATAGCCAACACTTTGGTCGGGTGGGTAGCTATATAGCTATAGATCCTTGACGGTGGAGATGCTCTTAGACGGAATTTGTCGGGAATTTGGAAGACACGGCAAATCGTTATAAGTTCCGCAAAACCCACGGTACTACTGGGACTCATGCCGCTAACAAGCTGCAACGCCTGTCTCATTTCACCGTGTAGAGTGCTTTGCCGAGTTCCTCGTCACCTTCGTCGTGTTCGTCTTCCAAGTGGGTGTGAAGAACCAAGTGACGAACTCGCAGGACGCGTCGAAGGCCAGGACGAAGAGGCCGTCGAACTTCAACGGCACGTGGCTCAGCATCAACACGTGCTGGGAGAGCAGCTTCTCGACGTACCCGAGCGGCAACATCTCCAGCTACACGGACTTCTACACCGAAGTGGTCGGCACAACCATGCTATTACTCGGCATCTATGCCACCACAGACCAACGCAACCGTCCGGTCAGCCCCTTCAGCGCTGCGTTCGTCCTCTGCCTCATGAGCATGGCGATCGGCATGGCCTTTGGCATGAACACGGGCTATGCTATCAACCCAGCGCGTGCACTGGGTCCTCGCATCTTCACGGTCGCTGCCGGCTGGGGCTCCAAAGTCTTCACAACGCGTAGCTACTACTTCTGGATTTCGCTCGTGGTCGATTCGCTGGGCGGCGTGCGCGGTGCGGGTCGGTACTGCGTGTTGGTGGAGATCCACAGGATGACTCCACGAACATATCCCAGAAGCGACTTAGTTCGCCTCGAAACAAGCCCTTCTGTTCGGGCGACAGTCGTGACTCTAAGAAGTCCGCTCCCTTTCCACTTCCTGGTTAGGCGGTGTGCTCCTGTCCGCCTTCGAGGGGGTGGTACCGGGTTTCGACGACGTCGGCGGGCTCGTCGTATTAGTAGCGGCCGCCTGCGTCTGGTCGGTAGTTCCTGGAGTACGGGGAGACTGTTTCGTCGAAGGGGATCCCTCAAAAGCAAAGCCGACTCGGGTGTAAGAGAGGTCGAAGCCACAACCGTCCCTTTCCTGATCCAGAATTCCTCGGTGAACGCGTTGCAGACTTCGACTACAGCTTGTCCGTTGTTGACGGTACAAACCGTTTCCGCCACGGACAGAGTAGGTGTAACGGGCCTATTGAGTACCCGTCACTAGCATACACGTAGCGATGAGGAAGCGTCCAGTGCTCAGTAATACTGAGACCAAGTATTAAGTCCGAAGTAAAATCAACTCTGTTTTATTATTGGGACCAGGGCGGGGGCCCGTGGTCTAATGTGAACCACTCAAATGCAGGTCAGCAGCTGATTGGCTGGAATGGGGTCTGGCTCCCCCACTTTCAGCCAATCAGATGATGACATGTCAGCACACGCTAGCCGTGTGCTGCTTTGCCTACTTATGTAATATCTGTAAGAGATCTACCTACTTATGTAAATGGAGGGCCCATTACATCACCCTCCTCTCAAAGTTGTGCTTACGCAACGTAAGCGCAAATAACACTGGAAAACAACTGAAGACAACCGCGGGACGACGAACGCGGTAGATGGCGACCGACGCAGTTTGGACGACGGACACGGCGCTTGGCGACGAGCGCGAACACGGGGAGTGGCGCCTCGATGAGTGTGGAGCACCGGGATGCCGATCAGCGCAGCACGACCCTTCGAAGTGGCCCTTCGAAGTAACCACTGGCGTGAGGACAGAGCCGTCGACTCGACTCGACGCGCCAACAGGACCAGCTTGGACATCTTCATCGTCGGTGACTGACGGCGGCGTGGTGCAGTGCGCAAGAACGCACTATTCCATCCTGGTGCACGTGGGTTCAATCCCCACGTGGGACACACGCTTCGTTCACGATGCGTGAGCTTCAAGAGCTTTTCCACGCGCGCTTCGACATCACCAAGCGTCGGGCACTCGGCCACCGAGACACGGAGCCATCGCAGGACACATCGTGGACACTCCACGTGAAGAGGCACTCAAGCGGCTGAGTGCACGCTGGACCGAAGCTCGTCGGTGGTGGAGATCTCGGGGGTCACGAACATCAGCATGAGCGCGTCGAGTGACACTTGTGGCGGCACAAGTGAGGGTGGATGTCGGAGCTTGAGGTCGGGCTCAGCTTGGGTCGGAAGAGACGCTTGGTATCGAAGCTTGGTTCCACATTGAAGTCGTCATCGAGGGGACTCGAAGTCAAGCCAGCTCAGTGGTCAAGCACTGAGTCGTCAAGCCGCAGGTCACCGGATCGAGTCCGGGGGTCGATATCAGTTGTTGATCTTAATCATCACGGCGAGCCGCGTCCTTGCGATCGGGGCTCCCGGTCGTCGTCGCTGTCGGTCGCGATCTCGTCCTCGCGAACAACGTCCGGGACATCCCGGAGGAGAGTCGAGCGTGGCTCCCACGTATCGTCGTCTGGTGGAAAGCCAAGCCAGCGTACTCGGTAACGCCGCGCGGCAGGAATCCCGCGCGAAGCCTGATCACTCGTACGGATGCGGGTACGAGACGTAGCACGAGGAGGGTCCTCGTGTGCCACGATGTGATCCACGATCCAACGTGTATCGCCAGCCGAGTCAACAATCGGCGGGGGAGGTTCGCGTCGGTAGCTCGTACGCTTGGGTGGCCCAAGACGACTTGGAGATCGATGCGAATCGTGCAGTGGGCGCTCAAACGGAGGCTGAGGCGGCGACGACTCGGGTTTCGCAGGCTCGGGCGGAGCTTGAGGCGACGCGGACTGCGCGTCGTGAGGAGCGTTCGCTCTGCCCTCGGGTGCCGGAGAGGACGCCGTCGACGGGATTGTTGCAGGATGGTACTTCTTGAGTCGCCCGACGTAGAACGTCGGGTGAAGCCGTAACGACGTAGGAATATCCAACGTGTAGGCTTCTCGATTAACCTTCATGACTCTGAAAGGTCCAATGAATCGAGGCGCGAGTTTGCTCGCGCCAAGATTAGTCACAACTGACGACCGAATGCCGTCAGTTGACAGGAGCACTTGATCCCCTGTCTCAAATGTAGCCATGTTATTGCGCCCACGCTTGTCAGCATTCTCCTTTTGCTTGTCCACTGCGTCCTGCAGTGCGTCGCGCACAAAACGGGCAATTGATTGCCGTTGCATGACGAACTCCGAAACGGCGGCGTTGTCGACAGGACGCTCCGGAGTCTTCGGCGCGTAGTTGGCAGCAACTGGAACCCCAGCGTTGCCTGGGTTGATCAATGTGCGGGCAGTCCATGTCGCAAGGGGAGACGCCGCGATGTCCGGCGTCGCGAGGATCTTCTTCGTCTTGGAGCGGGTGACTGCATTCAGCGTCACGTCTTCGTGAGCTGCACTCGTCATGTCATTAACACCATCTTCATCCCCACCCAGAGTGGAGCCACGAGGCGCCGTGGGGTGGCCAACGGGAATTAGAGCAGGCACGCGCGGATGGCGCGCGTTGTTGGCGAAGAATGGCGTCAGGCCCGTTGACGCGTGCTCAGCGTTGTTGAGTGCAAACTCAGCAAGGGGCAGGAATGAGCTCCAACTCGCGAACGACGTCGCGTAGCTTCGAAGCACGTCTTCGAGGACCCGGTTGACTCGCTCCGTCTGGCCATCCGTCTCCGGATGTGCTGCCGTCGACATCGACAGCTTCGTACCCAGACTCTGGAAGAGGGTGGACCAGAACGCGGACGTGAACCGCGGGTCACGGTCAGAGACAATCGACTCTGGCAGACCATGATGAAGTGCGCCGCGGTCTCACCCGCGGTGACCGTGTCACTCACGGGGATGAGATGCACCATCTTCGTGAATCGATCCACGAAGACCAAGACGCCGGTTCGACTTTCGCCGTCGGGTGGGAGCCCGAAGATGAAGTCCATGGAGACTGAGCGCCAGGCCTCAGTCGCGATCGGCAATGGTCGCAGGGGAGCCTGCGACGACTTCGATGGCTTCACTCGCTGACAGTTCTCGCAAGTGCGGACCCACTTGCGCACCCACTTGTACATGTGGGGCCAGAAGAAGTCGCGTGAAACAGCCGCGAATGTCTTCTCGCGGCCCAGATGCGCACCCATGGGGCTGTCATGAAACTCGTGGATGATCCGAACCCGCAAGTCGTCGTCGTTGGGCACGGCGACTCGAGGAGCATCGAACTTGTCGATGTTGTAGCACAACAGATCACTGTCAAGGTGGTAGCGGTCGATCTGGTTGCGCGTGTTGCGCGACAGAGCCCCAATGTCTCGTCACTGGGGGCGCGGAGATACGCCACAATGCCGGCGTAGACCGCGTCGTCTGCGTACGCCGCGACGATCTCGTCGCGCAGATCCATCTCCGGAGACACGTTCGTCAGGTTGATTCCTGACGCGATGCACACAGCCCAATGATCGTCATCTTCATCTTCGTCGTTAATCACTTGACGGCCCAGCACAGTCCGAGGGTCGTAATCAGGTCGCCGAGACGGTGCATCGGCGAGGATGTTGTTCTTGCCCGGCTTGTAGTGGACGACGAAGTTGTATTCGGTGAAGAACGACAACCAGCGAGCCATTCGCTGGGAGAGGTGTGTCGACTTCATCGCTGTCCGCAGCGATGCATGATCCGTGTACACAGCGAACGTCTGCTCGCCTAGCAGATACACTCTGAACTTGATCAGAGCGTACCGCATCGCAAGGAGCTCGTGGACAGGGTAGTTGCGCTCCGCCCGCTTCATCTGTCGTGACTGGTAGCTCACGACTCGCTCACGACCTTCGTCGTCGAACTGCATGAGCGCGCACCCGATAGCAAAGTCGCTAGCGTCACACACGACGTGGACGGGCTTCGAGTCATCTGGAAGCATCAAGATTGGCGCTGACGCCAAGCTCTTCTTCACTGAGTCGAACGCGGCTTGGTGCTCCGGACGCCACAACCACGTGGCGTCTTTCTTCAGCAACGACGAGAGAGGCTGGATCAATCCAGCGTAGTCCTTCGTGTACTTGTGCAAGTAGTTCGCCAGACCCAGCCACTGACGAAGTTCAGTGGGGCTTGTAGGCGTAGGCCATGAACAAATAGACGAAATCTTCTCTGGGTCAGCGCGTACTCCTTTCTTGCTCACGTAACAGCCAAGCACCGGAATCTCCGGCGCGCAAAAGACGCACTTCTTGAGGTTGGCGTAGAGCTTGTTCTCCCTCATCACTTGAAAGACTTGCCTCAAGTGCCGCACATGGACTTCGACCGCGCTGAGATCTCCTTCAGCGCGACTGTGGACGAAGATGTCGTCAAAGTAGCTCGGTGCAAAGTCACGGAGCGGGCGAAGCACATGGGACACCATGCGATTGAACGTTGCAGGTGCATTCTTCAGACCTTGGGGCATGACAAGCCACTCACAGAGCATGCCGCTGGGAGTACTGACTGCCGTGAGAGAGATGTCGCTCTCTCGCATCAGGATCTGGTAAAAGCCATCGGTCAGGTCGATGGCGCTGTAGATGACGCTGCCCGACATGGAGTCCAGTACCATGTCCTTGCGGGGGATCGGCGTCTGCGCCGGGATGGTGGCGTCGTTCAGCTTATTGAAGGCGTGGACGATGCGCCATCCGCCGGTGGCCTTCTTCACACAGAAGGTCGGACTCGAATGCGGCGAGATACTCTCGCGGACGTGGCCGGCTTGTCGGCGACCCTCGAAGAAGTCGTCAATAGCCTTGACCTGGTCGCGCGGCAGTGGCCACTGCCGTGTCACACAGTACTTCGAGCCCAGCGCGAGGTCAATCTCGTGGCGCACGCCACGGTCTGCTGGCAGCTCCGCTGGGATCTTGTCGGGGAAGACGTCGGCGAACTCGCGAGCCGTCTCGTAGATCGGGTTGCCCGACGCCTTCAATGACTCCCAGGACTGCGCAGCGAAGCGCTCGTCGCGCGCTGACTTCGGCTCAGCGCTCTTCGGTCGTGACGACATGTCGTCCGCGCCCACGGAATTGATCGTATGAGACACCGAGTCACCATCGGTGATCAAGCACACTTGCTCAATGTCTCCAGCCTTGAGGTCTCGGAGGAACTTCTTCCAGGAGAGGCCTGGGAGACTCGTGATGGACTTGGCGTCGCGAGGCGGACTCGCGACCTCGATGACACGAGTGCGGTTCGGGGCTCCGTCCACATACTCGACCGTGCAGACCGACTCAGTCGGGACTGAGGGTGGGTTCACCGCACGACGAGGCTTCAACCGCCGTTGCGATCGACGAGACCTCTTCGTGCGTCTCGAGCCCCTGCTCGAGGCTGAGGTATCGCTCTCGCTGGACGAGGCTTCACCCTCCTCTAGGCGCGAGAGCTCGTTCTCGACCGCGCCGTTTGTGCGCGGTGGCAGCTCCTGCTCGCCCGCGGCATCGTCATGCGGGAGCCGCTGCTCGACCGCCTCGTTGCCGTGCGGGAACACTGCTCGACAGCCTCATTGGCATGCGGGAACCACTGCTCGACCGCCTCGTTGGTGGACAGGAACCGCTGCTCGACCGCTTCCTTCACATACGGGAGCCGCTGCTCGACCGTCTCGTTCTTCATCCGCGGGAGCCACGGATGCTCAACCGCTCGCCTCTCACTCGCGCGCCCACGCGCGGGTTCCTCATCTTCGTCACCAGTCAGCAGCACTGCGCATGTCGTGCAGAGAGGGCCATCGCTCGCTCTGCGCACAACGTGCGTCGTGGACGCCCCGTCCACGACTGTGACATGGGGCCAATCCCTTGGTGCGACCAAGAGATGCGCGAAGACTTCGGTCACGTCGAAGTCTTGACGCCGCTTGACCGACGAGCCAACCAGTCGATCCGGGGCAGGTGCCGAACCAACCATGGGAGGCCCAGGATACAGTCAAACGCGTAGTTCATGTCGAAGACGATGAAGTTGTCGTTGCTGTGGAAACCATCGAACGTGTACGGCAACGACAACTCTCGCCGTGCGACACGGCGAGGCTTCCCATCCGCAAGCTTGACAACCACATCTCCAGGAAGATCTCGCACGGGAACGCCCGCGGGGAGGATCGATAGACACGAGGCTCGGAAGAAGTTGTTTGTCGCTCCTGAGTCCAGGAGCGCGCGGAGAGGTCGCCGAGCACCGGCGACAAAGAGGCTGACGATGATCAGCCTCGAGTCGCCACTGGCAGTGGTGGCATTGAAGTGTGTATGAAGTACGGGGGGGCTAGAAGGTCGGGCTGCCACCGGGGGACCCGAACCTCCATTCCAACCAGTAGGGCGCCCCACCCCTACTGGTCCCGGCCGTTTTTTGGTTGTGCGGCCGGGGTCTTCTCGTCGAACGCAACATGCTCCATGTGCACAATGACCGGAGCCGGCGCGCGGCACACTGCCGCGCGATGTCCAGACTTCCGGCATCGGAAGCAGACCAGCGCGCGTGGTTCACGACCACCTCGTCCTCGCCCCGAGGACGACCAGTATTGGCGCTGCGACGCCTCGATGGCGTCGATCTCCATGGGCTCGGGCCCCGACGAGGGAACCTCCGCAGGCATCTGCCTCGCGTACGACGACGCCACCACGTAGTCCTCGCGTAGCGCGAGGGCAAAAGCTTCTTCCAGCGTTGCGGGCTCAACTCGCGTGAGACAATACCGCGTCATGCCTTCGCGCATGCCGAACACAAAGACGTGGACTTGAGACGCCATGTCGATCGGCTTCGTGACGATACACGAAGCGAGGTGGCGCGTCTTCTGGACGTAGTCGCGCATGGACATCTTGCCTTGCTTGAGGGCGAAGAATGTCGCGCGCACGCGCGACTCATCTTGAGGCGGCTCGAAGGCGAGACGCAGGTCACTCTGGATCGCCTCCAGAGTCGGGAACGCGAGTTGGTCGACAACGAGCTTGCCGAGGGCCCATTCCTTGGCCTTGCCGGAAAGACGGGACAGCAAGAAGTTCACCTTCGCTGACGGCGCCTCGATCAACCTCGAGGCGATCGCGATCTCAATCTCCCTGAACCAGCGGTTCAGAGGGAGACGATCTGGGCCAGTCCCAGAGTATGAAGACGTCTCCATCTTCACGGCGTTGTTCTTGGACGCTTGCGAGGGAGTTGACACTCGCCGCTTTGCTTCGGCGAGCTCGCGATCCATGAACTCTTGGATGGCTAGGCGCGGTTGGTCGGGCGTCGCTGAGCTCAGCAGCGACGTGACGACAACTTCTCCGGGCACCGCCGCGAGGCGGTGGAGTGCCTGCCACTCTATGGACGTCAGATGGGGGGAGGCCGCGTGCTTCAGCGTCATGGCTGGAGGTCCGGCGGGCTGGTCTTCACTCATCTCGAACTTGGTCATGGGAAGGACTACAAGAGCTACCAGGTGTAACGGGCCTATTGAGTACCCGTCACTAGCATACACGTAGCGATGAGGAAGCGTCCAGTGCTCAGTAATACTGAGACCAAGTATTAAGTCCGAAGTAAAATCAACTCTGTTTTATTATTGGGACCAGGGCGGGGGCCCGTGGTCTAATGTGAACCACTCAAATGCAGGTCAGCAGCTGATTGGCTGGAATGGGGTCTGGCTCCCCCACTTTCAGCCAATCAGATGATGACATGTCAGCACACGCTAGCCGTGTGCTGCTTTGCCTACTTATGTAATATCTGTAAGGGATCTACCTACTTATGTAAATGGAGGGCCCATTACAGTAGGAGTCAGCCCAAGCGATCCCTCAACTAACACAGTTGCTTTCTCAGGGGCGTTCTCTACGATATTTGCACGACCATCACGCCCGGTGACAGTATTTCCTTAGTGCGCTTGGGCGCCAGGGTCTTCTCGGCTACGTCGATCACCTCGCCGAAGGCTTCAAGAGCGTCGACACCCAGGATGGCGTTCACATGTAGTTTGTCGACCAGAAGTAGGCCCAAGAGTAATTTCTATTGACCCTAGCTTCAGGGGTAGACGGATCCACCCTCGAACTCGCAAGTGGTGCCCCGACGAGCTCCGCACTTGGCCTTCGTACGGCTTCAAACGCTCGTTCATCCGCCCAAATCGCTTGAGCACTTGGTAGTCGACGGAACTTCGCGTGGCCCCTGTGTCTGTCTGCTAACACTTGTGAGGGAGGCAGTCAATGTACCCACTGGAAAGAGCTTCATAGTTCCCCACTGTAATGGGGCCAGGATTGGCCAGTGTCCTTTTCAAGGAAAAGGGATGTTCTCTGATGTGGACCACACCGGCCGGTGTGGCCCACAAGAACTGAGTGTCACACACCACGATGGGTACTGTGTACCAGTGGTCCTTTTATAGAGTATTCACGGTAGACCTCCCCAATGTACTGTGTTAAGTTAGGTCGGTCGTACTTAAGGACCACGATGCACGAGAGCCAACCGCTGAGGAAGATCGCAATTTAGACAGGGATTCAGTATACAGATAGAAAGCAGTAGATAGAACTTTAAGAGTGTTATTAATACAAGACAGTTTAACTCTAACCTTCAAGTGTACAAGTCCCTTTAATACTCGGTATTAAGAGGGGACCGATAAGGCAAGGCCTTTTGTACTAAGAGCAACAGAGACGCCAGGCGTCTGTTGTGGTTAGCGTGTTACGCTTCCTCTAAGCTACGGTGCGTGTGACCCCCGTCACACCCACTGTGCACACGACGCGTCAGCCTCCTTCTACGACGCTCTGAGGGCTCCGAGAACAGTCTCCATCCTCTTCCTCATCGACTTGAACTCCGAACCCGTCCAGGAGGTTGACGGTGGCGACTTCTACCTAGCTCGGTCGGCGGTCTCGTTCTGGTGGCGGGCGTTCTGGACAAATTACCTGGGGCCACATCTTTCCTTTCCGGGCGGGCGACCGCGTCATCGAGAACTTCGGCGCCTGCTTTGCTTAGCGTAGTGAAGTCGAAGCATACTGATCGTTGGTGGCCTCTCGTCGTGAGGCTGGTCTCGCAACCGTTCCCACAGTCGTGACTAGATTCCGGAGGCGTTCTCTTCAAAGTAGCCGCCTACCCAGGTCACAACCTGCTCCCAAAAGAGTCGCCCAAGCCGAGGACCTTGGAAATGCAGTAGGCGTGCTACTTGAAGCGCTCCCAATCCAACACAGGGGTTTTGTCGCGGCAAGGGGTGGACTCTTCTGGTTCAGCGCCACGAGGGGACGTGCCCGGTACCGAACGGTACGCGTTCCACCAACAACACGCGTCTTCCCGAAAGGGTCAACGAAAGTTGGATCTAACCTGAGGTCCAGGAACGATCCCTTACACCGGGTTGGTCCTTCGCCAGAGCCTGGAGCCGATCCACCTCCTGACGGAGAGACATCATTTCCTCGGACTCGGCGACGGGCAGACGTTGAGGGGTCACCGCAGTCGTAGACACCTCGTCGAGAGTCATGTCATGCTCAAGGCGCCGATCCAACATCGGATCGACCCGAGCGGGAGGTGCACGAGCGACACTGACGACCAGCTCGTCGAGGCGGTAGAACTGGTGGTCGGACGCCGTCAATACCGCCGTGGGAGGCTCGGTCGCACCCGCTGCGGGTGCAGCGACCATTGCACCGGCAGCCACAGCCCCGACCGACGCCCCGCGAGTTGCCAACGATGCCGAAGGCGCGGGAGTTGGCGACGGAGGGGGATTGGCACGCAGCGGAGAGGTCGGAGGGAAATGATACGGGGAATCATCCGGTATCTCCAACGATGTGGACGACGGAGCCTCGGACGGTGCCGGGTAAGGACCCAGGACAATCGCCGGAGGTGCAGGATGCTCGACCGAGGACTCGGGAGCTGCGGAAGCCGCACCGCCGGGCTGAGAAGGAGCGGCTGGAGGAGCGTCGTCGCGCGGACGAGACTCGGTCGAGGGTGCCCCAGTATGCAGGCGCGGTTGCGGTTGGGAAGCCTCGACGAGGACGTCCAGAGCACTCTGAGGGGCAAGCACGAAGAACAAGTAAGCATCAAGATGATCGAGACATGAAAAGCCACACTCACCTCGCCGGTGCGGCCCAGGGACCGGAAGGCACGCGCGGTGGCCGCAGCCAGCGACCGAGACTCTGGGCGATTCGGGGGGCGAGACATTGCACCGCGCCGTTCACCAGTGCCAGGTTCACGACGAGGCGGGGGCAATTGTGGCGTGGAGATCCGGCCGAAAAGTGACATCGGCCGGGTCGCGCTGCATGCGCACTCTGTCGGATTCGCTGACAGAAAGGAAGTTGCCGTTGTGACAAGCTGTCACTCACATTTACCTCGGTAGAGTGACAAGTAGTGACTTTGGCCTCGGTGGGACCTAATAAATACCCGACCGAGGCTAAATACGTCAGACTCAGTGATATTTCCGACCAAAGCCTCGGTCGTACTTAAGTGGAAGCCTTGGTCAGACGACCGAAGCCTCGGTCGCACTTCGCGGTACCTCTGGCGTAATCACCGCCATTACTGACGAGTGTACGAGTCTCCGGGTGACCAGCAACCCTCGATCGCCCCTCCTTCGCCTTCCGCTACTCTTGGGTCATCTGGTGGTGAGTCGGCCGAGGGTAGCGATGCTTCCCTGGTTCCGATATCGTCGTCGACATCGGCTAGTCCCCCATCGCCTGCCGCGCCGGGTTCGCCAGGTTCTCCTTTCGTGTCTCCGGACAGTGGCGCGCGCCCGTCTAGACCGCGTTGCGGGGGTGGTTCTCCAGGCGATGCTGGTCCGCCTGGGTCGCCTGAAGGAAGCAGTCCGCCATCACCAGAGGGCGGCAACAACCGGGCCTCGGACGAGTCTTCGGGGGAATCCGACGACTCCTCTGCGGCGTCCGACTCTGGTGGATCTCCACCAGCGACGCCACCTCTCACGCAGCAATCGGCGACGTCGTCGAGGAATCTCGACGACTTGTCCCCAGAGTCTCTTGAACGAATCATGTTCGGCTCGGAGAGCGAAGAAGAGTTCCCCTCCGGCTGGGACGGCTTCCCAAGCCTCGATCGTGCCTACTGCGTCGTCCTCGGGGTCTCCCGCGTCGGATGCACCATTGACCGAGGGTTCGTCCGTCGTCGCGCGGCAGGGGCGTCCCCGAGTCCAGGTGACCGCCACTCTCTCAGCTAGGCCTGGCACCGTACAGACCGAGTTCACACCCGCCGTGACCAGCGTGTCGGACGTGGCGGAAGGGTCCCGGAAGGTGTCCGAGCTCGGCAACATGTTTCTCTAGCCGGGCTTCACTGCCCCAGGTGCCCAAGAGTGCTGGTGTTTGCTGCAGAATATCAGCGTGCCTGACGTTCCGGCTGAGGACCCTGTGTCACCGAGCTCCGAGGATGGGATTGCCGCGTTCTCCGATTGGGCAAACCCCCTTCACCCGTGCCAACTGGTGAGGGTCAAATTCCCCGCCGAGCCATGCACCTTCGGCGTCGGTGAGTTCACCGACGGCGTGACGATCTCTGTTCGAGCAACGGGTCAGGCTCTCCTCGTTCGGCTTTGGCGGCAGTTCCAAGGCACGTCCACCGACGCGACCGAGAAAGCCGACCTCGGTTTCTCCCTGTGGGAGCGCTGTCACTGGGTGAAGGTTTCTGCCATCGAGGCGTACTTCGACGACTTGGCTGCGAGGCACGGTCGTCGTCACCCACTCCTCCTCAAGCTCCGCCAGTCATGGCAGGCTTACAGCCGAGGTCGGAACCTCCGAGCCGACCGCCTCCGGCAGCAGATGTTAAAACGGCTGTGGAACGGTTGCATTGAGTACGACCGCGAGCCTCGCCAGTTCCACACGGAGACTCTGTTGGAACCCACCTTTCTCCAGTACTCGTTCGAGGTCCTGGAGTGGGTTCCCCGGACGTCGGATTGGGTTACCGAGGTGACCGAGTTGGACGCTCGTCAACCGTGGCGTAACTGTTGGATAGACGACCCGGCAAGCCACCCGTTCAACACGACGTTTGCTGCCTGCAACCCCGCAGTTCCACTGTTCGAGCCGCGAGGGATGACCAGCGAAGAGGTGGCAGCCTCGGTGGTGGTGGAACCGACGCTCCCAGCGTCCTCCGTGTCCGCGCCGTGGGTCACCCAATTTGGTGCCGGCGATGATGATGACGCTTCTGACGAGGGGTCGAAGGACTCGCCAAATCTCGGCGCTGCCACTCCCAAGGCATCCTCGGTCGTTCGACTTCTCATCTCTTTAATGTCAGCCCTTGCTACCCCAGTGATGTCCGACGCTCTCTTTTTTGCAGGCATCTCGTAGGGTTGTAGTTCGTTCTTCTTTAATCTCTCATAATCCCTTTAATCCACTCGTAACTCTCTTTTGTTGCGTCTTCAGTCGTTAGCTTGAAGTAATCCTCGTTCGGCGGTCTGCCATATCCGCCCTGGTGCTGCGGTTCCGTTGGTGGGTCGACCGAGGGGCGGCTATGCATTTTCGAGTCGTCATCTTGATTCTTCAACATGTACATATACAACAGTCTTTTGGTATCTTCTTTCGTCTGCTACTGCGAGCCAATTGCTCTTCGCAGGCAGTTCATTCCTCGGTCGCCTCTGCAGTGGGTCCTCCTCGTTCATCTCCAACCCTTCTGCGGGTGACCGTGTTTCCGGTAGCTTCTTTCGTCTGTATTTGCGAGCTGGTGTCCCTCGCAATCAGTTCATTCATTGATAGCGTCAATAATCACTCCTCGTCCGCAGTCTGAGCCATCTGTAGACGTCGGTCGCTGCGTTTCTGACGCAAGTAGTCGTAGAGTAGTCCTCCACACGACAAGTTGGCAGCCGGTTCCCACGTTGGCTCTTCATAGCCGACCCATTTTACCTTGAACTCTCGCACCGCTCGGTTAGTCCTCGTTGACAACGGCGTGCGGTCGTCCAAGATGGTTTCGACTTCATACTCGCCTGACGGGTGGTCCGGTTCCCAGCTGTCCTCGGGCAACTACTCCTCGCCGAAGTCCACTCGTGACTCCTCGTCCACCTCCGGTGCCAGCCGAACTTTAGGCCGGTCTCCGAATTCACTTACTGCCTTCAACCGCGAGACGTGCACGACTGGGTAGAAGCTGTAGCCGCTCCTATTTGGTAGTTCTAGCTCGTAAGCGAACTCCTCCACCTTCTTCTTGATGCGGAATGGCCCGTGCCACCGATGTGCGAGTATCTTCGTTAGGCCAGGCTTTACTCGTTCAATATACAGCCACACGCGGCTTCCCGGTGCGAACAGCGACCTCGGTGAGGTCTCGTTTGGATCCACTTCACCTGAGAGGCTCGGTAGCGACTCTTTCTCTTGCCGTCCGAGTGTCTCGTTGTGCTCCTTAGCCCTCCGAGCCTTATCTGTCGCTTGGTACTCTTTTGCCTTGCTGAGCGCGATTTCTTGTTGTCGGTTGACTTCGCGGCGCCATACCAAGGCGTCGGACTGGCGTTCGGAGCCTCGTTTGAGGGACGATGGCATCGCTTTGAGCGTCGACTGTGCGTCCCAACCGTGAACAAGGTAAAACGGGGTCTCCTTCCGGGTCCCATCCTGCGAGTTGTTAATAGCGAAGATCAACTTCTCTGCAATCTCATCCCAGTCTTGCTGTAGGGGGTCTTCGGCATACACGCACACGGACTGCATGACAGTCTTTACGGACCGTTCTTGCTGTCCGTTCGCCTGCGGCCGATAGCTCAGTGTAGCTTGTGACCGAGACTGCATCATCTCTGCGAAGGCTTGGAACACTTCGCTCACCTCGGGTCTCGGTCATGACGAATTAGCGAGGGTGCACCGAACCTTCGGTAGTCACACTCCTCGAAAGCTTGGGCAACGACGAGCGCAGTGGTATCCGACATAGCTTTACCCATCACAAATCCGGTGAAGGAGCACTGGAACAGTAGTAATGCCGTGTTCCCCCGCCGAGACTTCGGCAACGGGATCACAAAGTCCATGGAGACCATCTGAAACGGTCTCTCGGCCAGTACGTTTCCTGGGGAGTACCCTCTCAGCTGAGGCCGGCTCTTACTCGAGCAGCAGTCCGGGCAGGACCTGACATGTTTCTCTACATCCGCGTACAGTCCGATCCAATAGTAGTATGCCTTCACTCGGTGGTAACTGCGATTAATGCCTTGGTGGCCTCCTTCCAGCGAGTCGTGGCAGCTCTGTAACACTTCTTGAACCATCGTTGAGGGTACCACGAGACGCATCCACATTCCTTGCTGCTCGTCCGGGTCCGAACGACGGTTAGTTCTTGTAATCCAGGCTGGCGTCTTCACCTCGGAGGACTGCTCTCAGGTTAGACCATCTCAATTCCTCGTCTTGTGCTGCTGCGACTCTTCTCCGACGCTCATCTTGCACCGACAGCGGGCCCACATCCTCCGCGTCAGGCGGGGCTGGCGTGGCAGCTGTCAAAGCCTCGGTCGGCGATAGCGTTTCTTCCAGCACGTTCTGAGCCTCGTTCGGTACTACATTGGATTCTGCAAGTCGAGCTGCGTCGTCCTGACCCATGACCGATACTTCGTTAGCAAACCTGACTCGCTTCGTCTTCGCCTGGTGCCTCGTTGTAATCGTCGTATGGCCTGAATCTCGGTCTTCGGTCCGTACAAAATCGAAAAAAGTCTTCCTCCGGGGTTCTTCGCGAGTCATTGACGCTCGCAAGACGCTCACTGAGGGTTGCTCTTCCGTCGTTTCGTCCACCGAGGTTTCGTAGATGACCTCATTAATCCGGTTCAGAGCTCTCAGTTCTGCGATCCTCGCCTCGGACGTCGTCACTGTAGACGCTTTAGACTCCAACGTTTCGCTGGCCAGAGAATCTGCTGCTGCGTTGAATTCTCGAATCGCATGCAGATACTTCACCGAACGAAGCTTGGCTACGAGTTCCCGGTGGTGGTTGAGTTGCGCCATCAGCGTCTCCTTCCGGCACGCTATCACCCCTAGGGATTGCTGGATGGCGAGTCTCGAATCTCCGACGATCACCAGGTCCGTAATGGTCAGACCGAGCGCTGCTGAGTTGCTGTTGTTCATACCGGCGTACTCGGCGAGGTTCACTGTAGTGGTTTCGAGATAAGCACTGGCAGCGATCACTATAGTCCATTCCGGAAGCTTCCATAATATCCAGGAGCAACTCCCATACCCACCATGCTTCTCCGTTTTCGCTGAGCCGTCGAACAAGAGGACGTGGCCGCTGTACGAGGTCGGTAGTCGAGCATATAGCAGATGGGGATCCAAACGAACGTTCGGTGACCCTTTGGATGGAGGGGCGACCGAGGCGAGCGATTCGTCCAAATCGACGAAACTCGTCAACCCGGCTTGGAGCAGCTGGGCGAAAGCACAGTCCTTTTCCTTCACTCGTTCGACCACCAGGTGCCACGGCGACAGTAAGACAGCAAACTGGGTGGCCCGACCGAGGAGTGTCTTGGACTTGTGCACCCCCCTCGAGAGTCGAGAACCGAGTGTAGACCCGAATAGTCTTCCCCACGAGCTGAGTGTAGAATACCTTCAGTACTAACAGTAGGGCCAAGACTTCCTTCTCGGCCGGGTGGTAGTTCATCTTGGCGTCCTTCAAGACGCGTCCACAGAAGCGAACGGGGTGTAATTTGCCCTCGTGTTCTTGCATGAGGATGGAACTGAGTGCCCACTCATTTGCGAGCAGCGTGACGTGAACGTCTTGGCTCCTGTCGAAGTGACGCAGTATCGGGGCGTCTCGGACACGCTGTTGCAGCATCGCAAAGCTCTGTCTGTCATCAGAGAGGACACCCCCGGGCTCGAAGTCGGCGTCCTTGAGCTGGTAGAGCGCCGCGCCATACACCGCAAAATCTTAGATAATGCGGCTGTAATAGTTGAGCGCTCCTAGGAAAGACTGGAATCCCTTCTTGGACGCGGGGAACGAGAGCTCGGTCACCGCGGCCGCTTTCTTGGCGTCGGGTGCGATACCGGCTGCCGAGACGTCGTGAGTCAGGAAGCCTACCTTCCGCTGTACGAACAGGCTCTTGGAGTAGCTAACGCTGATCCGACACTCCTGGAAACGGCTTAGCAAACGGTCAAGCGTCGCCAAACACGCTTCAGAAGTCTCGGAGCCGAAGCAGATATCGTCTACGAACGAACGCCGATCTAGCACGGGTACCAACGAGGACTCGTCCGGTTCTCCGCTAGAGTACATGTTGGCCAAAGGACTGTTCACGAGGGTTGCGACTGCGCTTTCGGTGGTTGAAAGGGCTCGGTCGGCCTCAAACTTAGTCCGGGGAGTCTCGTTCGGGCCGACCGAGGCCTCGGCCACCCCTGCCCGGTCCTCCGCATCGGTCGTTTCCGCCATCCGCATCTTCTCCGAGAAACTAGCCCAGCCCCCTTTCGGTTGGACGAACCCCAGAGGGCGTTGTCGATTATCCGTTGGTAGATCATAGGCGGGTTCTTGAGTCCGAATGGCATGCGCAGCCACTCAAAGTGGCCCAACGCGCAGACGAAAGCCGAGATCTTCCGGGCTCGGCGGGTCATCATCAACGCCCAGAATCCGCTCGCAGCGTCCAAGGAACAAAACCACAGGTACGCCTCCATCTCAGTCAAAAAGTCGTCGACTAGTGGCATGGCATATTCCATGATTGCAGTGATCGCATTCACTCGTTTGTAGTCAATACATAAGCGTATTTCGATTCCATTCTTCTTCAGCACGATAACAATCGGAGATGCCCACGGGCTATCCGAGAACGAGACCAATCTCGCCGTCAGTAGACCCTTCAGCAGCTCGTAGAGCTTACCCAGAAACCGTAGAGGGGTCCTCCGAGACTTTTGTTTGATCGGGGGGTGCCTCTGAACGTCAATGTCACACACCACGCCGTACGCCGGCGGGGGCAGAGCGTTACCGCTCGCAATCATAATTTCCTCATGTTGTCGGAGCACCGCCACGAGCCTAGCCTGCTGATCGGTCTGCAAGTCGGTGTTCTGGACGTTCGGACCCGAGTAATCCAGAGTTGTAGAAGACGGTTCCGTCAGATCAGGAAGGAACGCGAGCTCGTGCGCGTAGTCAGTCAACTCGATCTCGTTTGGCAGGTGCTCCGCCGTATCGTTGGTGCCCCAGTCCGCCTCAGCGACTGTTTCCGGACTGCTTCCACCCATCACCGAGACGTAGACGGCTTCCAAACGCTCCGCGTCAGACTTGACATATCGTCCGTCGGTCGGATCGGCGGGCGCTCGGTCAGTTGTGACCCCGGATTCAGGGTCACCCCTAGGCTCGTTCACTTCACAGCCGTCTGCCTGGTCAGCACGGGAATCGCTACATGTTGTCACCGAGGTCAGGAACTCCTGGTTCGCCCGGAGGGCGTGCAGAATCGTCGATTCGGGCGCCGTCGACTGGGTTACACAACTCGGACCGTTCTGCGATCGCCACGGTCGCGTGTCCCTCGGACGGTCCAGGATCCAGTCCGCCATCGTCTGCCGGACAAGGTTTGGTGTCGACCGAGGGTGGCTGGAACTCGTCGGCTTCGTCAGCGGTCTTGACTGGGTCAAGACAGTTGATCGCGGCCACTTGGTCGTCATCATCATCCGCCGGCGTCCTGGTGCCCACCAAGGCCTCGGTGGGGTGTCGTAGGAGTGCCCGAGGAGTCGGGTACTCGCGTCGTTCCACGGCCGAGGGTTGTGCCGCAAGCCATTCGTGGTAGAGCTTGCTCTCGCGTCCGAACAGCGTTTCATCTCTGCTCTCCGCGTGCGCCAGTACTTGCCACTCTCGATATTTGTCGGACTCCACCCGCGTACAGCCCGTTTCCCGAGGTAACTCCTCTCTAGGCACCTGTGGCGAAGTCGGTGACAACTTTTTACCGCCCAGGTGTATAGTGCTCTCGTGCTACCCTTTGTATGGACCTGTTCCCCCTCCAAAAGTAGAACTTCCAGGAGTAGAACAGGCGGGTATACCTCCAAACGAGAAACCTCGTTTGGAGTTGGCGTGTGTACCTTGCGTAATCCCCTTTTGGGCCGTTTGTCTTCGGCGGACCGGATTCCACCTAGTGAGTTGTTAATATATGGGTATAGAAAATATAAGAGTACTGAGCGTGGACGTATACCTCCGAACGACGCTCGTACAGTTAGTGAGAAGTAGTGATCTACCAACCAGATCCACTCCCAGAGTAGAGATAACCAATCTCAAATATACAGAATACAAATACAAACAACTACCCGTCACTTATTCTTTTGGACCCTCGGACGGTGGGTCAACACTCCAGTCAAATAGGGTTCTCCGCTTGGAAGCACTGGTCAACCTCCAAACGAACCCTTACCAATATGCTTCTCTTCGACTCACGCACCACCTCCGTTTGGAGGGAAATAGACAGACCTAATACACAGTCCTATCACACAGTAATCTATCAATAATTCCAGGGGTCGATCACTAACAAACCTCCTAGACTGCAGTTAATATGGAATGGATAAAGCTCCTCTGCGAAAGAGTGTACTTCCCCACTAATAATATGGAATAGTAACGGATCACTCCCGGTGTGCGAGCCCGGGTCCCCGTCCTAACTGTGACTTGACCTTTTGGGGTGAGAATCCCCACACGTCCCCTGGCACGGTCGGTGTGTCTGGATGTCGACATTCGGGCAGTCAGACCTCCGGGGGCGGTCCCTAAAAATCGCGGTAGGCTGCTGTCCTCTGGTCCCAGGCGGTATTCGCCTCGCTCCCGTGCTCGGAATTACGATGCACTTGCGGGTCTTGAGGCAAAACGGATTCTGTTATTAATGGTTATCTTGGTCTCTTACTCTCTCTCTTTTATCTTGGCTAGAAGATCTCTGCTGGATTTCTGCTTGCGTTCTGGGCGTCGATCTTCGACACACACTCTTCTTTTATCTTGATCTTTGTATAGGGCGCGTCCCAGCTTCAACCTTGGCGCGCGTAATCGTCCTACACGTCGGGTCCGCATCCTCGCACGTGGGTGTGACTCAGTGGGTGACCGTGGTACATAAGTACCACTCTTCGCTCTTGACACATCTTGAGATCTGACTTGACTTGGACTTTGTATGGTGACTCATCTCGGAGCATCACCCTCTTCGTGACTTCACTCTGTGACTTCTCCTCCTGGAGGTCACGTCACGGCTTGACTCTTGGACATCCTTCCTCTTGGACATCTTCCTTCTCTTGGACATCTTCTGACTTCTCTCGGACTTCTTGGTCGCTTGGCTCTCGACTTCTTGACTCTCGACTTCTGGACTCTTGACTCCTGGACATCGACTCCTGGACTCTTGCTTCTGGACTCTTGACTCCTGGACTCTTGCTTCTCGTGGACTTCCGACTCCTGGACTCCTGCTTGCAACTCGACTCTGGGACTCTTGATCCCCAGTCGTTTTGGGGTCCGCTTGTATCCTGAGTCTCACTTCTGCATGCATGGGCTCCCAGATCCGACTGCACAGGGCTTGGCAATTTTGGTTCAGTCACTTCGTGTCAAACCCACAACACCACGGGTTCATGCGCCGAGCAACTTGCTCTCTTCATCGTCACATTTGTCAGCCGTATCCATATTGGTCGACCTCGTTACTCCTTGCTACAGTCGGTACCAGCCTCGTTGACCTACGAATCCACATCTCATGGGTCGTTCGAGACGGTTGTCGGCGAGGTAGGCGGAACTCTCGCCATTCCCTGCCAGGGATCGCCAACAGCTCGGTAGGACCTCCTACGACCTGATTCCCATACGACACCGACTCCTCCAGCTCCTTCGATTTCAAGAGAGGTACCACGACCTCGTCCGGGAGTCGGGCCGCACCGTGGAACAGGTCCAGCCGAATTCCGGCGGGTACCATGAAATCTATGCCTAGGACAACGTCCACCCCGGCACTGTGATCCATGATCCACATCTCGAACGCATATGCGTGCTTCCACCCGAGTGTGACCTTCACCATAGCTCGTCGTTGGGTTTCCATGATCCCTGGGTTGATGCCTCGCACTTCTAGGCTACGACCGTGATCAAATACCTCTCGCACCCGGAGCTTCTTTGCAAAACTCGCCGAGATCACGCTCACATTCGCCCCGGTATCGATCAGAATCCGTATCCGGGTGTCATCCACTGCGCCCTCGACCAGCGCGCGCATTCTCTTCCTCTTGTCGTATCGTTGGGACGACCACCACCCCATTCGTTCGCCAGGCAGTAATTTGACTGCCCGACCGAGGGTTCGGCCGACCGACTCCACTTGAGCCATACTTGTGATGACGGCCTCGGTCGGGGCAGGCGCGTGTTCTCCATCACTTGTTTCATCAGTTCCATTCTCACCGAGGCCTAAGCCTCTGTTACTTCCATTTTCCGTCGTACTCACTCGTTCATTATTCTCTCGATCATCGGGCCATTTGATTTAGCCTGTGAACGCAAACAGATAGTCTGCGTCAACAGCGGGCTCAGCTAACTGTGGCAGCCCGATTGGGACCAACCCAGTTTCAGTTGGTAGGCTGCCTAGTTTAAATGACCCCCGAACACCAGGCTTTGCAGCTCTGGGGTGAGATCCTTCTTGTCGACCTTGGTTCGCAGCAGGCTTGTCAGCTCCCGGAGGGCGTCGCACTTGCCGGCATCGTGTACTTGTTTACACAACTTGCACCTCCGATTGCAGTAGTGTACCGAATGGTACGGGCTATTGCATGCCGCACACGGTCCGTACTGGCGTCCTTCTCGGTCACGCTGGAACTGGTTGCTCCCGCCCGACTGACGACGATTCGAACTTCTTCTCGGGAGGTCGGACAGTCGTTCGCCGAGTGTTCGGCGTCGTGAACGAAGCCTCGTTCTCCTTCGCCAAGCGGTCGCTGCGGTCTACGGACCGAGGTGTCACCATGTGCGAGTCTTGCATGTACGGCGACGCCGGACCCTTCGCAGCGAAAACTCCTACCGTGGAGTCGCTCGTCCCCTTCTGGGGTGTCGGTGGTAGCGGAACTCCGACGGGTCCGCCTCGGTCGGGGCGGGAAACTTCACCAGCGGAGCGCCTCCAGCGGTGGTTGCCCCGAACGATGCCCGCAACTTCTTTTTCCACTTCGTGAGGGCGGTCGCAGCCTCGGTCGGACTCCAATCGGTGAGTGCCATAGCAGAAGGGTACTGCTGGGACTCACACCTCATCGCTTGCAGGAGCGACTCAGTCTCCCGAACCACCTGCAGCGCACTTGTCGAATCGATCGGCGCAGCCAGCACTCGTCCGAGGTCTGCCCACACAGCTTGGCGGACCATTTTGGGCGAGAACTGCTGCATCCTGTTACTCTTCGTCCTCATCAGCTCCACGCATCGGCCCAACACCTTGTTGGCCGCCGGCGTGTCTCCGTTGAGCGGCGGACGGATTCCCGTCGGCTGGGTCGTGGCCGCTACTGTCTTAGGGAAGTCCTTCACGCCATCTTCTCCATCGTCTTCGCCGAACGCTGGCTCGGGTTTGGCGACGCCGTCCAACTCGTCAACGAGGTTTCGGGCGAGCGGACGCCACCGCTGCTTCGCCCAGCAGACACTACCGCTGCCTCGGCGGCCTCGGTCACGGTGCCCCTGACTTCCCAGTCATCATCTTCGTCATCTTCCATGGCGTCCGAGGGTTCAAGCGCCGAATCGTAGGTCACCGGGTGCTCGTCGACCCTGTCCATCGCAACGGTCGCCAGAGACTCGAACGAGCTCCTGGAGTGGTATGACGTCTCGGAGCGTGTCCCACTCGACTTCATCGGCGTGGTAGGAGCCGCAGAATTGGTTCCTCGCGCCATCTTCTTCTTCTCTTCTTCTTCTTCTTCTCCTCTATTGCTCGTAGGGGTTGAGACCTACAACAACCAGAATACACAGAAGGTTACACCAATCTCGGGTCGCGGCACCAGTTGTTTTGTAGGAACACGCTGAAAATCTCGCTAACGTACGATACGAGTCCCACCAACAACACACGTCTTCCCGAAAGGGTCAACGAAAGTTGGATCTAACCTGAGGTCCAGGAACGATCCCTTACACCGGGTTGGATATAAGCCTCTGTGTACCAAGGTTGTCTTCGGTCAACCCAAAACCTGCACTAACTAGCCACGAACGATCTGACCGAGGCTTCCACTTAAGTACGACCGAGGCTTTGGTCGTAAATATCACTGAGTCTGACGTATTTAGCCTCGGTCGGGTATTTATTAGGTCGCACCGAGGCCAAAGTCACTACTTGTCACTCTACCGAGGTAAATTTGAGTGACAGCTTGTCACAACGGCAACTTCCTTTCTGTCAGCGAATCCGACAGAGTGCGCATGCAGCGCGACCCGGCCGAGGTCACTTTTCGGCCGGATCTCCACGCCACAACTTCATGAAGAAGAAAGCGGAAGTCTTGGAGAAGTTCAAGATGTTCAAGGCCGGCATGGAAAACGCTACGGGGCGCCAGATCAAGCGCATTCGCTCGGACAACGGCGGGGAGTACACGGGTCGACTCTTCAAGGAGTACCTGTCCAAGCAAGGCATTCGTCATGAGAAGACAGTGCCGTACACGCCTCAGCAGAATGGACTGGCTGAGCGCATGAACCGGAGCCTCGTGGAGATGGCACGTTGCATGCTCTACCACGAGGGCATCGACAAGAAGTGGTGGGCTGAAGCAGTCAACACGTCGGCGTGGATTATCAACAGGATTCCCAACACCGTGACTGTGAAGATGCCCTACGAGATCGTGTACCAGAAGAAACCTCAGCTCAAGAACCTGAAGGTGTTCGGTGCACTCGGCTACGGACACATCCCGGACGAGAAGCGCCGCAAGCTCGACGCGAAGGCGTTCAAGTGCCGCTTTCTGGGCTACGAGGATGGTGTCAAGGGATACCGCGTGCTGAACGTGGAAACTCGCCAAGTGAAGATTGTGCGTACGGTGAAGTTCATGGAGACCACTAGCACGGGCGACTTCACGACTGAGGTCGAAGGTGACTACAATGATGAAGACATTGCCACGCCTCACGCTACTGCTCCGAGTCGTGGAGAGTCGCAGACGCTCAACATCTTCAATGATAAGGTGGTACCACTTCAACATGAGGTGACCACAGAGACTGCAATCGTCCCTGCACCTTCTCACCCCATTAATACTCGATCGCGTACACGGCACATTGAGGAGGCCGTGGATCCTGAGGAAGCGGAAGGACGCAAGAAGCAGATTGTCGCTCCATCCTCTATCGGAACCAAGCGCCAGAAGATAAACCAGGTTCGCGTCAAGCCAAGTGACGAGCTGCTCGCTATCTAAGGAGGACAGATCATGGTTGCAACGGAGGAGGTCCCGAAGCCGTACGCTGAGGCTACTACACGTCAAGACCAAGATGAATGGAAGAAGGCGATTGCAAGTGAGTTGGAGTCACTCATCGCCCAACAAGACCTGGAAGCTGGTACTCAAGCCAGCACCCCAGCGCCCGATCGGTTGCCGCTGGGTGTTCGCGTTGAAGCGTGATGAAAAGGGACAAGTCGTTTGGTACAAGGCTCGTCTGGTGGCTAAGGGGTACTCGCAGCATCACGGCATCGACTATGAAGAAACGTATTCGCCGGTTGCTTACCTCAACTCGGTTCGCACCATGCTGGCGGAGTGCGGCGTGGACGGAATGGAGATCGAGCAGTGCGACGTCGACACAGCGTTTCTGTATGGCAAGCTGGAAGAAGAGATCTACATGGAGTTGCCGGAAGGACTCAGGGAGCTCCTGGACTTAGCCGAAGCTGAAGGCGAGGACGACGTCGTCTGCGTGCTGCTCCAGAGTTTGTATGGACTCAAGCAGGCATCGCGTGTTTGGAACGAGACGATCGACAAGCACCTCAAGAGTATGGGATTCGAGCCTGCTGACGCCGACCCATGCGTCTACACGAGAGGTGAGGGTGAAGATGAATGCATAGTGTGTCTCTACGTGGACGACATGCTGATCGCGTCCAGACAGAAGGCAGTGATCGCGTCTGTGAAAGCTGGAATCGCGGAGAAGTACCGGATCAAGGACATGGGAAGAGCACGTTTTATTCTCGGGATCGAGATCGACTACGATATGAAGCGCAGAACGCTCGGTATCAGCCAGAAGGCATACATCGAGTCGATCACCAAGAAGTTTGGCCAAGAGAACGCGAAGCCGTGTCTGACACCACTGGAACCAGGTGTGCAGTTGACCAAGGCTGACGAACCCCAGACTGAAGAAGACAAGGCCAAGATGAAGTCGAAGCCTTATCGGTCGCTGGTGGGAAGCCTGTGGAACGCGACCTGTCATTTCGGTTGCAGTCGCCAAACTCAGCCGTTTTCTGGAGAACCCCGGTGAAAAGCACTGGGACGCTGGTATCAAGGTGGTGCGCTACCTACTGAAGACCAAGGATGTGGACATCGTGTATGATGGCCTACTGGGAACGCAGCTTGAAGCGTATTCCGATGCGGACTGGGCCGGCAATCGTGACGATCGACGCTCGGTGAGCGGGGTGCTACTGATGCTGTGTGGTGCTCCTGTGGTGTGGCTCTCGACGTTCCAGAAGACTGTCGCTCTGAGTTCAACCGAGGCCGAATACATGGCGCTGAGTGACTGTGTCAAGGAGTGCGTCTGGATGCGACGTTTGCTGAAGGACATTGGTGCTGAGCAAGTGGGGCTACAGTGATCTACGAGGACAACCAAGGAGCGATGGCTTTGGCGAAGAACGTCGGTTACCAAGCTCGCACCAAGCACATCGACATTCGCTACCACTTCATTCGAGAGAAGGTGGTGAGCAACGAAGTGGAGCTGGAATATGTGGACACCAAGAACCAGCTCGGTGACTTCATGACCAAGTGTCTATCATCGAAGACGTTGCGCTACTTGATGATGCGGAGCAACGTTGGCCCCAAGCTCGAGACATCGAATTGAGTGGGGGTGTTGTGATTGCACTTCGGCGTCTACGAGGCTGGGTCCCGACCGCAAGGCACACGGCTTGCGCGTGCCTCTGGGGCCTGCAGTTGAAGTGAGACGAATGGTGCAATCTGATTGGCTGGATTGGATGTGCCCGCCTATCTAAGTGTGTCTGTTGCATTGGAGCGTGTCCGTTGCAGTGCACTATGATTGGCTGATGGCCCGTGCCGTCCCAATCAAGTGAATCAGTTGGCGGTGATCCATTCTCGAAAATCCTACCGGTAAAACAATCGGCTTTAGAAGGTTTTTCTTGCTCAAGCAGCCATCCATTCTCCAGTGCTTTGGTAGGAGTCAATGCTTCTTCGACCAGGGTCGACATACTTTTATTTTGGATTCTGTCATCGTGCCGGTTAGGGCCAGTTAAGAGACATCATCGTCACTAGCGCGGACGATGGCCTATAATGATACGCGCCGCTTATTTTCGGCCAGGGCCGCGATTTCGACGCCGGGTCGCCACCGTGGATCGAGAGCTACCTCCTCGACGTGGTGGAGCCATCGTGTTTGGCTCCCATGATAACCACACTCGTTTACAATCCAAATCAGACTCAAGCACTACATCAAAAATAAATAATTTGAGAAAACCGAAAATGTTTTGCGGTGATCCGGATCACCGCCAACTGTTTTAAGTGTGTCCGTTGCAGTAAAGCGTGTCCGTTGCAATAGTTCACTGGAGTCAAACGAGGGAGATACTAGAGAGACTGCATGAGTAGGAAGACGCTAGCAGGACAAGGACATCTAACTCAAATGAATTCACTTTCGGATTTCCTTTCTACCCCTCACATCGACTCCCCGGCGACGTCTGCACTTACAATTTCCACAATCTTTGGGGGTCAAACACAGGTTACATTAATGGGGCTTATGCAGTGACCATCAGCTCAATCCGATAAGGGACGAGGAGAGGCGGGTCTTTCTTGGTCTTGGTCTTCTCGGTCTGAAGTGAGAATGAGGGAGCTCCGAACGCGTAGCCTGCAGAGGCCGGTCTCGGGCTCGGACCGGTATGTATCCGTATACCGGTATTGCAATTTCATGTGGAAAACATAATTCCCTTGGCCTTGCCCATGGAATACACATTTCCACAATCTTTGGGGGTCAAACACAGGTTACATTAATGGGGCTTATGCAGTGACCATCAGCTCAATCCGATAAGGGACGAGGAGAGGCGGGTCTTTCTTGGTCTTGGTCTTCTCGGTCTGAAGTGAGAATGAGGGAGCTCCGAACGCGTAGCCTGCAGAGGCCGGTCTCGGGCTCGGACCGGTATGTATCCGTATACCGGTATTGCAATTTCATGTGGAAAACATAATTCCCTTGGCCTTGCCCATGGAATACACATTTCCACAATCTTTGGGGGTCAAACACAGGTTACATTAATGGGGCTTATGCAGTGACCATCAGCTCAATCCGATAAGGGACGAGGAGAGCGTACCCCCAAATGGTCATGCAATCAGCCCCACTAATGCAGCGTTGAATCCCCCCGAGAACCGGACACCATGGCGGCGGATAGCGCGGCGACTGACTCCTTGCATAGCCTTGTGTAGGTCTTGAAGGCGTCTGAGATCCACCGGCCGTGAAACTGGATCGTGAGGGCGTCGGCGCCTGAGCGATACATGTGCGTTGCGCCGCCGGCGCGAAGAGAGTGTGAGCTGAAACGCCGAGGGTCCTTGCCGGTCTTGATGGCTGCACGCTTGATCGCCTCCGTTACATCGGCAGTCGATATGCACGCTGGGATCCCTTGTCGTGACATGTATACTGCAGCTGGAATGTTGAGAGGTAGGCTCTTCCTGGCTTGAAGTAGGATGAGGGCGCCGAACACGGGACACAGGTAGGGATGCCTGAGCGAGATAGCACTCTTGACGTCGCGACACCGCTTTGATTGGTCTTGGAACCGGTCAGCCGCAAGCACACGGACTGTGCCAGCGTGGGGGGGATGTAGGTCTACCTGTTGTGTCCACAACCGCGATGTCCTGGGCTCGGAGCGCGAACCATTTGAAAGTGCGGCTGGTGATCGCCACGATCTCCGATCGTCTCAACAGGAAAAAGAACGCCAAGCACAGAACCCCCCATAAGGCTTGCTCGAAGGGGTCGGCGAACGCCATGCTGTGGAAGCAGGCTTCCAGCATATCCAGCGAGACAGGCGCTTTGCGGCGCCGCGGGGTGTCGAGGCGGCTGATTCCTTTGAGCAGCATGCGAATGTGCGGGTGTGCCAGAGGAAACTCGAAACCAGATGCGGCGAAGAAATGACGCACGCCTTGAAGGACCGACATGATTGAATCGCTGTGGATAGACCCTCCGGAGCCGAAACCAAACTGGAAGCCATGCAGGATGAAGTCCGAGATGTGTTGTACTTGAACGGCGCTCGGGACGCCGATGAACCAGGCAGGAACTCCCTGCCGAGACGCCCAGACCGTCCACTTGTTCATAGCTCGGCTGTACTGGTCGAACGTGGAATCGGCAACGGAGTGAGCGCGGAGATACGTTGCCAGATATTGGTCAGGCCCTGGGAATCCACCGACGGCGTGACCTGCGTCCAGCCCGGCGTTAGTGACGCAAAAAGCTGAGTGAAATATGGGTTAGCAGAGATGCGGGAGCCGGCGTCAGCGCGAATATTGTCCGCACCGGGGACGTGCGAGGCGGAGAACCATAGGTGAAACGATGTTTCCCACCAACTGAGGAGTCGGATAATCACTTGGGCGCGTGGGTTACGGGACGCGAGCTTGTTTTGCCAGGCAACGGCCGACGTGTTGTCGATGCGAAAGTGCACGTGGTAGGGGCGACCACCATTAGGAGCGTTCGCGGCCCAGCGCGCACCCCATGCGTGGACGGCGAACGCGCAGGATAGAAGCTTGCGGAAGTTGATGTCAAATCCGTTGGTATCGCCGTTCTTGAACGCCGAGATGAGGGACCGCTCGTGCAAGGAAAACGGATACGTGATCGCTGCTTTGGCAGCGGGATCGAGGGCGCACAGTCCAAAATCAGAGGCGTCCATCTCGATCACAGCGTCCGGGGCCGGTAATGTGTTGAAGTATTCCAGGGACACGCCGTTTAGATGAGGCGAGTGCAACACCATCCACCACCACAACAGATCTTCCTTCATGGAGGCCGTGACAGCTACGCGCTGGAACCGATTGAGTTGGGGCTCGCATACACGCTGGCGTTGAAGGAACGGGCGAGCAGCGCGGATGCACGTAGCCACGTGACGGAGACTTCCCATCAAGGATCGGGACTCCTTACGTGGGAGCACAGTGGTGTTGTATGCGGCGGCGACAATGCGGCGACACTTGTCGACCTTAGCGACCGGCATGGAGACAAGCCCTGCGACCGTGTCGAAGTCGAGCCCGAGGACTCATTGGCGCGTGTTCCAGCTCGTGAACTTCTTGTCATTGATAGCCTCAGCACCGAGAATAGCGGTCATAGCGAAACGGAGTGACCGATCCATGTCGCTAAACGACGTCCCGATATCGACCGCGACGTTGATATGGTCATCGACCCAATGATAGTTGAAAACCCCGCTGGGTAGATAGCGTTCGTGTGGGAGCCGTGAACATGGGAAATCGCCCCGCCGAAAATCTCGTAGAAACCTGGCGAACCTGTCCACCCGAAAGGTGCCGCAAGCTCGATCACGAGTGCTTTGTCCTCCTCGATCAGCCCCGCAAACAGATAGACGCTGTTGCTGTGGATACTGACATTGCGGAAAGCAGAGGCGACATCGCCGGCCATGATCTTGACTGTGGCATTCGGTTGCTCGCGTTTCACTTTGAGGATCTCGACCGCCACGGCGTCGCAGTGACTGTAGTCCGGTTTGGTGATGCTAGTTTGATCCGTAATGTCGTTAATAGATGAACCCTCTGGGAATGACAGATCGTGGATCGTGCGGCCGGAGATACTAGCGTCGTCGTCTCCCTTGTTGACCCCTTGAAGTCAGCACTATCCGAATTTGCGCGGCGTCGCGGACATCTCTTCCGGCGTTCGTGGAGCTTATCCGAGGCCAAACCGAGGCCGATTACCGGCCGAACAAGAGTCTGGTCCCAGCTGTGCTCAAGGAACTTTGCGCGGGCTACAAACATCTCGACCAACTCCAGGATATTGCCCGGGTGGGAGTTGAAGTCACTGTGAAGGCTACGCCTCCACGGCAGGTGAATCGCCCTTCGAACCACGGCTCTGTCCAAGATCGGGTCAATGTCCTCCGCAAGAACATCCGCAAGGAGCAAGATGCATGGCGATGCCTAGTCCTGGACCTGGATCTCCTGGAGCAATGGCCTGAGATTATTATCAGCCCGTTTGGGGTGCAAGTTCAGCAGGAACTCGGGGCCGCCTGCGTCATCGCGAGACACCGGAAACGCACTACCCGGTAGTGTTAAACCATGTGCTGCCATAGCCTTGTTGAGCACCGCTAGTCGTGTCTGCTGAATCAGGTGTTGGTGCATGTCGGCATTGGCAGACATCTTCGTGGCGATACGCTGACTCACGACCGGGCGGAACAGCAGTGGAGCTGATGAGCCACTGTCGCCTGTGTGCTTGCTCGGGCACTCCGTAGCTAGCCCCCTCGAACCGGTGGAGTATCTCGCAGCGGCCGTCTTTGATGGCGCCGCGGGAGTTGCGAGCGCGCTAGTTTCTGGGGTATCCTTGCTTGTAATAACAGCACGTTGTACTGGACACGCAGGGTCAATCTTCGTGTTTCGCAGACCGACTCTCCAATGGGCGCCCGGGACAGTGGAGGCTGTACTCGGAGTCATCAAAGGTACATTAGAAACTGGCTGTATGGCCGTGGTTGAGCGTATACTCGATTCGGACTGTATGGTCAATGGGGGCTGTATGGCCAATGGTGAGTGTATACTCGATTCGGACTGTATGGTCAATGGGGGCTGTATGGCCAATAGAGAGTGTACACTCGATCCGGACTGTATAGTCAATGGGAGCTGTATGGCCAATGGAGAGTGTATACTCGATCCTGACTGTATAGTCAATGGGGGCTGTATAGCCGATGCAGAGTGTATACTCGATCCGGACTTGGTGTCCTACTTACCGTCCGATGCCGCGGCGGCGTCTGGTATACGTGATTGGGGAGGGCGCGTTTCTGCTGGCGGAGGCGCCATCTGGGGGGGCGAAACAGGTGTCCCCGTGAAATTTTGAGCGCTCGCGCGACGTGTGCTGCATCCAGGATTTCTTCGTACGAGCGACAGGAGATACTCGCCGGAGGGAGCTGGGCTGATGCGCTGAGGTCGCTCGCAAAGTTGGCGTTGCTCGAACCGTCCTCCAGACTTGCCATCTCGCTTGATTCCTTGAAGTGCATGATGGTGAGTCCACGGGATCCTAGACGGCAGCTGAAAATTGCCATGAGCACCGCCGGGGTAGCACGAAACTTGACGAGTCCAGCTCCCGCAGACTAAGCACAAAAGACATAGAAGAGAGGGGCTTACCTGCGTCCGTTCCGAACGTCCGGAACATCCGACTTGCAGCCATCAGGTGCGCTTGCGGCGGGTTGTAGTCCCCCTTTCCCTTCTTCGAACCTTCCGGGAAAGTTGAACTGGTTAGGTACCGCAGTTCGCTCGGCGGCAGCTCTCCCTTGGCGTTAGGCGCAGTGGGCCCGCTTGGGGTGGCCGCGTACTCCACACGCGGTGAAGGCCGTCCCATCATGCCGCGGAGTCGGAGCACCTCCTCCTTCAGCAAACGCAACTCGGACAGGACATCAGGCTTAAGCTGTCCGTCGGGGACCGAGCTCTCGACCGCGTTGATACCAGGAGGGGTTGCGACGCCGGGTGCGGGTCCAGATGATGCCGTTCCGGGCTCAAACGAGGCCATGAACGTCTCGAGGTTGAAGCCTCGGTCGGCCTTTGCAGGAGGCAATAGCGGCGGCGTCTCAACGGGCGCAGAGCTCACCGCCACGACCGCCATCTTCGACGCCGGGGCTGGGCGCTTGGTTTCTTCCTCCGAGTCCGACCCCAGCTCACGGGTGTTCTTCTTCGGCGCTGGACCGCCACCAGCGGCCGCAGCAGCACGCTTCCCGGGTTTCTTCTTCCCCTTGCGCGCTTCAGCTGGGGTCTCACCGGCCGCGGCCTTCGACGACGCCGTAGGAGCACGCTTGCTTGCTCGGAGCGGAGGAGGGTCGGAGGTGCGCCTCGCGGAGGCCGTCTCCCAGGGTTCTTCGCTGCCGGTAACGTCGACAACGTCGGCCTCCCCGGTGGGAGCATCGCTATCCGACGGAGCCGCTGGGGCCCGGGATGAAGGCGATGAGGGCGCGCTAGCCGGCTCGGGAGCTCCACGGGTGATCATCGTAGTCTTGTAGGAGTCGTGTAGGAAACCTCCTCTTTCTTGGTCTTGGTCTTCTCGGTCTGAAGTGAGAATGAGAGAGCTCCGAACGCGTGGTCTGCAGAGGCCGGTCTCGGGCTCGGACCGGTATATATCGGTATACCGGTATTGCAATTTCATGTGGAAAACATAATTCCCTTGGCCTTGCCCATGGAATACACCGATTTTTAAGACTCGGTTCTTATACCAATCAATTCCAGCGTGTTGGGCTTGTAACAGCTAAATCTGTTCCTAATGTACAGAGTTTATTTTTTAGTAAATGGTAGTCCAACTAACAATGTTAGTGGAGTACCCTAGGTGTAATTTGCTGCAGTTGTGAGTGACCTCACATTTACGCGAACCCATGCGTCACCCGTGACGCATGGGTGTGTGAAAACGGCAACTGCAACAGGTCGCACTCTAACGGAACGGAGTGATTTTTCCGTTACCACCAGAAAGCCTCATCGAAGTCGATGTGTGAACCCAACAGAAGGAATCGTCGAGAGCGAGATCGCGAAACTGCGTCTCATTTTCCAATTCTTCATCAGACACCAAAACACCAACTCAGTTCAAGACGCTGACTCAAGCGATGAAGACCACCTTTCATCTCGCTTTCGCACTGGTCGTGTTCACTGCCGCTACCAGCTTTGACGCTGCCACTGCAGCATGGGGCTCTTGCAGTGGCTGCCTTTGGACGTACACCGGCAGTTCTACATGCTGCATGAATCCGGCAAAGGCAGAGTGCGATGCTTGGGGCGCAGGCTACGATTGGTGCGGGGCTGGCGGTTCGACCCCAACGCAGGCACCAGCGACGGCGACATCGACTGTGAAACCAACTACAGCACCTTCAACTTCATGTTCCTCGTGCAAAGGTTGCCTTCAAACGTACGCTGGTGGCACCCAATGCCTCACGACTGCGGCGAAAGTGGAGTGCGATGCTTGGGGCTCGGGCTACACTTGGTGTAGCTCGACAACAACCATAACGACCGCACCAAGCGCGCCGTCGTTTGCGTTCGGTCCGTACACCCTTGTCGCTGCGGGACTTCCACTAGCTTCGACAATGACCACCTTGGGACTCAATGTTGTTACCCTTGCTTTTGCGAATGGAGAGTGCGGCTCGGAGAATTGGGGTGCCGGAACCACGATAAGCAATGTCGTCTCGATCATCAACACGCTTGTGGCTGCCAAGAAGAAGTACATCATTTCGACTGGGGGAGAGAACGGCGTATTTACTTGTTCAAGTGACGCCAACTTTCTCAAGTTCATCAAGACATATCAGTCGGCCTACCTCATCGGCATTGATTTCGATATTGAAACGAGCCAAACGCGGGCTCAAGTTGACGATCTTGTCTCGTGCACGAAGAACGCTCAGGCGACGTATCCCAACCTCCGATACAGCTTCACAGTTTCTTCGTTCGCTAAATCTACTGGCGGGGATCCGTTTCCCCCGTTAGGTGGCCAGGTTCTCAACTCCATCAAAGTCAGCGGTCTCACGAACTACCTCATCAACCCCATGACCATGTGCTACACCGAGCTAAGCCAGTGCGTTGTTTCGGGAGGCACTTGCGACATGGGTGCGTCGGCGAACCAAGTTGCGAAGAACCTTCACGACTACTACTCGATTCCGTACAGCAAGATCGAGGTCACTCCCATGATTGGCGGCAACTGCTTTCCAAAGGCTCAGGGATATATATTCACTCTGAACGATGTTGCGACGGTGAGCAACTTTGCGAAGGCGAACGGTCTCGCGGGCGTGCACTTCTGGTCGCTTGAGCGCGATAATGACTGCCCGCCAGGTCCTGCCAATTGGAAGTGCAACACATACGGCCGTGCTGGCTTGTACGGCTTCACCAAGAAGTTCTTGACGTATATTCAGTAGTTGATTGGATTTGTGTCGTATGATGATTAAAAATTAAAAAAACATAGTATTGAATATGGGATAACAAAAATATCGGTGCAGAAGTGTCCTTGACCAGAAAAAAATCATCGAGGAGTGCAACTTGTGGCTTCCACTAAGCCACCCGAGCTGCACGGTGCTTGCCTACACGGAGACTGCCAAATATTTCTATGGTCGATGCTTTCACGAAGCGACGCTTGATCGTCGCTATCTTCATGATCGAGGCATCACTCATGGCAATCTTACCGGAACCAGTATCGTCGTCTGCAACGGCATCTCAGCCTTGTTTAAGTTTCATTTCTTCTCCGGGCCAAGCAAACAAAGATCGTCCGAGGACACTGCGATTATGAGATATTAGAAGGGAGAAACCCAACGTTTGCAGCGGATATTTTCTCGCTCGGCATATGTATTATTGAAACAACCACTAGGCAAGTTCCTTGGGGGTACCAGATTTCTACCACAGCTGTTGAGTATTCCATCAAACACGAGAGAAGAATTTCAGACCGACCTCTGGTGTTCAATGATCAAGCCTGAGAGCTGGTGAGATGTATGCGCCGGTGCAACCCTGAAAGCAGGATCAGCATCGTAACAGTCCTCTCGGGGATTGAAGCAATCAAGTGCACCTACATGCTGTAAATCAAGACATTTTGCATGCACACGATGGAAACGACCAAGTTTACAACTGGGTACTTCGGTTCAAAAAGCCGTTAGTGTGTAAGGAGTCCGCGCATTCGATGCGAGCACCAACAGAACCTGCCGATAGTATTGACACCAATGAACCTCCCAATGCCAGACAACAAGCGACGTTTTGGTGGCAGGGCTGATAAATATCCCAGGAACTGATAAATATCCCAGGGACCGACTATTTGCGCGTAGCCCCAATACTGTGAGCTTGCTTTTCAGCGTTTTCGGCTACCCTTGCTTTAGTAACCTCGCTTTTTACAACTCGCAGACCTACTAATTAAAGTCAAAAAAATGGAATTTTTTTAAATTTTTTTTTGCAAAACTGACGCGGGTTAGGAGACGCACTAAACCGAGGTCCTGGGACCTGCGATCGGCCGTGGGGTCCCTCGTGGGTATGGCTTTAATGGCATTTTTGAGTATGGGTTAACTGAGCTGTACGCGTTTACTACTAGTGTTCTTATCTGGAGAAATCCTTAAACACCCCCCCATCTGGGATAGGAAGTATATATAGGGCTAGATTCGCTAGCGTTGACGGGGCTAGGCTGGGGCAAGGTCGCCGGTGACGCAAAAGCTTCATTGCTTATGAAGACGTGCGGCCGATGAACAGTGTCGCACTGCGTTTAGTTCTTCCGCAGAGCAAATTTACAGGTCGAAATACCTGTGCTTGGCCGCGGGTAACTTACCAAAATCGGGTACTGACTGCCTGAATCAGTCAGACTGACACACCTGCAATATAATAATCATTACTAAAATCTGGGGGGGGTCTCTATCAGTTACATAGTAATACAGTACATCGCATATATTAATAGCTCGACCCACAACAAAATACTACTATAATACAGTACCATAGACATGCATTTGCAGGCCTCCTCGCATTTGCACTCCATCGTCAACTCAAGCTGCTACGGGCATGCTTAAGACAGACTCCCGGGGTGCAGATCAACCATTTCTGCGGAGGTCGAACGAAGGCAAGTTCACACTAGATATCCGTACTAATATATTATAAATGCTGTGCTGATAACTCTTAAAATCTGTAGTACTAGTGTTATACTGGTACTTAAGTACAAATACAATCGTACTGGCTTGTATTACATCATTTTAATACCAATCTAAAATATGCCGACAGGATACATATCCTGGTTTAAATATTAGCGTTGATTCATATACTTGTATATTATCTCTCTTTGGTCATTTTCCTTAAACTATACGATATAATAATACGCCTATATATTTGCAAAATAAGATACATTTTGTATCATGATATGGAATTAATAATATTATTATTTTCAGCCAAACTAATATAGTATTAGTCTTTTAGCGCCATCGAAGCTACTAGCCCATCCTGTTATCAAGCCTACTTAAGTAATCGAGCAATATTACTATAGTAGTGAGTTATTAACAAGTACTACTGACCATGAGATCGTGTCGAACCTCTAAAGTTGTGGAGCACCTCACCTTCGTTGCTAGCTTCCTTCATCGACCAAACGGCGTGTGCCACTTTCCTCCGACGCGGGAGAAATGAATATCAAAGTCTTCTACAGGTGCACGTCACGCTGCAAAAGCATTCGGACAGAATTCGTGAATCAGATATTACTACCATCTCCTTTGCTGATCCGCGGGCTGCCAGACCAGCATACTATCAAAAAATATTGTATGGTTCGCTTCTAGGCTAGAAATTCTAGCGCGGGGGGGGGCGAGTCCTAACTTTATGGAGTACAGTTCGGACAGCCCCTCTCCAACAAACTTTTGGTGGATCTCTAGTAATAATAAGGGTGGGCGGTATACCTGATGTAAGCATTTTTCTTCCCCGACCCCCCCCCTAACTTCAGCATCAGACCACACGCTCGGAGTTGTTGCAAACCAGCTCAAAAGCAGATACCGGTAGCCCAACAATCATTTCATACACGGAAACAATTACATGTACATTTTCTTCTCGCGGTGTAAGCACCCCACCGTAAATCTCAATATCGTGCTCATCAGCGTCAAAACCTCCAATTACCACCGGGCACATCCAGTTCAGCCATCAATGCATTGCCGTCGTTCAACATTCCAGCAAATATATCCATCCGATCGTCACGTCAGCGCTTCTCTCAACTGTGCCAGTTTAGCACCCTCCATGATTTCGATCGAGGTCCTTAAAGCATTGAAATAGCGAAGTCACCACTTGACCCGTGCTTGACTAAAAGTCACAGCTCTTGTGCGTATCGGGCGCTAGCTCAGCGATCCTGATCGTAACTTGCGATTCGCGTCGCTGCCGCATCTCGCACAGGGAGTTGATTAAAAACACCGACATGAAACGAATGCCATCGACTTCTCGTATCCACGACTCTATCGACCGTGTCCCGCTACGCATTCCTCATCTCGTGAATTGGTCAGCACAAGTGCTGCGGGACTCAGGGGGGGTCTAGAAGCAGAATAATGTGAATCCAAAAAACCGTTGAAGTCACAATCTGCAAGCTAGACACTAAAGCTATCGACAAGCGCATATTCACTATCAGGTACTCTAGAACTGCGACCCCTTCTTGTTACCAATGCCCTTCTCGTTGGCATCCTTCCAGTCATCCCATGCGCGGTCCTTGTATGTGGCTTCTTCCACTAATGCTGCGTCGTCCTCGTCGCCATCTTCCACCAGCTGGTCAAATCGGCGTGGTCCCTGCGGGGCCTCCCTGTTCAAGCAGCAACAAATTACGGCGCACACAACATCAAAATGAGCACCCACCTTCACGCAGACTACACAATTCAACGTACTGCTCCCTCTTCTGACGCTCTTTGGCGTCCGCAAGCTCCCGGTCCGCGTACTCCTCCAGCGACATGGTCGGCAGCCGGTGGCCAGGCTGGAACACGCCCGAGCGGATCGTCTCGCGCCGCATCTCCATCTGCGGGTTGATCCGCGTCACCTCCTACAGGAACAAAACCCAAATGCACACAGTCAGAACTTCAAAACTCAAATCGAACCCAACTTCTTCATCGCCTGCAGCTGCGTCGTACAATTCCCTGTCCCTGGGGCGGCGGTGGCGGTCGGTGTGCCTCAGAGAAGAGGTCCTGCTTCTCGCTGGCCACGTTCATCTTGAGCATGGTCTCGAGCATGTCCTTCTCCTGGTTGATGGAGGCCTGCTCCTCCATGCACTTGAGCACGGACAGCTGGATGAAGGTCATGAGCTGCTCCCGTTCGAGGTCCTCGGTGTCTTCGTCGTCGTCGTCCAGTTCGTCCGCCCCCTCGTTCTTCGCGCCGCCCACGTGGGCGCCGCCTCTCACCTCGCGGCGCATCTGCACGTCGCGCAGCTTCTTCTCCATCTCGCGCTGCATCTGGAAGCGCTGCACCTTGTCGTCCCTCGAGAGCGAGCATTGCTTGCTCTCCACGCGCTCGTACTGCTCGCGGCGCTTCTGCTCGGTCAGGATGCCGCCGCGCTCGGCGCGGTCCAAGAACTCTGTCAGGAAGACGTCGGCCTCGCGCAGGCACTTGATGCGGAACACGACGTTGCGCGTGTGGTCCGAGGGGCCCTTACGTTGCTCCTGCGCCTGCTGGAAGAAGCTCTGCTTGGGCGAGAGCATGCCCAGGTAGTACTCGAGGCAGAAGGCGTAGAGCTGCGTGTTGTGCAGCTCGAAGAAGCGCTCGTTGGCCGACAACACGCCGTCCTGCTGCCGCTGCGCCACGCACTGCTTCATGTGCTGCAGAGATCGCGTCAGATGGTCCTGGAAGGCCTGCGAGTTGGGCTCCGACACGGCGGCGCTCGGGTTCTCCAGCGCCATGAAGAGGCGGTGCGCCTCCACGTAGCTCACGCGGTCGGGCAGCGTCGCGGAAGTCGACATTAGGCTGCAGGATGCGGAAATGTGACCACCGAGTGCGGAATCCGAAGAGTGATGGTCAGTGACGTGGACCACGTGGAGTCGGTGTATAATACACCAAGTTGTGTGTGTGGTGGAAACAAGAAGGTTGGCTTCATCATAAAGCCAACCTCGACGTGTATGAAGACTCTTCATTGAAGAGAGCTTCTTGTACTACAGTATTTTAGTAATGCGTAATGCTGTATCGATCTGCATAGATCGCGTCCACAAGATTGCAAGCATCAAGCTGCAATCATGAGAGAAGACTACATGTACAGAAGTGAAAACGCCAACGCATTGGACAAACTTTCTTCAATTCTGGCGAGTGGAATTTAGTGCAGCGTTACAATCAGATGGCAGAAAGTCGATGTCAAGCGTCTGAGAGTGGCGTCTGACATCGTCAACGAGGCTTGATCCCCTGTTACGAGTCCTCTGTGAGGGGAATGAAAGCTCACTGGGGGTCTGCACAGGTCACTTGGCCGCCTGCATCCTTGTCGTAACTAACGGACCGCTTACTCCTTCTTGCCGGAGCCCGTGGCCATGCAGAACTCGCCGCGAAAGATCTGCACGAAGCCGAGGCCGAGGCCAACGAACATGCCCGTGAGCAGGGGGCCGTCCGAGCTGCGCTTGATGTAGGTGGGGCGCTTGACAGAGGCGAACAGCTTCTGGTCGGCGGCGATGTGGCTCTCCTTGTTCACGAGGCCGGAGTAGGCGCGACGCTGGGCGCCGGCGGCGAGGCGGACGGTCTGACGGGCGAGCATCTTAAAGGACAGGGAGGGAACGAACTTCGCACCTGGAGCTTCTTTTCTTCACTGGGGGGGCTGCAGGGCGGGGAGCACCAACGGAAGGAGACAAAGACAAGGAGCCGTAAGGACGACCTCATATTTCTATACCAGTTTGCAACCTGACTTTACGGACGTATGCGTACTGGCATTTTACGCGATTGTGTTATTCTGTATGTGAATTAGGCATGTTCGTGTTGATAGTGCTCGTATAGGATGCGATGTGGCATCTGTCAGAAAAGTCACGACTGGTCGGTGGCACCAGTCGCGCCTCGATTGAAGTGACAACCTAGAAATTTTGTTTGGCACGCTGTTAGTTAGCTAACTTGGAGTTGGCTACTCAACCTGAGTTGCAGATCGCGAAGGCGTCCAAATGCGGGTCAAGGACGTACTGTACCACGAAAATAAGTATACATGTAGTTGTTGGGAGATCTTTTCCCCATCCTCCTCCACTACTTGTGCATGTATTCTAGAACCAAACCCATGCGAGTCACTCTTTCAATTCGTTGTTCAATAAACCTGCAGCCCTTCTTCTCCAGTAGCCGTTCATATCGGAAAGTGATCACCTCTGTCCTCTCGGAGGCCACTGTGTCGAACGTATGCTTTGCGGATCACGGGGGTGGCTGCAAACGCGAATATCAACTCGGTTGTATGCCTATCCAGATCATAGAAGCAACGCGAGCTACGAGTGCGCTTGGATATGCTGGAGCTGCGATCTTGGCGACTTGGTGGTGTCATAGTGCTGAGAAATCCAAGCTTCGATCTTATAGGCAACTCCTCTTTGATAAGCGGCAGCTTCTGAAGATGATACTTCTTGAACAGAAATGCAAATGATAGCCGAAAGTCCGAATCCACGACATCGAGATACTCCACCATTTGGTTCCGTTCAAGTACATATAGTAGTGCTACAATTCGTGATGACGGTGTATCACTCTCGGTAGTGGTGTTTTTGCATAAGTGAACACGCAGTCGTCTCACCGACCTAGCCAACGGGAGCTTCGACACACAGAAAAACATGACGAGGTCGGTGACGTTCCCAAATGAAGGCACAGTTTGCGGATGCACAGTAATCTGGTGCCGCAATCTGCTGTTGCGAACTTCGAATCGAACCTCGATTGCAGGGGTACAGACAGCAAGCTCTCGCAACTGAGGACAGCTTGCAGTTATTTTTTTCAGCATGGCTGTGTGGAAGTTCGATACTTGGATGGAAAAGTACACCAGTGAGGACCCAATCAATCCCAGAAACTGACATAGAACATCGTCATCCGGATCAGTCTTAAACATGATCATCAAGGATGACACTCCTCCAGTCCCAGCGGGCAAATCATCCTCTTGAACAAGACTAGATCAGCGAGTTTGGCATTTGCCAAACCCTGGCACCAGCACTTCTACCCACCCATTGTCAGTTTCATCGGTCAGGAGCTTGATACCACGAACCTCCCCAGAAACTGTAAAAGTCGCGTTGTTCCCGAGGACTTCATCTCTATCCATGGGTTGTAAACGTATGCCTTTCTTCGGTCCGATGGAAAAGTTGTTCCGTGCCTGCTGCGGGTGTGGCAAACCAAGCAAGTTTTCTTCGGAATAGTTTGATGCCATGACCGCTTGCATTGCATCCACATCTTCTCCAGTAAGGGTCATATTTTGAAGAGTAAGTCTCTGAAGGCGTGACAGGCGCTGCGCTCGCTCAGAAAAGAATCCATAGCAAATCCACCGCCACCTCCACGTGACGAGCTCCCTGTCTTGATCACTCAAGTCTGTTGAAATTGATATGTGGGTAGTAGTCTGGTTCACGACAGCTGCGGAGCACGCGCGCTCAAAGAACCACGTTTTAGAGGGGTCGCTGAAAATATTTAATGAATCCAGTATAATCTGACCAGGAGCTGTCGATGTGCTGGCACGAGGACCAGTCATTACTCGGCTTCTATCGACCTGCAGACCGTCCGCTGGTCCGCCAAACAGACTCATCAGCAATTTCCCGACGGACTTGCGCGCAGCTCCTAGCTTTGCAGGAGCTGCTAAAACACTACCAAGCTGTTGCCAGAAACTTATCCCCAAACAGTAAATGCCATCACGAGCGATGGTCTCCACCAACGCTGTCACGTCCGACCTAATTTGCACTGGTCTGAGGTCTGCTCCAATCGATTCCAAAACAAAAGTCACCCTTGGGAGGCCTTTCCTGCCTCCAACCGGAGGCCACGTCTGGCTACGAAGATGGCGAGCTGCCTTCAGTACATTCTGCGTGTAGTGAACCAAGCCGGCTCCACTTCTCGCATGCGTTGGATGCACTTGGATCGTAAGTGGAACTTCAATTTCTCCCGGAACGTCTCCAAGCTCTAGGTTTCCTCTCCAAATTTCGATGATTTTCTTCAGTGATGTCTTGTATTTCTTGCTGGGTTTGGCGTGTTGCTCGACCCCACAGAAGAACACCAAGTCGCCACGAAGCACGTGCTCTGGACGCGTATCGTGCACGAAAACCCCGCTCAGCAAGCTGTCGATGTCGTCGGCAGGAATCCGTCGCCCATAGGGCAACTCCAGTAGAAAGCGGGCAGGAATTCCGTCGAGCTCCTCTGGAACTGCAAAGCGTCTAGCCAACACTCTGCTCTGTATCAATAGTTTCCTCCACGTATTATTGTCCACTAAGGCCACGACGGAGAGCAGCTTGAGCGCTTCTCGGAGGTGGAACCTCTGACTGTTTATCTGTTCATCTGCCTCCTCGTCCGATTGACTTACGGAGGTTTTCCGTGGAGAATGAATTTGAGGCCGTGATAGGACTGGAAGAGAGGGTCCGAGCTCTCGCCCTCCCAGTAGCCCACCGCGCCCCGGACGTGGTCGCACCACGGTAGCATGAAGCTCCATATGTCGTCCACTGTGTCGTCTTCGAAGAAACTGGGACGGGCCTTCCTTGCAAGGCACGCAGCTCCCCCAAGAGGAGCTCCTCCATCACGTTCTGAAATTAAGTTTTAGAATAAATGGGTTACCGTAAAACTCGACTTGTATCCGACACAAACTTATATCCGACAACTGTTATCAGCCAATGAAATCACGTATTAAGAGGGGTAGGTATTCGCATCTTATATCCGACACCACGAATTATTTGTTGCGTGCCATCGGTAAATCACGGACTCGCACGCCAACCATTTCTCTTTTTTACAATGACACGCGGCAAGCACCCCAATCTGAGCTCTGCAGGAGGCGCGAAGCCCAGGCAGTACAAGCGAGAGACACGGTGGTTGCAGCGACTGCAGGAGCAGGTAGTGAATGCGGAGATCCAGACCTGCCCAAGCGCCCCGATGTGCGATGAGTATTAATAGCTGATTCGTGGGCTTGGCTTTTAGCTGCTACTGTGTCAAACGACTTCAATGGCATTCTGCAAGAAAGCTCTCTTCGCAGCGATAATGATCTGGCATTCACAGACTTGGCCGACTAACTTGAATCGATGGATATTTTACATGTAGACATTTCAGTCGGTGTAGTGTCTGATAGAGATGATGTAGTTGATATGCATTTGGCTAGAGCTGGCAAGCAATAGACACTGTGTGTTCTCTTAATACGTGCGGGCGTGTGCGAGCGTTGTGAAGATTTGTACGAGTGGGACTTGGTTTGCTTCCTCCTGTGCGCCATGACTCATGGTCCATGGGGTTTCTCGAGGGACCCCCCCCTTGGGCTACAGTAATTCCGAGTTTTACACGTACTAGGGCTCCGCGAATGCTGGGATAGGACGGAGGAAGAATGGCGGGCAGATGCTGCGGCTGCGAAGCAGGCGCAGTAGATGCCCGCCATTCTTCCTCCCTGCCTGCGATGGGTATTTCCCAAAACAGGGACCCCCTTTACAGCCGTTTCCCGAAACAGGGACCGGCTGAAAAAGAGGGACCCTATGTGGGCCACACCACCGTTGGCGCTCATTGGCGCAGAGGAGCGGCCAGACTTCGAACCCGTGGTCTCCGGCCCACGCCGCACGAAGCGCGCGTCCAGCATCGCCGGATCGCTGCGGGGCGGCGCCACAGCGCCCAAGCACCACGGCGGGCGCACAAGATCACGAAGGAGCTGCAAGGGGAAGGATCTTGATAGCGACGAGCAGCGCGCAGACCCGGCCCTCGACGAGATGCGCCTCAACCAATGGCTGGACGCCGACCTCGTCCTGGACGACGGCGTAGAGCTGGACGGCTGCAAGTTGCGCGCGCACCAGGCGCTGGACGAGCTGCGTTTGGACTAGGAGCTGGCCGCCGACATCAAGCTGGTCGACCGCAAGTTATGCACACACAAAGCGTTGCAGGAACTGCACGCTGCCCCAGAGCTGGCGGCCGACCTCGACCCGGCCGCCGACCTCGACCTGCTCGTCCACAAACTGCGCGCGCCACACGCCCTGGACGAAATACGCGTGGACTAAGAGCTGACTGCCGTGCATGAACGAGCTGCACGCTACCCCAGAGATGGCCGACGACCAGAAGATGGACGCAGCCCTGGAACAGGGCGATCAGCTTCAGCTGAACGCCGACGAGCAGCGTGCGGACCCGGCGCTGGACGAGATGCTCCTTGACCAAGGGCTGAACTCGCACCGCTCTGCCCCAGAGCTGGACGCCGACCTCGTCCTGGACGACGCAAGCTGCGCGCGCACCTGATGTTGGACGAGCTGCGCGCGGCCCGGACGCTGGTCGGAGATCTACCGCTGACCGCCGCCATGGAGCTGGACGGCGGCAACCTGTTCCCTCCAGGAGCTGAGGGAGCTGTGCGCGCACCACGAGGCACACGAGCTGCGCGCGTACATCGAGCTGCACGAGATGCAGGAGCTGGACGCTCTCATGGGGATCCTCGCCGACCTTGAGCTGGACACCGACGTTCAGCGCGCGCACCTCCAGCTGCAGGGACTGGAAGCTGCATTGGAGGTCTTCGCTGACCTTGAGCTGGACGCCGACCGGAACCAGCGCGCGCATCAAGATCTGCAAGAGCTGCGTACTGCGCAGGAGATCGGCACCGATCTTGTGTTGGACGGCGACCTAGAGCAGGAGTAGGACGAGCAGGGCGGGGGAAGCTGGCTGCTGACGGAAACCTGCGCGCCGATTAGGAACTGGCTGCTTACCTTGAGCCGGACGGAGTCGAGCAGCGCGATGAGCTGTATTTGCGTTGAAGTTGACCGCCGATCTGGATCTGGCAGCTGACGGTTTCCAGGAGCAGGACGACAAGAACGCATGAGTACAATCAGATCTGTAGATAGGTAGAGGTACGTAGGAAGAGGTATGTTTTGAAAGTATAATTAGCTGCCATAGATGAAGTCGTTTGTTTCTACATGGAGCACTTAGGTTACGTGCTGCACTTTAATAAAGGATCTGCTCGAGTGAGAACACGTGTGAAGATGACGAGTCTATTGGACCTCGACAAAAACCATGGCACGATGGAGCTCGAGGAAGGACAAGTTTTCGCATCGATGAAGGATGCAACCAACTACATGAAAGATTTCAACTTCAACATCGACAAGCGTGCTACAAAACGACCGAATGGTGGTGGGAAGTTAGCGGTGTATCAATGCAGTGATTCCGCGCGGTGTTCATGGCAAGCTGTCATTTATAGAAGGGCAATTTCAACAGACAAGTTTGAATACTACGTGACGTCCTTGCACAACACTCACTCAGATTCGTGCACATCGTTCAGGAAAGCTTCTCAACGACAACTTCAACTTCTTCAAACTTTCACAAGCGCATTTGCAGCGAATAAAAAAACCAGTAGACGACACGTACAAGGTCTGATGCTAGAGCGAGACAAGCTGAACTTACAAGACCTGAAAAGTGTTTTGTACAGAGCAAAAGACGCCGTTCTTGACGCTCAGGATGTGGAGTGGGGCAAGTCTTTCGCACTTATTCCTTCTCTGTTGGAGTTGTTCGTGGAGCGAAATCCAGGATCGAGAGTAGCAATGGATTTAGACACAGAGGATCGATTCTTCCGCGCTTTCATTGCCTTGGGATCGGTAATTGCAGCTCTACCATCATGCCTACCGATCTTGGGATTTGATGGTACTCATTCGAAGCATGAGAAGTATCGAGGTGTCATCTTGACTCTACTAGGACGTGATGGAAATGGAAACAATATTACATTGGCATTATCGGTGGTTCACTCTGAAAATAAAGACAACATCATGTGGTTTGTCGAGAACTGTGTCGCGGCTGGATTGAAATTCGAGGGTGTCCCTCTTTTCTGTGACCGTGGACATATTCGCGGGGCGTCTGATAAGCTCGCCGTTAAGGGAATCCTACTCAACTTAAAGTTCTGCACAATTCATATCATCAGAAATGTCCACGACCACTGCAAGATTAAAGGCCAGGAGATCGAAAATCTCGTTTACAATGTGCAAGAAGCTGATACGGAAGACAAGTACACTGCCGCTTTGGATACGATTGAGAAAAAGTTTGGCAAAGACACCAGAGATTATGTCGAGAGCATTCCGCCTGTGAATTGGTGTGTGGGGGCAAATCTATCTTCTTGCACATCCGAGGATTCATGCGGTCATGTTTCCGCACCATTGTTTGGCTGGCGATCTACAAATTTTGTGGAGAGTGATAATAACGTCATGCTGACGAGTGGACTACGCGATTCGACACCATTCGGAATGCTGCGGGCGGGGATGTTGGCAATGATGACATCTGCTATTGCTCGCAGAAAGCTGGCAGATGCTTGGAATGGACCAGACTAAACCTACACGATACTAGGCAGCAAACTTCGCGACGAAGAGAAAAAGGAGGCAGGGTCGTATTGGATAAATGCGAGTTCCGACACCAAATTTTTCGTTAGTCGAAGCGAATTTGGTTCTCAACGTGAAGTTGACATTGATATTTTGAAATGTTCCTGCCCTACTTTCGATCAATTTCGAATTCCGTGCAGGCATTTAATTGCGGTTCTGCGCAGCATCGGTAAGAGTGAATGCGAAGGGCAAGCGTTCCTTCCAGCATGTACTGTGGATACGTATCAAACTGCCTTTGCAACAACCTCCGTTGTCCTTGTCGTGGATAATCTAATTTCTAAGGACTACAGTATTCTCCCATCTCCATTCTATCGACATGCTGGCCGGCCGAAGACTAGAAGGATCCGTAGCTCGGGGGAAGGTGTAGGCGGTAAAACATAGAAATGCCGGGGCTGCAATCAAAAGTCGGGCAACAATATTGCAACCTGCACCAACTACGCAAGTGCTGTTCAACATGCAAACGTTCGGGTTGGCCGAGTAGTGCTGCCTCGTCCTGATGGCACACGACGCCAAGCGTCTTCACAACAAGAAAATGAAGTAGCCAACGTAGCCAGCAGTGCAGGTAGACACGACATTGCGTTCTTACTTTCATAGCTATAACTCTTACCATGCAATACACGTATTACCCAAATGTTTTACGCTTTCCCCCGCCCTGCTCGTCCTACTCCTGCTCTAGGTCGCCGTCCAACACAAGATCGGTGCCGATCTCCTGCGCAGTACGCAGCTCTTGCAGATCTTGATGCGCGCGCTGGTTCCGGTCGGCGTCCAGCTCAAGGTCAGCGAAGACCTCCAATGCAGCTTCCAGTCCCTGCAGCTGGAGGTGCGCGCGCTGAACGTCGGTGTCCAGCTCAAGGTCGGCGAGGATCCCCATGAGAGCGTCCAGCTCCTGCATCTCGTGCAGCTCGATGTACGCGCGCAGCTCGTGTGCCTCGTGGTGCGCGCACAGCTCCCTCAGCTCCTGGAGGGAACAGGTTGCCGCCGTCCAGCTCCATGGCGGCGGTCAGCGGTAGATCTCCGACCAGCGTCCGGGCCGCGCGCAGCTCGTCCAACATCAGGTGCGCGCGCAGCTTGCGTCGTCCAGGACGAGGTCGGCGTCCAGCTCTGGGGCAGAGCGGTGCGAGTTCAGCCCTTGGTCAAGGAGCATCTCGTCCAGCGCCGGGTCCGCACGCTGCTCGTCGGCGTTCAGCTGAAGCTGATCGCCCTGTTCCAGGGCTGCGTGGGTATTTTGGGTTATTCATAGATGGCTACCTGTATCATTTGCCGAAGTACGGTACTGTACAATTTTGTACCAAGCTTAAGTATTGTTTTTCCATGCCCTGATTTACATGTGCCATGCTATTTTTTTTAAAATGTGTGGCGACTTTTTAAAAATCGCCCGCACATTTTCATATGAGACGGTTTCAAACGAAAAGATGCTTCCGAACCTAAGTACGAATCGCGATTTAGGCATACCATTGCAAAGAGCACCGTCTCCTCTTTCTATTGATGTATTCAGCTTCCCAGAAAGCTCATCTCAAGCCAAGTTGTGGTCGCTTGAACAAGATGCCTCCGTCGAGGTTGACTTTTAAAAAAAATATTATGGTGTAGATCGATGTAAAATTGGCAGCGGAATCGATTGCGACCACTCGCAACTTCTAATTCAGCGCCCTTCATTGTTAAATTTGAGCTTAAAATAGCGATGCCGATAATCGTTGGGGTATATTTTGAAAAAACAAAGTCGCGCTTCGCACGAAGAAGCTCTGAAATTTAGAAAGTTGCCACCATCGCCAGCGGTTTTGCATTTCTTCGTGTTCACATACCTTTGGCCAAGAAGAGCATCTGGTGCGCCTGCTTCGCAGCCGCACCATCTGCATCGGGCAAGTCACCCGTGTTTTTTAAACGCATTTAAAAATGCAAGTACATGTACAGTCCCAAACCAGTTACAAATGCACTTTGGTGGAGGGACGCACCACGTGAGCGAAGTACAGTAGCAGCAAACCTTATCAGTACTAGTACTTTCTATCTTAACGTTAGTAAAACTAACCAATATATAAATTAGCCTATGTGTTTGATATGGCTATACGTGTGGCAACTCGAACTTATTTTTATTTTAATAAAAGAAGGGCGAACGGAAGATTTCTTGTGTGAAGCGGACGATCCCTTCGCGCAACCTCCAAAACTCGTACCTAGACGAGGTGGACGTTACAAGCAACATCCCAGTAATTTATCATATTCAGAGGGTATTATGATTCATGAAAGTAACTGTAGAATATTTACATGGTTTTTCCACGAAACCTATATACTCTAATATCACGTATCACCCATAAATTACCAGGTCATAGAGTTTTTGAAGAATAAGACGTCCACTCGGATCCCTCCTTAGCTCTGAAATAAATTTCAGAGAATTGGGTACTCAGTACCAAAATTTTGGGTTTATGGGGGAGATGGTTGGAAGGATCATTTTGATTTGTTTCGAACAAATCTGATGAACAGCACCCCTACTGGGCTTTCCTGGCTCGTTTCCTAAGCTGCGTATCGCCCTTAGCCTCAGCAGCGCTAGTGCTGCGCCCACCCTCGTTTGTCTGCGCTTCTTCTACGTCTGGTTCTCCCATTGACTCTGCTCTTTTAGCGTCGCCAGCAGCTTTTTTCTTCTTTGCTGCAGCCTTCCGGCGTTCTTGTCCTGCTGTCTTTGCAATCTTCTCTTCTTCGTCATTAGGAGCATCGTAGATCGGGTCGTTGAGATATTCTTTAGGCACGTACGGCCGGACTTTCCTGTACATTTGCCGCTTCTTCTCAAAGTTTGGCGTAGGAGGGACCAGCTTGTCAAGGTGAACCTGGAACAACTCGTGGAGCTTAGCTGCGTCCGTGCAAATGTCATCATAGGTCCGCCGCAAGTCTTGGACAACGACCGTGTCCGAGGGCGTCGCACGACAGCTTACAACACCAGGCTTCGATTCTTCCATCGTAAATATCTGGTAGCTCTGTAGACTCTTTAAATATTTGTAGGCTTCCTTGACAACTGAACCAAACACCTTCAAGATTCCGTTGTCGTGTGGAATATGAACCAGGGCTGAGCTTACCGAAGCAGAGTTAACGACTTCTAGCAATTGCGCTGTCGTCCACACGTCCTCCTTGGCAAATTTCTTTCGAACGTGCCCAAAGCCACGGTCCACAGCATTTTTTGTGTGGCCTTTTACGATAAATTTCAGCTCGACGCGCTCCAAATCACCAATCTGAGCCACTGCGAGCAGCATCTTCAAAACGTAGTTATTCTTATTCTGCCCTCCGCAGTTGTCCGCGTAAATGGTGAGCTGGCGGTGCCCGTTTGGGAGCACAATCTTCTTGATGAAGTGGTGAAGCATACTGTTGACCTCGTCCGTCCCCTTCCCGGCGGTCGATTCGTCGTATACGTAGTTGTATTGGATCTCCTTGTTTGCATAGTATATCCCGAACATGTGCACGTTCACCAACGACAGGAAGTACCACTGCGAAGGGGTAGAGGTCACACTGGGCAGCGTCAGGTTTTGGCTAAAGTCCATGACAATGACTGCGTGCTCATCCGACGCCGCAGCCAAGTCCTTCTTGTACTCCAATCTATACAAATGTTTTCAACAATTCAAAATGATCTTAGTATCCACAGTCAAATCAAAATGATGCTTACATCCAGCCCTGCTCACCTCATCTCTTTGGCGGCGGCAGTGTGTACGCCAAGGTCCTCAGTCAGCTGCGAGGTTACACCAGACCGCATCTTGGAGAACATGATGAAGCACAAGTCGCAGACGTTGCTCCTAGGCGAGCGCACGCGAACGGTCGGACAACACTCCAAGAGAATCCGCCGAAATGTAGACGGCCGTGGCTCCCGCACGTCCATCTCATTCTCTAACACGTAATTGTGCATTTCGGTATAGAGCTGGTCCCAGGTGAAATACGCAGGAACCAGCGTGTAGTTTTCGTTCGTGTATTGTTTGAGAACGACTCCATCAGTGGTCTTTTGTGTCCGAACGCGCACGGGAACCACGTCGCCTAGGGTAGTAGCGAATGATCGAAACCACTTCACTAGCCACCGAATCTCAATCTTGCTTGCATTGAGGTTCATGGCTCCACCGTGGGGCTTCACAGAGAAAGATCCACTTTGAATTTGACGCCTGTAGCGGGTGATCGTCGCAGTCAACACACTGTAGACAGAAGTCCAGGTATCCCGGCACACACGGCCTACCAGAGGCAGATAATAGGCAAATGTCATTCTCACACCAGTACCACGACGACGCACAGCAGTGTTCATCTTCACCATCATTGCCAGCGACGTCAAGACGCTCTGCTTTTTTTCTTGAGAGGTCATGTACGAGAGTGAGCACAGGAAATTCTGTAGCTCAGCTGCCTTGCCTTGAAGACATTTATCGTCGCATCCGTCTTCAGTAATCAGTTGAACGACGCGATCATGTAGATCCTCATCATCAAAATGATCCTTCCATCCATGGGTACCCCATCACTGGAGTCCGAGTCGGACAGCTCCTCCGCCTGCGCATCCGCTGCAGAATCCTTGTCGGCGTCTTCAGAGTCCGGGTCCCATGAGCTGTCCTCTGACACGTCACTAGCAGGTTCTTCAGGGTCCTCCTGCAGTCTGTCGGGGGCTTGGTCGCTGCTTGGGGCTTGGTCGCTGCTGGGTGGCTGGGCGCTGGTTGGGGCTTGACCGCTGCGGGGAACTAGGTCGCTGCTCGGGGCTTGGTCGCTTCTGGGTGGCTGGGCGCTGGTTGGGGCTTGACCACTGCGGGGGGCTTCGCCGCTGCTTGGGGCTTGGTCGCTGCTGAGGACTTGACCGCTGCTTGGAACTTGAACGCTGCTTGGAGCTTGAACGCTGCAGGGGGCTTCGCCGCTGCGTGGAGCTTGGCCGCTGCTGGTGGCTGATCTGGTTGCGTCAGGATTCATCGCTTTCTTCAGTTTTTGGGTAATGAAAGATCCACCGTCGATACACCTTCAAAAATAGGTACAGCTGGGAAAGGGCTCGCCCTGAAAAAAATCGTTTAAGTTCGAATTTTAGTAGCCAATCTTTGAGGCCGTTTTTCTCGAAAAACCCAAATGGTGCCGAAGCATCATTTCGTTTGAAACCGTCTCATATACTACGTACAGTAGTACATGTACACATTTGCCCGTTCAAGTTCACGATAGTGTTAACCAATATGGAATACTACCCAAAATTTGCAATTAATTTTTTTTAAAATAAACTTAAGTTTTGGCTTGTACACCAAAGTGGATTTACAGTTAGTCCACAGCAAAGTCCCGGACTCCATGGGCTCGCCTCGGGATCGCGGTCGCCACGGACAGCGCACAGGGGCGAGCCATTTTACTGACCAGATTGAGATCCATACATGGCATCGCATGCTCGGCTGCCTTCTCGAGTAGCTGCATTCGCAGCTCGGTCTTCTGACCGTAGGGAACATTCATCATCTCCTCGTGGCTGAGCGCAATGTAAGCTTTGATGCGTGCTTTCAAGGTGCTGAAGCAGCCTGTCAATTGTAGGTAAACACAGCTTGTTAGAGCACATACAGAGTAAGATGTAACGTAAGCTCACGTACCTTCGATGGGATTGCACATTGGAGAATAGGGGCCCAGCCGAAGCAGCACCAGATCACATCGATCGCGGACGAGATTCTCCCAGCCGAAGCAGCACCAGATCACATCGATCGCAGACGAGATTCTCGGTCTCGCGAACTTGAGCGGGCAAAGGTGTAGTACTTGCGCTCCACCCAGTATACCAGCGCGCTCTCCATCTCCGGCGTGCACTTGGTGATGGCCGCGCGCGCCCCGCCTCTCTTCTTTAGCTCTGGTGTCCCCCACTCGACAATATTACACACGTAGTGGGAGGGATACCATTGTGGTGCGCTACCAGCATCCAGTCCCCGCCTTCTCGATGAACATCAAGGACGCGCGCGCGAGCGGCAAGCGTGTGCTTCGGCTCCTTCGGCATTGTGCCGCCAGGATATACTGACCACCAATTTGCCCTGTACTAAATCCACTTTGGCGTAAATCCAAAATTCATTTTTTGGGGGGAAATTGCTAATCGGTACCAACTCCGTGTGGGAATTTGCGAATCAGTACCATTGATGCTCTACAAATGCTAATCAGTTATGTAGCACTTTCGTGTGTACACGGTTGCGCAGCACTACACGCATTGAAGCATTCGGTTGAAGATATGGCGGCGCGATATTATCGCTATGCCTGTTTACATTCCGTGTTCCAGAACTCACTTACGCCTGGTCACATTAATTCGGCATTGCGAGACGAATTAACACTACCACCGCCGAGCTCCAGATCCGCTGGCAGGCCTCGCAATCCGAGTCGACTTCGAAGCCGCTGATGCTTCCAATTGTATGCTCTAGGTGTGGGTGTAGAGTTCACAACATCCTAACCTGTGAGCGTCGGCAAGCACTTCGTGAAGAAAGAGCTAATGCAGGTAATCAATCGCTAACATACGCCAAAGTACAGACTCATTACATTGCATACATTAAACTCTGCAGGTGTAAACACCCACATAATGCTTTATTTACCGTCGTCTTGCTTCGTAGGCGTTGCTTAGCCACTAACACGTCGCAGTCAACACGAAACATTGTAGCTATCCGTGTACATGCGTGGCGATCTCAGTTCGCCACGTCATGTGGCCTGAAGACATAAAGTGCTACATAACTGATTAACACTTGTAGAGCATCAATGGTACTGATTAGCAAATCCCCATACGGAGTTGGTACCGATTAGCAATTTCCCCTTATGTTTTCTCTAAATATAGGCGTTACTTCAGTTACCTCACACGAAGTTGCTGTGCACTGCCGTGAACTTGAGCGGGCAAAGGTGTAGTGCACAATGAATTTACCAAGCGTCAACAACGCTGTACCCTTTGTTGACCGATTTTGAGTCTTCACGAGTATCGGGTCCCAAATTCTGTGATGCTGCCTGCCTCGTGGCGTCAATGTCCGGCTTCATGAGCCTGCGAAAAAGCGGGATAACACTCCCGCACGGTTTCCATTGTGTTTAGATCTGCAGTGGCCGCTACATTCGCGTTCTGTGAGATTGCTTCGGCTCGTAAGTACCCCATCAGCGGAGTCATAATTCGGTGGGGAATGAACGTGTTAGTGGTCGCGTCATTCTCCTTCACCACGAGGTGTTCAAGTGCACGAGCAGCCTCGTCCTTTTGTTCTTCGGTGCCTTCTTCCATCATAGCAGCCAAAGGTTCAATAGCCCCCTCCTCCACAATCGCCACGCGGTTAAAGTCATTATCGTGAGCTAGACATCTCAGTGCGAACGCAGCCCATTGTTTCTGCTCGCCGCCCCCAGTCTTCAGGATCTTCACCAGCGGTGCAATAGCTCCTTGACGCCCGATCTTGGCACGTATGGCATCGTTGTTGGCGGCGAGGTTCCCCAACGTGTACGCTGCATCCTCCTTCTGGGTGTCGGAGCCCATCCGCACAACGTCCACGAGTGGCAGGATAGCTCCATCAAAGTCCGCCGTCGTATTATTACCACACGCTAGGTTCCCCAATGCAAACGCTGCTCGCTGCTTCTGCATGGCGGTTCCTGCTCGAAGAAGTTCGATCAGCGGTGCAATGGCACCTTCTAGCGTGATTTCCTCCCGGTTCGCGTCCCTGTGGGCGAGATTCTCAAGTGTATGTGCGGACCACTTCTTCTGTTCTAGCGTTGTTCCCACCCTCAGGAGGTTATGAAGAGGTTCGATAGCACCTTCCAGCGTGATTTCTTTCCGATTGGCATCGCTGAGGGCGAGATTCCCAAGAGTGTATGCGGACCACTGCTTCTGAGCATGTGTTCCCACCCTCAGGAGCCTGACAAGAGGACGGATAGCACCTTCTTGAGCGATCAGCACGCGGTTCTCCTCGTTATTCAAAGCCAGAGACCCCAGCGCGTACACAGCCCACTGGTTCTGTGCGTCCGCTACCGACTTCACAAACTCTACCATGGGAGGAATCGCGCCTTCGCGAGCGATTTTAGCACGATTCTCGTCGTTGTTCGCCGCCAGATTTCCTAGCGCGTAGGCTGCTTCCTGCTTGTGCATGTCGGTGCCGGATCGTAGCAGCCCAACTAGCGGCGGGATGGCCCCTGCACACGTAATTGCCACACAATTTTCATCACTGTCGCTGGCAAGTGTCACCAGCGCTTCCGTTGCCCACAGTTTCTGGTTGGCGGTACCGTTTTCCAGTAGACCGACCAGTAGTGGCAACACCCCAACTCGACGTAGTGCGTCTCCAGCCCCGCCGGTTGCCATACAGGAACACTGCAAGGCTGCACGCTCTTTCACTTCATCATCGTCAGACTGCAGTTCGTGCAGAAGCGAGAGCATTTCCGTGTGCATTGGTTCTCGAACACAACCAAGTAGCGACTCAAATTCGGATTCACGCAGCTTGGAGAAGGAGAACGTGAACCAACTCAGGCCGTGAAGTGCATACAGCTGCGAGAGGAAAGTCTTCCCCTCGCGTACCAAACTCGTGAGTACCGGAATTCCTTTGGTCTTGTAAACTTGAACACGGTTGCTGTTGGTGACGCACACGCGAAGGAGATCCAGCAGAAGCTTTTCTTTCTGCTGTGATGTCGTGCCGTCAGAACTCAACCGCTGGATAAGTAGCGGGACAGAAGAATGGTCCGAACAAGCGGAAACGTTCTGCTTCGTGCCAGCCACTGTACTCGGCTCCAAATCCGCCTTCGTGTCGGCAGGCGTCTTCTCTTCCATCATGTCATTCTCAGCCGTCGGGTCGTTCCCGCCTTCATCATCCTCCAAAGCATAGGCCGCTGCAGGAGCATACTTCTTCAGTATAGGAGCTTGGTGGATCAGAGCCCTTCGGTTAGCACAGCTCTTGATCTGGTCGTGCGTGAGTTTAATATCGCCGTGCATGTCCTCGAGCTTCGCAAAGAGTCTGGCTGCGTTCGAAGAGAAAGAAGTTGCGCCTTTCATCCCCGCCATGATATAGCAAACGACAACATCAATACTGATTCTACTGTTTGGATCAAAACGGCACATGCGCTTGACGAATTCCCACTCCCAGTCGTTCATCTCGGCAGGTTGCAGTGGTAGTTCTCCTCGACTCACTTGATATTTGACGACCACGTCTGTCATAGTACCCCAGGGATATGTGCCAGTTAGAGCTTCAATCACACACATCCTGAAGGAATAGATGTCAGCGGCAAACGTAGGTTTTCCGCCATCTAAAACCTCAGGTGCCATCCATCCAAGTGCACCATGATCCCCATCGTAAATGTCTTTGGAACCAGCAAACACGCTCCACTCGAAGCTCCCCACTTTCGTTTTGCCGCTATAGAAAACGAAACAAGCGTTGCCTTTGAGATTCCCGTGGATAACGCCACACGAGTGAAGGCATTGGAGCCCTAAAGCAACGTCTAACAGGCAGTGCCAAACCTGTGCTTCATCCTTCTTTGTTTCCAGGTAGTCAACAAGGCATCCGTTCGTAGCTATTTCGCAAACGTAGAATCGGTTCCCAACGTGGCAAGCACCGTAGAGGTGAACAATATTCGGGTGGTTAAGCGCAGACCGAATGTTAACTTGACGTCGAAAATTTTCTTGCGTGTTCTTGTCCTCTCTGCGCAGAGCTTTTACGGCAACAGTATAATCACCCTTGTGCATACCAAAAAGATGAAAATGGGCCGTCATCAATACGATGACCAATTTCCACCTGGTGTGAAGGAATGAACCACTCAGGTAGCCCTCCAACTTGATCAGACAGTGTTTCTCGTCTCCGAAGAGCCATACACCGCTGCAGGGTTACTGCCTCGGTGTACTCCGCGTCCTGCTCCGCAGATCTATTCAATAAATCCGAACCGGAATAAAGCTGATACAATAGACAAACGACCGCATCTATATCAATCCTGTCGTTGGGATCGTATTGGCACATGCGCTTCACCAGCCTTCCCTCATCACGGTCAAGTGTTTCCAACCCTGATGGGAGTAATTTTTCGTCCACTACATGGCGCACCACCGAAGGATCAGGAATGTTCCCCCATGGAAGTTTACCCGTCACTACTTCGATGATGCACATTCCAAAGGAATAAATATCGGACGCGAATGTGGGCATAAACCCTTGGATGCATTCAGGAGCTCTCCATCGGATAGCACCGATACTTCCAGGCTTGTCGACTGGTGTTAGTACAGGTTTAGCAATTGCACTCAGACCAAAATCGGCCAGCTTCACGAAGTTGTTGTCACAAACCAGAACGTTGTTGCCCTTGAGATCACCGTGCACAATCCCTAGCTCGTGTAAGTGACGCAAGCCCTGAGCTGCAGTGTAGAGCGCACCCCAAATTTCTTCTGTCGGTTTGTCTTTTAGAAACGATGACAGCGTGCCATGGATTGCTTGTTCGCACACAAACACAGGTTGCTTGTCATTTTCGTGGCAAGCACCGTACAGTTTAATCACGTTGGCGTGATTCAACGAGAACCATAACTCGACTTCATGTCGGAACTGTTGGCGGTTTCTGCTTTCATGCTGATTTGTTAACACTTTTTTCACAACCACATCCGTGTCCAGCCACTTTCCCCAGTACGCAGCACCGAAAGCCCCATGCGCAATACGCTTGAGTAGCTGCACTTCGTCTGTCGGAAGTAACCACCGGGGGCGGTCAATGTGCCTGCCACCTGTAGTGTCATCATCGGCTTCCTCGTCTTCCAGTACTGTGCCCATCATTTTCTGGGATCGCAGTCGAGCCTTCTTTCTGGAATGCTCCTGCCACTGATGAACGGCACTTTTGCTGCTCAAACAGCCCGAATTCCAGATTAATTCGTCCAGTAGATGGTGCATGCTCTCGTTTCTGTCAGCAACTGTTAGAGCGACGCTCGACATCATGACATCACTGGCACTGAAGTTGGAATTCTCAAGTTGACGCGAGACTTGGATGTGGTAGCTCTGTACCAGTCCAACGAAATCTTCCACAATAGCAGCTAAAAGCGGCTCTGCTGAGTTCTCCAGTTGGTAATAGATATCAAGAAGCCGCTTCACCACGCGCCTGTTGTCATCCTGAAATTGAGCACTAATTTCCTTTAGCTCTTCTTCGATTTCGGCAAGTAACCCTTTCAGCTTAAGTCCCGACGAAGGATAGATGACTGCATTCACATCTTCCAGCACAGTCGCTGGTGCCTTTTCCACAGGTGTGCCAGGAGCTTCTCTTGCGTGTGCCAATCCATTCATCTGAGAGATAAACTTTGCTACGTCTGTTCTGTTGGCTAACGTTACTTTGCACAAACTACACAGCAAGTTCCATTCATCTTCTGTCATATCATTTAAACCCCCCACTATGTCAGCTTGAATGTCATCACTCGCAATACCAATCTTCAAATGCGGTGGCCAGTTGCGCTCCCACATAATCCGAAGCCATTCTTTGCTGAGCTCTTGTACATATTGCAATCTGGGTGGGTCATCCTTGGATAAGGCGCGTACAGCTTTCGTGGATAGATGCTTGAGTGCTAATATCTGAAACACTATCAGACCGAATGCTAACACGTTGGAGGCGGCAGACTGTGGCCTTTGGTTATCGTCTACGTGATCGATTGCCTGGTGTACGAGACCTATACTGCTGAGCACTCGTTTGCCATCCCATGTAACACGAAAATCTGCCAACGACAAGGACGTATATGCAAGTCCCCGACTCAGTATGTACTGCAATCCATTCGCGTAACCAAGCAACAGTCTCCACACGTCTTTGTCTTCGAAGGAAAGCTTCGCGTTGAAAGCAACTGTTTCGTCGAGAACAACAAAAGGGGTGCGACCAACATGATAGGCACCGTAGAATTTACAAACATTCGGGTGGTTGAGTTCTTGACAGATTTCTATCTGTTGCACGCACGATGCCTCATCTCCCGATAGCACGGATCGCTCTGCAAAGGACCACTGACTCTCTGACATAGCAAACCAACTCGGAAGTGAAATTATGTCACCGTTTAACTGCTGCTTCAGCTTCTCGAAAAGTGACAGGGTAATATTGCGTTCGCTCGCGCTCAGTTCACTCGCGTATTCGTCGCGTGAGTAAAGCAACACCGTGTAGATTTCACGGATTTGACAGTTGTCACCCATTTCCAGTGTAATCCTTCCGCTATCCGCCAGCAATTCCTGGTAGAAGGAAATGCGTTGTTTTCGTTCACCTTCGAACGCTTCAAACCACTCCATCTTCGCAGAAGTAAACTCCAGAATACCAACTGCTGACTCAATTGCACGGTGGATGATGCGAACAATGTAACCGGTATGGGCCCATCGCATTAGCAAACGAGGTTCCGAATTGTAAGTGTCAACCTTCTTTTCCACGTCACGACGCAAGAAATTAATGGCAACGGCATTTTTCGTGAACCGTTCTTCCTTTCTCAATGTCTTCAGAAATTGTGCTCCAAAGGCATCTTGACCCTCATCAGTCGCGTCTCCGTTGAAATTGTGAGCGTCCATTTCCTCCCAAGCCGCCATAATCTCTTGTCGACGTTGCTTGGTCTCCTCCAGCAAGTGCCTCCATCTATGAAGCTGCGACGTATGTAGCAGGTTCGGGGCTTGGTTCATCAACCTATCGAGGTCACGATGGAATTTGTAGTACATGTCATTCCAACGCGTCGGATCCGAAGATTCAATAGAAAACAACGAATCGATAGAAGACACGTCGGAGCTCATTTCCGATCGAAGATAATCGTAAAAGCGCAGTAGTATTCCAGTAAAATCCTCAATCAAGAGAATTGACCCAGCTTCGCGGTATTCTTCAAGCTGCTGATAAATATTTACCAGTCGATCGGACACGGAGCGATACGAAACGTCATTGTCTGCTTCCTCTTCACAGAGTTGATCTACAAGCTCCGAAACCTTCGAAATCGTGTCATTGGCTCTATCGAGTGCTTGTGTTCTCGTCTCCCTCTCTGCCGTCGTATTTATTTCTTCGTCAATTTCCAACCGATTTCGCTCTTCTAGCGTAACGAGATATTCAATTTTCCACACGACCTCTACCATGGATGGGCGATCAGCCGAATTGACGGAGCACATCGAACCAATCAGTTCCCACTCGCGATCATTCAAACAGTCGGGCTTTGAAGCAGGAAGCTGTCGGGTTGCAATGAATTCCTCGTTCACTTGGTCTCCCCAATCTCCACGAGTGCGTCGGAAAATGTCCAACAGCGCCAAACCGAACAACATCACATTAGCAGCTCTATGGAGCTCTCCATCCAGGCCGTCTCTACCACTTCGCACTAGTCCCATGCCACTCACCACAAGCTTCTGCTCCGATGAAAGCAGAACGAACGTATCCATCGACAACGTCTGATATGCAAACCCTCGTCCGTGAACATATCCAATACCGGCGGCTAACCCCAATAGATCGTTCCATAGGAGACCTTCTGTTGGAATTGCAGTACCGGTATGTGCTTCGTGGATCACAAACGCCCGCCCAACGTGACAGGCGCCATAAAACCTCAACACATTGGGATGGCGCAGCGTCTTCCAGATCGAAACCTGGCTCAGAAACTCCCCCTCCCCCATCTCCACCTCAGTCTTCACACTGTCCGTCCACAGACTCGTCGTCGTCGCGAACCAGCGAGGGATGACCCCCACCACCAACCCCGAGCGACGCACCATCTGCGTGTACAGCTCCGCGATCACATCCGTCTCCCTCTCGGTCAGCACAGCCCCGTAGATCTCCACGTCGTGCCTCATGAGCGTCAGAATCTGCAGCTGCTGCGTCTCGTCCCCCATCTCCTGCGTCAACTGGGCGTCGTCCCTCAGCAGAGGCTCGTAGACCTCCTCCATGCGTCGCGCTCGCTCCTCTGCCAGGGTCCGTCTCCACCGCGTCAACCTGCTCACGTGCTGCGTCTCATCTTCTGTGTCTTCCTCCTCCTTCTCCTGCTGCTCGTCACCCGCTGGAGCGACCTCCGCCGCCGTCCTCGCCGCCTGCAGCAGTACAGTCACCACTCGACCCGTGTCCGCCAACTTGGCCAGCAGTCGGGACCCCCGCTCGTAGTCCGCCAGCTGCTGGGCGACCTGCCGCCCGCAGAAGGCGACGACGGACGCGATGAACTCGTCGTCGGCCTCCCGCAGCGTCGCAACGACGTCGCCGATGGCGTCGGGCGTCGTGACAGGTCCATGGTGGGACGAGTGCCAGCGACTCTCTTCGGGCACGAGGGGGTCCACACGGGTCTTCCACGCGTTGCTCATCGTCTCGCTCAAGTATCGGTACTTCTTCACCCCCAAGAGGACAATCGGAGAGAGCGGAAGTCCGGAGGATCTTCGTGCAAATATGTCGTGCGGGTGGTAGAACGGATAACCTGTATAATAGCATGTGACGGTTGGTGTCTGATGTCGACGTGGGACTCTCGATAACAAATACCCGCTGGGAATGCATTCGTGCTTCATTTCTGGACATCCGTGGCTCATTTCAAATGCTTTGAAATGAGTCATTTGTACCCATCTCTAGTTGAAGCGGATGAGCCAATCAAATCACAGCAAAGGCACGAAAGCCCAACGCTGCCATAATATGGTCCGTTCCTCGCTACATGTTGTCAAGATCTGCTGCTACTAACGTTACAACAAAACCCACAACTCTGGCCAAAAGAGCGGCCGCCACTACTTCATCGGTCGACCAGCTTCACGACTTGAAGCGCAGGTTCTTCATCAGCTCCGTCACCATCGCTGTGTCGGTGGCAGCCCCCACTGCGAAAGGGTCATTCGCTGGCTGCAGACGCAGAGTGGGGTCGTAGCACCAGCTCATATACAGCGTCAGCGACGTTCGGTACTGGGGACTCGGCATTCCCATCGCCATTTCCCCTCGCTGCAGACCACAGTTGGATCGAGTGCACAGCTCCCCAAGCCGTTCGACGACAACCGAGTGAGCTTCGGGTTGAACGGTTTGACGAGCACGTCCATAGCATGACGTCGCTCCACAAGCTGCATTTTGCGAGCGTAATCCGCTGAAGAACTTGTTCCCGAGATTCTTCCACGTCTTCAAGTCCGTCGGTACTGCTTGCCAGGGGACAATTTCAGTCGGCTCCTCCACCCGAATGCCCAATGAATGACCCGTCCAAGCGTATCTTGTAGAACGGCTCGAAGACAACTATCGGCTTTCCTTTTGGGAACCTGCTTGCCACTAGTGACAGCAATCTCCACTACGTCCTCAAGGAAAAGTGACGTCGCAGAAATACCGGAGAAAGCGTCATCAACAGCGACCCACCCACACAAATATCGACCAGGGCGAGTTGTCCCAAGATCGAGCTCCTCGGCAATCATGGGCGCATGTCTTCCCAACGATCACGAGTCGGACGCTGGCTTGGCATCGTCAATGGTGAATTTTACGTAAGCACTACCAGAATTAATGTTTGGATCAGGCCGAACAAATGTGGCGCGCATATGGGATCCGGAGACGCAATCTTCTTCGGCAAATTCACGAATAAAGAAAGGAAAAGCGCCCAACAAACGGTCAGGTTGAGGTTGACTATACTGGTGGGTCCTCTGACCCGTCCCAAGCGCGGCATTTCCGTGAGAAATTCAGTTCTTCAGCATAGTGGATTTTGCCAACAATGAAGCGCATGGAGGCTGTGGCGTACATTAACCACGTAATGAATACTATCAGCTGGGCACGAATGGAAGCTGCACTTGCTGCTGAAGATGACGGCGGACCAGGCGACGAGATCTGCTCTGTGACGCTACAAGAGTGGGAACATTACGTGAGAACGGAGAATCAGTGCATGAAATCGCGAGCATTTTCGTGGTACGTTGGAAAGGTCTACCTGGTAGAGCCAAACATGTCGCCCCATGGGTCCATTGTTTCGGAAATCAGTCGTAAAATCACGTTCACCGTAGGGGTTTTAGACGATTTCCTATCATGCTCCGGGTCTACTTACGTTGAAAGTATGCAGCTGCTGGAACCTGACACTAGTTTTGGTCCAACTCGAAGAGTTCCGGGAGCGGAACGTCCGCCACGAATGAGTTGGGGAGAGTATCACACGCTCAAAGTGGAGGTCGGGGTGGCGCGCGGGTGGCCCAAGCTCGATCGCAGGGCGGAGGAATGGAGCCATTTTCCAGGCGTGCAGTACGTCTTATGCGTCCGGGTGTCGAATGATCTCAAGACGTGCCAGTACCGTCTCAACTCCGTGGTGGATGGCCACATTGAGACCCCGAGAGCGCCGATTGTCGACATTGTAAACCCTACGACGGTGACGTTTGACTCGCGTCGGCTGCTTGGGTTGCCTTTCAATGCGGCAGTTCCACTTGGTTTCAGCGACCCGACGGTGACTATCGACTTGTTTAAGGCGATCAAAAGGGGTGTAGATGAGTGAGAAGATGTTTGGTCGCAGCGACAGAGGAAGGGAACAGAATTTACTAAAGAAGCGCTTGACGCATGCAGTTATGGGGTTCTCTGTTTCCTTGCCTTGATATTTGTTTTGCCTGAACTGCTGTGCTTTGAAGAATGCTCAAGGCGTGTAGGCAGATCTCCGATGGCGTCGGGCGTCGTGACAGGTCCGCGGTGGGACGAGTCCAGTGACTCTCTTGAAGCCGGGTCGCGGTATTTTCACGTTCGTCGCTGCGTCCAACGCGCTGGCTTGCGCGGCAATGATGTTCGTACTGTAGAGTACTGTATCCTCAAAGCCATTGAATTCGAAAGGTGTATTTCCAAGCGCAGCGGGGAAATGATGTTTTCCAATGGAAGGATAAAGACACGTTGCAGAACTACAAGAGCCGGTCAGCCCAAGTACATGTAGCCATTCAAGCCGAGGGTTTTCCTGGACCGGGCAACCGGTACAGGTTTTGTCCCCAGCCGAATGTGGCAGTAGTGTAGTTATAGCAGTTCGTTCTGGGCCAGTCAGTCAAGAGTTTGCGCCGACAGGCACGGAGCCCCCTCCAGCAGCCACCGCAGCCAGCACGGGGCTCTCCACCACAACGTCCGCGCTCTCAACGGACTCTTCGACACCCACCACAACCACTCCCTAAGTTAAGGGGCAGCCCCATCTCACTCACTCCGTGAGAGTAGATGGGGCTCGCCTTCAATAATCCAGAACGACTGCAACCCCCCAACGTGCTTTAGTATGCTCATAGGAAATGCGAAATGCTCAATCTCATCGTTTGTTTGATCTATGTATTTTTCTGGTTTAGGTTCGACTTTTTGGTCATCATCGGTACCCCACACTCGTCGTGGTTTACTGTCTCTCGGTCTTCACCTTCGACCGCACCAAATTTGCCATCAATCTCGAGGGCTTTCCCTCCTGGATGGTTGGTTTGAGCAGGGAGCGAGCGTCATCGCAGATGCGGAGCAGATTGCCGTCATCAACGAGAGCCTCAAGTCACTGCAGATCATGACTGTACTCAATTTTTCACGCGTATCGGTGTCAACATCACGCTGTACTTCCGTCTCTGGCTGGCAGTGAGCCTTATTCACAACCCCAGCAAACAGAAAAGTAGCGTATACCCGAAGCGACATTGGTTTGGGCAGCGTTCCTCGTCCTTTATGCTGCAATGCTGGTCATTTTCGTGGAGGAAAGTGTCCGAACTTCCTCCAGCCGCGCCCAGAATGTGTTGTGAATGCTCGCCGATGGACAACCTGGAAGATGGATCATTGACCCAATGTCCGTGCCTAATGCTGACCGACCGCGACATTACTCCTAAAACGTACGCGGAGTGGGAGGACCCAATCAACATAACCGAGAAAGTGGTTCAGCTCGCTGCAAAGGGAGAGCTGCAGACAGTTCAACTGACGAATCGGTACTTGGCTGTCCTGCCGGAACAGCTACGACTCTGCAAAAACTTGAGACACTTGTATGACCCAAAGTTTTGAGAGATAAAGGTACTAACTCGTTTTGCTGGTGTCGAGGCAGTTCTTTAGAGTACACCCACACGCAAACGTTCCCGGCGTGGATTAAGGATTTCACAAATCTCAAGTTTCTGTAAGCTTCAAACCTGTGTCCAGGCATGTCGCGGCGGTACTACTGTAAGTGAGTTGTGCGGGTTTTCAGTGAGATGTGCGGGTTTTCCTGCTCCAGGCACGTCGAGAGCGAATTTACCAGCCCGATGGTAGTCCCCGACGATATGTTCGACGATATGTCGGCGCTTACCTTCCTGTACTTTGCGGCGTGTATGCCGTACCGTCTTTCGATGGCCTTACCAATCTCAAGTTCCTTACATTAGCTGTGTTTATTCTACTACGAGAAGTCCCGTCATTCGACAAGCTTCACAACCTTGAGCGCCTTGTGCTGGTGTCTATACCAGCGATAAACAGCTTGCCAGATTTTTCCCGCATTAAAGACTTGAAGTCGTTCGCTGCTTCAGATCGTGGAGCTTGGTGCTGCAATGGATTCTTAGGAGACTGCGATTTGAGCGACAGCAAATGCGGAGTGCATCCAATGTGGGGAACTCCCGCTGCGACCTGTTTAGGTTCCGATCAGACAATTGCTACTGCGGTGAAGAGATTTAGTGTGACGACGTGCGGTCCTGTCCTCCAACCGGGAGTTCTAGTGGGCCCACCTACGCCCGAGATCATGGCACCTTGCAATGGAACCATGTGGAAACGGTGTGAATGGCCGGGTGGGGTTGAAGCGATGTGCTACAATGCTCGATTCATGGTCATCGCCTGTACGACCAGTGCGTATCCGATCAAGATGAGGCGGCGGCAAATTGAAAGAAGCGTTGGTGACCGTTATAACCTGGCGATTGAAGCATGGTTGGGCTACAAGGCAAGCTAATAACTTAGTTGTCGAGGCGTTAGAAGTCAAGACTCAAATCTGTTACATGTGGGGCCGAAAGAAGCTTGAATTCTGGTGGTTTTCGCGCACTGCTTAGCGCACAACAATATAAGGAAACGAGTAGATCAACTTCAACGACCAAGCTATCAGAGCTCACTTCTGAACCGTGCAATCAACGGGTCGATCTCCTTGGCAATCATGGGCGTGAGTCTTCCCAAGGATCTCGTGTCGGGACGATGCTCCTACCACAGAAAGTAGACGGCCATTAATTGACGTGCTACAGTAAATTGGCTGATGACGTGAAAACAGATGGCGGATAAATTACGCATGGTAGGGGAAATATAAATAACATATGGTTGGTGTGGCATGTGCACACCACGGTGTCTCTATCTTTCCAGGACAATTCTATATTTGGAAACTGTCGGACTTGGGCGTTTTTCGTGACCGGAAAGTTATGTGGACTTTCGGTACTATTTTCGGTATGAACACCAAACATTGGTAACTCAATATGCAACATGTATTTCACGCTAGAATTCGCCAGCACTACTTGTCGCCACTACTCTCCACCTACAGGCTTCATCAGCAAGCTGATCACCTTGTACAGGTAGCGCATACGCAGATACGGCTGCAACCTGTAGATGTTGTCGTTCCACGAAGCTCCCGCGATAATCATGTCCAGCACCGCGATGCACCAGATGCCACAGGAACTCCCGTCTTGCTGCTTGCACCAATCGATCTTCTTGTAGTCGAGCTTGCCTTCGAGGCCCAGCACGGTTTCCATCACCTTGCGCACACTCCTTTCAATAGCTGCGTAGTTTCGCTCGGACTGTAGCGGGTCGAACATGTGACATACCTTGGCATTCTTGTCGATGACAAATGTGACCCAGTGAGCACCTACGTTGAAGATGCCAATCACCCGATCGTACTTGGGGTCCGCAGCCCCAAGTCCCTTGGCAACACTCCGTTTCTGCGTCATAATGGTAACTACGATCAACGATACCGACGCCCGGGTATTCGTCTCTCAAAGTAAGCAGCGCCATCAAGATTGATGTCGAGTGGAGCCACAGATTCTCGCGGAAATCCAGCAACTTGTAGCCCTCCACTTCTTCGTTTTCGAACTTGTTGACACCGAGATTGAGAGTCTCCACGTAGCCTTTGTATTCAGGCTGGACAACAGTATACAACGCAACAGGTTAGAGTGCGTTCCTATATCCAAGCATGCCACCTCACGTTATGCAAACCTTTGTCACTGCATGTGTATCGTCAAATGGGGCACACATATCTGTGGCAGCCCACTCGACGGTTTCCATCCACGCGACTGTCTTGTTCACCAGAGTGAATGTCTTGTAGGCTTCATGTACTAGACGCATGTCCTCTAGTTGATCCCTCGTTACGCAGCCATACCCTGGCCATTGTGCAACCATTTTCAGGTTTACAGGACGCAGCTCCATTGCACAAAGAGCCTCCGTCACTTGCTCTAGCTGCGGAATTGCCTTGACAACTGGAACACTCTGGCCGACACTGTACAACTGGATTTGCGCCGGACCTTGGACATTGACGAACGGCAACATCAGTGTCTCTGCCATTGGCTTCGCATGAAAAAGACTGTATGACCCATCCAGCAGTCTCGCCACATCTTTCAACTCGGCGGGTGTCTTCAATTTGCCAGTCCGATAGTGTTCTGCAAGGTCCAACGCAAGCTGGCGCTCCTCCTTCTTCTTTACCTCTCTGCGCTGCGCTTTCGTCATCCCGTGGACAAGCGGCCTCTCTGCAAACGTCCAGAGTGGACGCTCCCCACTGGGTTCTTTATTTTCGGTGCGTTTCGGTGTGCTTTTGGTTTCCTTTTGGTCAACAGCACAGGAAGCATCCACGGAAGTCAACACTGGTGCGACTGGTGAGGCAGCTTCATTCTCGTTGTCATTTTCATCACGTCCCGCGACACCAGGTAGAGATCCGCTCTGTGACGCACACTGTGTAGGAGGAACGTCATCAACACTCGCTTGCGTACTCTCATCTAGTTGTGATGCCAAATCTGCAAACGACGCCTGCGAGAGAGTTGCAGCCCCGATACAGGCCACCTGCGAAAGCCCTGGAAAAGAAGCCGTGTTGCTGCGTGCGAAGTCGACAACTTGGCCGTTGTTGAGCGCCTCGTAGAAGTCCTCCAGCCACTTGTACGCGACGGAAAATGTAGGCGTGGTCTGCAACGCCAATCGATCCACAATTTTCTCTGTCAAGGCCTTCGACTGGATGTACATGTCGGACGCAGAGACGGGTGTCTCTTTTGGGAGCGGAGCAGCTGACACTTCACGTAGACCTCCGGCGACAACGTCACCTTCAGCGATGTTATTGATAGAACTGTGCACAATCCATCTGGCTGGAATCGTCTTCATCGGAGGGATCACAGTCTCGTAGCCGAGCTTCGTCCTTGCGTGCATCACATGGCGACAAGGCAGCAGGCACGTCTCCATGAAGATACACTTGCAACGACTCCGCTACAGCAACACACCACCAAAACGTTAGCACGAATCTCCACCAAAAGTACAAAAAAGATAGCAAACTCGACGCGTACCTCAATGTTCACCTCGTGTGTAACACCTGTGGAGTTGTTCGTTGCAATTGCCTTGCCAGGTGATAGTAGCTCGACGTTGTAGTTTGTATTCGGACTTGTCGCCATACCGTGCTGCTCTTCCACTAGCCTATGCGCAAATGGGCTGATCTGCATCGCGAGAGCATCTAATTCAGGGTCTTCGTCTGGACCGTGGGGTCTGCTTCCAACGCGATGGTACTCCGCGATGTACTGGTCCTCAGCATATTCCTGCAGCGTGATCAGGGTGGTAACTAGCTCATTAATGCTGAACGTGCAGTTGATCACGTCCTTTATCTTGCCCCACTTGGATTCGATCCGATTGTTCGTGTTGTTGGTCAGGTGCGGCATGTTGCCGCGGAGATACGAGACCCATTCCTCCTGCGAGTTGTCCCAGTTCTCCAAAAATGTCCGGTAGAGAGGGTGTTCTTCATCGCCACCCAATAAATACTTCATTGTGCTCCTCGCCTCATCGTACTCGATCTTGCTGCGCGCATACACTAGGAGTCCCATCAAGGCCTTTACCTCCTTCTTCACGGACGCCGCCATCCTGGCGGCTTGCTTCTTGAGCCACGTGACTACGTGCCACTGACACAGCAACTGGCGCGCATGTGGGAACTCCTCCTTCAGTACGGTCTTCTCGTGCATGGCCTTGTCGGTCATGAACACCCGAACCTTCTCCCAGTCAGGGTTGTTTTTCTTGAAGATCTCTATCACGCGCCGCAAATTCACTTTGTGTTCGCTCTCAACGAGGGCGTGGGGCACCTATTGCCCCTACAACACAAACAGAAGACGAAGTGTTAGATTTATTCATGGAAAGCATTCACTCGTGCAACACTAGCTCACCTTGCCAAAGACATCATGCACGACGAAGCTGAAAAGCTTGTATCGATTCGAATTGGTGTCGTGCGTGGAGTCCACCAGCACCACTTCGGGAAACGCTTTGAAAAGACGCTTCATCTTTGCTGTCTGGAACGTCACAATACGCGCGACGTCGGTATCGGAGTCGACAACAATCTCAGCTGAGTTGCCCCCGTTTTGGCGGCGGAACTCGTCCAGTACGGCTAGAGCTCGTTCCGCGTCGTTGAGGCCGGCCTGGGTTTTGACGCGTTGCCTCTGGATCATGTTGTGGACATATTTCAGCTTGGTTTTCTTGCCTACCAAATATACCAAAGATGTACCAAAGTTAAACCAGTAATACCAAAGTTGAAAAGCAAGACGCATTTACCTGTTCGCTCACGGAGATACTGCAGAATGCCCTTCGCGGTTGCACCAGCCTTGCGCAACACTTCGACGTCCTGCTGCAAACCCGCGTCCTTCACAGTTCTGTTCCCCGAGTACTCCTCCCACACGTGCTCGTTGAGATCATGGTTGTGGGACCCACTGACCGTCACTCGAAGCACCCACGAGTCGTCCAACGTAGCCTTAACGCGAGCATTCACCCGAGCTGAGCATTCAGTTCCTCGGACCTTCTCGTGCTTCCGCCGCCCTTTTCCGCGACTGTGGTACGGTTGGCCGTGCGTACACACAAGGGTCTTTGAGTACTGGCCCCACTCTTCCGGCAAAAACTGTTCCTTCTTTCGCTGCTTCTTGCCCTGGCGCTTCAGCCTCAAAGCAGCCCTCTTGATCTGATTGTTGCGGACAGTTACAGAGGTACTCGTGCGCTTGGAGAAGTGTTGGTACTTCTTCACCTGATACGCCTGGAACACTTCATGAAAATCTTGCCAGTTGCCAAAGGTCGTAGGGAAGTTTTTGAAGAGCGACAGCGCGGGTGTCTTCTTCTCTCCCGCCCGCCTTCGGTGAAAATTCGGTGGGACTTCGGTGTCTTCAGATGCAGCGTTCTCCGACTCTTCTTCATCACCTGCGTCCTCCTCATCTTCACCCGCGTCTTCCTCCATGTATTCTGAACCGTCTTCTTCCTCTCCGCGTCTATCATCCGAAGCACTGCTCTCCTCTCCTCCATCTTCAGCTTCTTTGCCACCACTGAGGACATCAGTCTCCTCTCCTCCATCTCGAGCTTCTTCGCCACTACTGAAGACCTCGGCCTCCTCTCCTCCGTCTCCAGCTTCTTCGCCAACACTGAGGACCCCGGTCTCGTCTTCTCCATCTCCAGCTTCTTCGCCACGACTGAGGACCCCGGTCTCCTCTCCCGCGTCATCGTCACTTGTATCGGGCGAGATACCAAAGGTTTGTCGAATCAGGTGCCGTTCATGCCGCCTGAAAGCCCGTGTTCGTGTCCTCCCATCTGCTTGCACCTTCTTGAATGCTTTAGCGATGGCTTCGGCATGTTCGTCGACGCGTTGTTTCCTCTGCTCTTGTCGGATCATGATTCGTGACAGCTCAGCACTTGTCCGCTGCGAGGCTGTGACTGCGCCGCGCCCTGGGTAGACCGGAATACCATCGCTGTCCTCCTGTGATACAGCTTAGCGTTATGAACAGCTTATACGGGGGGCGGCGGTGGCAGACGTACCATAGCAAGCGATGCAGGCGGCGCGTGCAAGGCGTCCACGTTGGGTGCTGTGAGCTCCAGGGGGGGGGGATCGCTGAGTGCCAGTGGATTTTTAGAAATTTGAGGCGCGCAATGTAATTTATTTTTTGTTGCACGAAAGTTCAACCCAATACCCTGTGTCTGGCTCTTTGACACCCACCAAACATTGACCGAAGCCACAGTACTTACACACAAAATAAAGCGTACTTTCTGTGGTACCAGCGCGTTCCCTCGTGTCGGACGCTGGCTTCGCGTCGTCAATGGTAAATCTTACGTAAACGCTACCAGAATAATGCTTTGCTCAGCGAATGTGCCTCCAGGCCGAACAAATGTGGCACGCATCTCCTTGAATCGCTCGATGAGCTCCTCCTGTCAATCCGACCTCTGCTTGCTCGTCAAATTCGTGCATGGCTTGGTTCAGAAGATCGTCCTACTGCTCTTCAGGCAAATCTCTGAGAACTTTATACTGGGATAGCCTGGGAGGCTAGGGACAGCCCAAATCGGATTAATTCGTCCTGGTAGCTGAAGCCGGTAACTGAAGCCGGAGGCTGAATGCAGTTGACCAAGCCGATGCTACTGGTATTACCGGTATAGTCGGTAGCTGAAGCCGGTCGGAAACCTATATCGCTGTGTGTGCTTCAGCGGTGCGTCAAATACGCGGATCAGTGCAGCACGAGCAGTCTAACAATCAACTTTACGCCTTCACGGGGCGTCTGCTACTCAATGAGGATGACCGAGGGAGACCGCCGCGCCGCTGGGTCCTGAAAATCTGATTCTATGAGGGTGCAGCCTACCAAGTGGCGCGTTCATCGTGGGGCTCGTGATATTTACGGCAATGAGAGCAAACTACTGTAGAACTCACTCGCTGCGCCGTCAAAACAGAGAAACGCTGTTTTGCTACCGCACCGCGAACCGATGCATGCTGTTGATCTTCACGACCATGTTTGGGCTTTTGCTTGGCGAGTGCGATCGCACTCGCCAAGCAGAGCCCAAACATGGTCATCCTCTAAAACAACCTAGTGCCTACGTATCGCTCGACATCATCAAGGTGCTGCAGACGAATCGCATCACGTCAGACGCGAACATGGCGTATGAAGGGACCCACGCCGTTGCGCGCACCTCGGAGCTCGACGAAGAGCTCGGGACGTCTTCAGCGACAAGACGGGCACGCTCACATGCAACGTGATGGAGTTTCGATCTCCATCGAAGGCGCTTCTTCGGATTTCGCTATCTCGTGTAGCACTTTCAAAGCAGCCAAAAAAAACGAATCAATTTCACGACTACCGTCGGGTTTATTGAATAAACCGATGCGAGCACGCACAGAGACGACTTTCTTCTTGCTCTCTTCAATCTAGTTTTCTTGTTGTAATGGGTCATACGAGTTTTGAGCTTCTCGTTGAAGAAAACGAGTAGTAGTAAATGTTTTTAGCAATACACTCTCCGTTATCGTTGCTATCCCAGCCTATGCTACGAGCCCTAGTCACGCCCATGGAATCCGATGATTGAAAAGTGCGGACAAACGGTCAGGTTGACCATATAGAATGGGTCATTTGACCCGTCCCAAGCGAGAGAAATCTGGTTCTTGGGCATTGTGGATTTTGCTCAGATCCCCCAACAATGAAGCGCATGGAGGCTGTGGCGTACATTAACCACGTAATGTGTACTATCGACTGGGCACGAATGGAAGCTGCAGTTGCTGCTGAAGATGACGGCGGACCAGGCGACGAGATCTGCTCTGTGACGCTACAAGAGTGGGAACATTACGTGAGAACGGAGAATCAGTGCATGAAATCGCGAGCATTTTCGTGGTACGTTGGAAAGGTCTACCTGGTAGAGCCAAACATGTCGCCCCATGGGTCCATTGTTTCGGAAATCAGTCGTAAAATCACGTTCACCGTAGGGGTTTTAGACGATTTCCTATCATGCTCCGGGTCTACTTACGTTGAAAGTATGCAGCTGCTGGAACCTGACACTAGTTTTGGTCCAACTGCAAGAGTTCCGGGAGCGGAACGTCCGCCACGAATGAGTTGGGGAGAGTATCACACGCTCAAAGTGGAGGTCGGGGTGGCGCGCGGGTGGCCCAAGCTCGATCGCAGGGCGGAGGAATGGAGCCATTTTCCAGGCGTGCAGTACGTCTTATGCGTCCGGGTGTCGAATGATCTCAAGACGTGCCAGTACCGTCTCAACTCCGTGGTGGATGGCCACATTGAGACCCCGAGAGCGCCGATTGTCGACATTGTAAACCCTACGACGGTGACGTTTGACTCGCGTCGGCTGCTTGGGTTGCCTTTCAATGCGGCAGTTCCACTTGGTTTCAGCGACCCGACGGTGACTATCGACTTGTTTAAGGCGATCAAAAGGGGTGTAGATGAGTGAGAAGATGTTTGGTCGCAGCGACAGAGGAAGGGAACAGAATTTACTAAAGAAGCGCTTGACGCATGCAGTTATGGGGTTCTCTGTTTCCTTGCCTTGATATTTGTTTTGCCTGAACTGTTTTGTTTTTAGGAATGCCAGACTTCCAAATTCACCTTTTTATCCTCTTGCATCTTGATGGATGGATAGACCATGTAAATTTCAAACATCGACAACAAACGAAGCCGAAACGAAGATTTGCCTGGGACACAGGAACACCCACACGGTCGCCTACAAGCGCTTGTAGGTGACTGTCATCTTCAGGTAGCCTCCGCCGCTCCTGACGTAACTCATCGAGAGAAGAACGATTTGGTATCGCTTCTTCTTGTATTCGCCCTTCAGCGACTCCTTCAGCGCGGCCTTCAGTGGGCCGCCTTTGTAGTCCCACGACATCGTCGAACCAAGAAACTGTACCTGATCAGCGTGCAAGGTGAGGGTGGTCGTGACCGTCAGTTGGCCCAAGTTGATCCCATTCTTCACTTCCCTCGTCACTGCCTCGGCAATCATCTTCTTGACGTTGTCTTGCATCCGTGGAATGCTGGTCTTGGTAGCACTCGCCGATGCATTGGTGCCGCTATCGGGGCTGAACTTGGGCTTAGAGTTTACTTCCGCTTTCATCTTGATAGTCTTGGGGTTGAGTGCAGCGCCGATCTTGGCACCTGTCTTGGTGCTGCTTGTCTTGGCACTGCGTTTGGGGTTGTCACTAGACTTGACACTTTTTCCCTTCGAACTAGTCTTAGCCTTAGTACCAGACTTGGCAGGCGCAGAGAGGGGGTCTCTTGTAACAGAAATCTTTGTCGTAGTTGTTGTGGTAGTAGTCGTCAGTATCGCCGTGGGAGCCTTTTTGTTTGCAGGCTTGCTAGTGAAGGTAGAAGTCTTGACTTTAGCCGACGTGTTGGTCTTCTTCTTGCCCTTGGTAGGGTCCTTGACTGCTGTCACCCCCATGCTGCTGCCGCGTGCTTCGTCTGGACTGGGATGGCTAGAATCGGCTAATGAACGGTCGCGAAGATTGCATGAGGTACACCCTTCACTCTAATCAGTCTGACCCTGACTAATTATGGTTTTTGATTTTTTTCGGAGAAAACCAAATGTTTGATTAGCTCCTGTGAGTTCAATACTTGGTTTATCTGAAACCTGAGACCATGATTGGCTTTACGGCGAGATCTACTAATTAGAGTGAAAGGGTACACCACCTAGTAGGTACGGTGTATTTCCAAGCGCAGCGGGGAAATGATGTTTTCCAATGGAAGGATAAAGACACGTTGGAGAACTACAAGAGCCGGTCAGCCCAAGTACATGTAGCCATTCAAGCCGAGGGTTTTCCTGGACCGGGCAACCGGTACAGGTTTTGTCACCAGCCGAATGTGGCAGTAGTGTAGTTATAGCAGTTCGTTCTGGGCCAGTCAGTCAAGAATTTGCGCCGACGGGCACGGAGCCCCCTCCAGCAGCCACCGCAGCCAGCACGGGGCTCTCCACCACAACGTCCGCGCTCTCAACGGACTCTTCGACACAGCGGCTGGCTCCGCTCGCTCTTCCTACTTCCTACTATGGGGGCAACTCGCGTCACCAACCGCTGCGCGGCCAGCATCGTCGCTGCCGAACCGACCACCTGCCATTACCTCAACGCTAACGGCATCTCCACTACCCTATCTCGGACAACAACACGCCCAAGCTGCTGAGTTGCTCCGTCGGTGGGCGTACGTCCGCTCTACAGCAGAGGCGGCCTCGCCATGAACACGCCAGCAAGGACCGTGCTTCCTACCACGCTCGGTTACGTTCGACCACCGGGGCCGCTGGGATCGCTCGGAGGCAAGAGTGGTGCGCCCGTCAGTAGGCTCGGCTGACATCGAGCTCGCTGGCCGTACACGCACCAAGGCGCCCCCACCGTACGTTCTTTCGTTTCCCATTCTATTAACACTATGCTTGTTCTGTGTAGTCTAAGGGGAGCAGCTCATCCTGGATTACCTCGACGCATCTAATTGGGGGCAGCCCCATCTCACTCACTCCGTGAGAGTCGATGGGGCTCGCCTTCAATAATCCAGAACGACTGCAACCCCCCAACGTGCTTTAGTATGCTCATAGGAAATACCTACTGTACGCCTCACTTTTAAGAGTTTTGTAGCGGAATGTTGATAGAAGTCTCTGGAGCTCATAATCCTTTATTCTCGGAAGTCTGCTACATGTATTTTGGTTCTGCATAACTTGCTACGCATCTGGGTCAACGAGAATCATAAAGTCACTTTTACCAGCAGTTCCACCAAACGTAGTTTTGAGGGGTTTTAGTAGAACCCTCAAAACCCGCAGACTCAAAAAAATTGAGTAATCTCGCCGATTACGAAAACTGATCCAATACATGTTGGCTCCGTCACAGCTAGACCTACTTAAGTACTACTTCTTAAGTAAGTATAGTATAATACTGACCTCTGTGACTCAGCACTCAACTCAACCTCCGTCAGTCCAGTCGCAATCATGAAGCTGCCTCAGGAGCCTCAGCACGCGGATTCCTCGGCCATCAAGCCGCGTCCGCCGCTGGCCAGCTACTCGTTCGGCGGTCTGTCCGCCGTGGGCGCCGTGTTCTTCACGCACCCGTTCGACCTGCTCAAGATCCACCTGCAGACGTCCAGGAAGGAGAACCTGGGGCTGGTGTCCGCCTTGCGCCGCATCCTGCGCCTCCAGGGACTACGCGGCCTCTACCAGGGCATCTCCGGAGGGGCCATGAGGGAGGGCACGTACTCCACCATGCGCTTCGCCGTTTACCACTTCCTCAAGGACGAGGCGGTGCGCCGCAACGACGGCCGCCCCATCTCCACGGGCCACAACGTGCTGCTGGGCATGACCGGCGGCGTCATCGGCGGCGCCTTCGGCAACCCGGCGGACATCGTCAACATCCGCATGCAGGCGGACAGCCGCCTGCCGCCGGAGAAGCGACGCAACTACAAGCACGCGGTGGACGGCCTGCTGCGCGTGGAGAAGGAGGAGGGACTGGCCGCGTTGATGCGCGGTGTGCGCCCCAATATGATCCGGGCCATGCTGCTCACCACGGGCCAGATCGCGGCCTACGACTTGGCCAAGTCGACGCTTCTGGAGAACTCAGTGGTGCCCATGCACGACAATCTGCAGACCCACGTGCTGGCCAGTATGGTGGCCGGGCTGGTGGCTACGACGGCCTGTGCGCCGGCGGATGTCGTCAAGACCAGACTCATGAACATGCACCACAACGAGTACAAGAGCGCCACCGACTGCTTCGTCAAGGTGGTCAAGCACGAAGGACTGCGCGGACTGTACAAGGGCTGGCTGCCGGCCTACATGCGGCTCGGACCGCAGACGCTGCTGACGTTTGTGTTCCTCGAGCAGCTACGCAAGCGGCTATTGTAACCTTGCTGACTGCTTCTACAGTTTTGCCGGTGATTGATGCTGGTAGTCCGTGGTGAGTGAGACGGCGGTGTGCAGAGCGATTTAGACTTCATAGATCTGTAGATGTTTTGCATCCCGCCCTCCACACACTGGAGCAACTACCAGTATGACGTCAGTTTTAACCAAACTCTTTGTTGTCTTTCCACACTAGTGGTTGTGCAAGTGCCGAGAATCTCAACAGCTTGAATCCTGACTTTTACTACTAGTACTACGTAGTAAAACACCGAGAGCATTGAACTTGGTAGCTCCCAAGCTTATTGACATGTTATACTTCGAAGTACAAACAATCTGCTCGAGGCTATGCGGGAAGCGGAGTGAATCTGCCGGTAGTGCATCTTGCTGTCTTAGGCAGTAGGTGCACCGGCGGCAGCAAATTGTTCGCTTGGCGCAAAGCGTTCTACGTCTTGTGGTCTACTTGCGGTCTATTTACTTGGACGCTGACGTAATGAAGGCGCTGGCGGCGGCGAAGGCCTGCTCAAAGTCTGCCCAGATAACTTCAGTGTCCTCCTGGCCGATTGAAATGCGAATCAGATAACGGTCGACACCGCATGACTCGACGAAATCCAGTTCGCCGTAGTGGGCAAGCAGAGTGTACGGACAGCTAAGCGTGAAGTTAGTACCGAGACTCGGCCCCTTGGCAATTTTCAACGCGTTGTAGAACGCCTTGGCCGGCTCGAGTCCACCCGGTAGCAAAATCGAGAACAGCGGCCCGTATCGAGGCTTGTCCTTGTCTTCGGACGGGTTCAGGAACGGATCGTATAGGTTCTTGGCGTCACCCGTCGTGGGGTAGTACACTTCCTTCACAAGCGGGTGCTTCAGCAGTCTCTGCACAATCTCGGCCGTGGCCGCGTTGGTCTCCGCGAGACGGTCCGCCAGGTCCACCGACTGCTGCAGCAGCTCCTTAACATCATCCTCCACAACGAACGAGTCTCCTTCGGGGTCGAAAATCGCTTCCAGCTCCTTGAACTTTGGTCCGTCCGGGTTCAGCACCACACTGCCCGCCATCACATTGCCCACTCCGCCGAAAATCTTGGACAAACTCGTGGCCACCAAGTCAGCACAACCGTGTTTCGTCGTGTTGACATTGTACGAGCCAACAGTGTCGTCCACCACCAATACCGTGCCATTGTCGTGCGCACACTTGGCCAACCTCTTGAGGTCCGGCATGGACAGCAGCGGGTTGCCCGGGAATTCGGTCCAGATGCCGAGCACCTTCTCCTTGGCCACGATGGCCTCCACCTCCTGCATCTCCTTCTCCCCGCACGCCGGGAAGAAGTGCACTCCTTGCGCGCACCACTCTTTCCTGGACAGGATCTTGAGCGTGTCGACGTACGGGAAGCCCACCAAGATGCTCTTGCAGTCCGAGCCGCGCAACTTCTGCAGCAGCCTCACCGTGGCGAAGATCGCGCCCATCCCCGTAGGGTACAGAGCCACCTTGGACGGGTCGGCAGAGGGCAAGTAGAGCCCGGAGACACGCCCCCGCAGCGCCAAGTGGCTGTCCGTTCGTCCTATTGCCGGAATTTCGACATCGTCGCCGCCCTTGAGCACCTGCAGCAGCCGCTCGGCGTGGCGCGATGACACGATCTCCCCCGAGTGCTGCCAGAACTGCGATGCCGTCTTGCCGATGCGGCACGGGAACCGCACGACGTGCACGGAGTTTTTGACATGGTGTACCGCGACCTCGTCGTTTTTGACAGCGTTTTCGACAGAATCAGAATGGCTCGTCACGAGGAAATGTCGCAGACGGTCGGCCGCGTCAGAAGTCGGTACCGGCATGAGCTCCCACGCGTCGACGTCATCCTCGGGGAACAGCTGCTTCTGCACGAGCGCCGAGAGCGCGACCACCAGCGGGTGGCGGAAGAAGCGCGGGTAGCCGCAGGCCATGGCGCCCAGCACCTCCGGCTTGCCCTCCTCGTAGCTAACCACGTGCGCCCAGTCCGGCATGGACACAGACAGCGCGTGCGTGTCCTGCGGCGGCAGCGAGATGCCCAGCGGCTGCGGCGTCAACGACGACATTAGCGAATCACTTGTGCTGCTTGGGCGCAAAAAGCGAAAGTGGGTGGGTTTTTGACAACCCGCTGCACTAGCTGGTGTGTCACACACCACATCTTCAAATGTTAAAGAGAGCTTGGTGTGCGCACATAATACAGTGTATGTACGCAACACCAAACTCTTGCCTTCAAGGGTCGGTGGAGAACCGACGCTGTCGCCTACCGCGTTGACCGACTCGACATGGTCAACGCGGTAGGCGAGACCAGATACACACCGACCAGCCGTTCCTGGAAGAAGACAAGGCGTTGGATAAAGTGGTTGCATGAATGCACTGTATCAATCGCAGAACGAGTGGTGCCCTTTACTGTCCGAGCCCATAGATAGATAGACGGCCATCCTCTACTGAGCAACGGACAGAAAACCGCTCGGCGCGAAACGTTGGCCAATTTGGCAAAGGACAAGACACCAACTGGTGACCTGAGCGCGGAGACCTCTGCAATCCTTGCGGCATTTTCCGCCAGGAGTGCTATCTTCATCAGTGTGCCATTCTCCAGCCACCCCAAGCTTCGCTATCCGTCATGGGTCGAGGAAAAAACTCGAGCGCGTTTCGCGACATGGACGAAGAGTTCTTCGCGTCCCTGGAAGAGGCCAACTACGAGTGTCACGAGTCGCCGACCAAGAAGCCGGCGACCTGTTCAGCGCTGTCCGAGTCGACGATCCTGCACAAACATTTGGAGCAGCGTCGGGCGATGCGGACCAAGGTCGTGGTTGCACTGAGTGTGCTGGTATTGGCAGGTGTCGGATCTGCAGCGTTGTATTCGTCGGTGGACATGTCGCTTTGGGCGCTGAAGATGCGGAGCCCCTACCCAATGTTCCGAGGAAGCTCAGTTGATACTGCATTCACGCCGACCTCTGGCAATGTGTTCGACGGTGACGGCGACTCTCCATACTTCGGAGACACTATTCTTGCAACCGACGAGACGGGAATTGCGGATGCACAAGACGACGAAGAAGCACCGGACGACCTGTTACTGGATGAGCTGGACCCATATGAAGAATTCCACCAGGCAGGGCGCCAGCTTGAAGCCAAGTAGAACATACACTCCACAACAGAAGCGATATCCTTGAAATGCTAAACCTATTTTATCTATGATTTCAAAATTGTTTTATGCCCGTACTTCGTCCAGCGTGAACACCTCGTGATAATCGCTGAGGATGTCGAATATTTTCGGATCCAGCTGCGGATTCAGTGTGATTTTCTGAAACGTGTACGCGACTCGGATTGTGAACATCATGGGCAGTTCAAACTTGACAGGGAAGCCAGGTGGAAGTTTCTGGGGTTCGTTAACACAAAGCACGGTCAGTACCACCAGTAAACTTCACACACACAAGCGGCCAAGGATCGCGATACGCACCATCTGGAAAAACTCCTCGAGATTTTTGACGTGGTCGCCTGTTGTGGAGATGAACTTGATGACTGGCAGGAAGTCGCGAAGCTGAAACAGGAAGCTCTCGGTCATGACCACCTTGGCCTCGAAATCCTTTCGCATTCGACGTGCTGTTGGCAATAGTGTTAGACTCCGGAAAGTATTTTTCATTCCACATGCAGCATCGCTTGCACTGCTTCTTGATGTTGACGCTGTCGAGGCCCCCTGATGTTGTTGCTTTTTATCCTCAAATATCTTGAAGAACGACGACTTTTTCTTCTGGTTTTTGTTTACAGAATCGTCCTGCTTGTTGAACACATCGGCGATCTTGAAGTAGTCGACGAATGCTGTCGTTGTAGTGATTGGGTTCGGAATATGGTCCGGCTGGCGGAAAACTTCGCATTTCTGGTCATCCGTCAGTCTTACAGGATCGTGCGGGTCTGTAGTCGTCTCTGGTTCGCTACCGTCTTGTGTATCCGGTGAAGCTTGATTAGTTGCAGCAAGGGTCGCATTTAGCGGAGGTTCTTCTATAGCAGCCCGTGTATGCACGACGTCGTAAGTGATCTTGATCCCGTTCCTGTCAATTGTAAAGCCCTTCTGTGTGTTCTGCCACATCAGCACAAAGCTGCCGTTGAATTCGACCTCGAATGCACCAACAATCGCCATGTTCTTGACGCCATCCGTGCGACACACAGGCTGTTGCTGGTCTTCGTGAAAGTACGTCGCCACAAAGCAGAAGTCGCTGCTCTTTGACATGAATTCCCACCGAATCGTGTCTCCAGCGATCACATCCAAGTGCATTTCCACCTTTCGACCCTTTTCAAGCCGCAGAGTACGCGTAGCACCGTCATCCATTGAATCAGCGCTGCTGCTGAGACTTGAACTCGGTTTGTGCTTCATCTTCGAGCTCTTCTTGTCTTTCCCACGGGGCACCGACGAGTGCAGATGGTCCATAAACTCTTGCACTTCTTCAAACGGGGTGTCCTTGCCCGTCGTCGGGACCTGCTTCAGCTTGCGGTCTGGATTCACGGCAGGTCGGAACTGCGCCTCCATCGAGAAGTTCTGCATCTTGTACGTCGTTCCTGACCACGGACATCTGCGCTGTCTGCTCCTGCTCTTCTTCTCGTCATCTTCCTGGACGCCGCTCTCGTCTCTCTTTCCCTGCGCCTTGACCTCTTTCTGCCTGACAAATTCCAAATTCGTCGCATCCATGCTTGAGGACGACATGGCCGTGGTCAGCGACACATGCAGCGCCAAGTCCACATTCCCCACGGACGAGTTTTGCATGGCGCCCAGCACGTCGTAGAACGCCTTGCTCTCGTGGTCCATGACCACAGCGTGACCCGCTCGCTCGCCGCCGCTCCTGCCCATATACACGTGAGACATGGGTCCTTTCTTCCACTTGACCCCGTCCAGCCCTTTCAACGCCGAGTCGATGCGCAGCTGAGAGCCTCGTTTCCAGATCCGGATCGTGTCCGAGGGCAGGACACTCGACACCATGGGCACCCACGAGTGGGCCTCAATGAATATTTCGGCTGCAAAGTCCGGGAGCTTCTCCAGCGCCTGCGTGAGCGTGTCCTGGGCGGATTCCAGCGACTTGACCACCTGCTTCTCGCCTCGGAGATAGACTTGGGCCAGCATCAACTCGTCGTCGCACAGTGCGGCGTCGTGGGCGCAGCTCCAGCCGTCGGAGTTGCGGGAGCCCACGCTGGCGTCTCGGTCCAGCAGCAGCTTGACGATGGCGCGCTGCGTCGGCTGCACCACGCGCACGGCCAAGTGCAGCGCGGAATTCCCACGCACATCTTTGATCTCCAGGAGGTCCTTCAGCGCTTCAGCCTTGAGCGGGTCGCGGGATTCCTCACCCTCGGGACAGGTGGCGTCCAGGATGCGGCGCACGCGGTCGACGTCGCCCTCCCATACAGCCACATGCAGCGGCGGAGGGGTCGACGGGTCCGAGGAACTCATTTTTACGTTTGACAAGCGAAGTTTGAAAACTCACGTGCCTTATTTTGCCACCTGAGATTTTTGTAAAATCGGATTTTATCATGAAGCACTCTGTCAATGTGTCGGATTCTCTGAAAAACTGACCAGACAAAAAAATCTCAAGGCAAGATAGGAGAGGCAACATTGGATTTTTTTAAGGCACCCGTTGCTGCAACTAGTGCTGTCGACGTCAACAATCTGGACGTCCCCTCGACGTCAAAATCCCTGACGTCTAGGATGTTATCGTTGGCTACGCTGACGCTTGCTAACACCCCAAGATGATGATTGGATAAAATACTCATCAGCCATGAAAGGTCGCGGCTCGGAAGTTTGAAAACCCCGAGAACAACAACTACATGCATTAGTTTGATTCAAGCCATTTGCTGCTTTACTTCATCATAATGTCTTCATTACTAAGCCGTTTGCTGTATCAGCCCGCGCGTCAGCGTGACCACCCTCGACCTCGACATGCTTGTGCGGTGCCACCCGTCTCAAAGCAACACCTTAGTGAGCAGGATAAAGGGCAAGACGACAGCAACGATCACGCAGGCAAGAGCCGCGAAGACATCTGTGAGGCGACCTCGGAGTCTACCTGCTGCGGTGCAACGAAGAAGCACAAGCCGTGGACGATGTGGTGAGCCACAGCGCCGATCCTGGTGTCGCTACGGACGAAGTGCTACTCCCACTGCACGCGTTAGACTCCGTTGAGATGAACGAGCTCGACTGGGGCGCCACCATCTCGCCTCTCGCGCGGAACGCTAGCGAGGTCAATTGCGACAGCGACATCGCCGACATGGACTGCGCTGCATCCAGTCTGCTCACCGAAGACGACGCGATCGCGGTGCACAGCGACGGACTCTCGTATGTGCTGTCGGACTCGCACCTTGACATGAACATCACCGTCGATATTGACGTCGCTCTTGACGCCGACGCTTTCTTGCCTTTGTAGTTTGCATTACTGCCAGTGACCACACACGGCTGTCATTTTGTGTATTACAGTGCAGCTCGGAAATGACAGAGCGATAGAACTACACCCTACCTCCGGGCCCCACGCACTCACCCAGCTAAACTAGACTCGGTTCCACCTCCCCATAACAGTCTACTTCCGCCAAGCCTCTGTGTCGATGCTGGGGCAGTCTTCCCGGTCCTTACGTGGTGTCTTGTTCGCGCCCTGCATTCGCCTGCTCACTACATGTAGTATTATCTTAATTCGAAATAGTGACTATTGAAATGGTGTCAGAGGGTCGTTACTTGTGACGTCCGTAACGACTTTTGACGTCTGGGGCGTTAACCGGCGATAACACCCGACGTCGACACCACTAGCTGCAACCAACTGAAAAATGTGTGACATGCTACGAGCACCCAGTCGTGACCAGCCATGACCAACAAGGCACCAACCATACCCTAGTAGCACCCATGTAGCACCCATCTGAACGCCAACTCGATAGATTCAGTGCCGATAGGTATACACCTGAGATGTATAGCCGGAAGGCGGTGCTTGCCGATCGCTACGAATGGACGACGGTGGACACACAGCTTGATGACACGGCGCGCGTCCTGCAAACTAATCGAGCTTACAGAGACGAACTTACCTGCTTAAAACGCACTTACATGCTTGAATCGCACTTAGAGACTTGAAGCTGACATGTAGATGTCACTTGGAGTGTGAGAGCACAAGTTGTTCTTCTTCAACCTCATAGACTCGCGAGCAGCTTTAACGAACCTCAGAGACCAGCAAGTATCTTGAGTAGCACGAACAAATACATTGATTCCAAAGTTGTTATCATCTGTTAGCTCCTGCTACCTTAATCTTCCAAGCACATACGTAGGTAGCGGTATCGCAGGCACTGCAGCGTCTTCTTGTCAAGGTGGCCCAGCGGTTCAGCTCCGCAAAAGATCTCGAAAGCAATCAACACGTAGATACCACAGTTGTAGCTATCTGTTTGCACCCCGAGACCCGACTCGTATGTCTGCACGCGCAAACTCATTTCAACGGTACTTGGTAGAAGAGGTATTAGCGTCTGCGCCACAGCACGAACACCAAGCAGGTACGAAGAAGAGCTAGAATCGTAGATGGAAACCTTGCCTTTGGCGAGGTTTATCACGATTGAGCACCAGTGGTTGTTGTTGCAGTTCACCGGAAAGAGCACAATCTCCGTTGACAGCCCCCTCATCGCCCGCTGAATGCTCGCAGTGTCGGCACCGACACTGCCGTCCACGACGACGCCCAGCGCCGAAGCGTCGAAAATGACGATGTTGGGATCAGGACCAAACTTCTTGAGCATCACTGTTATCATCACTTCGTCCGTAATGCATTGCTTAGCAGTGAGGTCCAGTACTTGAGTCTGCATGTAAAAACAATTCACCACAATAGTCAGTAAATAACCATGGAAAATAACAGAGATAATGAGTGTACCTCGGTAGATAGAATTCCAATGGCTTTCAGCTTTTCCGGAAGATCAGGGTCTTCTTCAACAGCAAAGCTTGAATTTGCGAGGCGAGAAAATTCTAGCTGCTTCATCCATTTCAACGTCTTCTCGATCTGCTTCAGGACGTCACACGCCCGGTGCCATTTCTTCATGAGTGCGACAGTAGAATTAGCAAACACCCCAACACCGAGGATCTCAAGCGCGATGTCAAGTTCGCGAACACCGGGATGCTTCCGCTGGTAGGCCGACACCTTCGCCATGCACTTCTTGATCAGGTCCTTGGAGAACATGCGCACAATCTCTTCTGGTCTCACCAACGGCTTGTTCGTGGGTAGCTTTGTAATTTCATGAGCAATAGGAGGTTTCTGCTTGCCCACGAAAACAAACAACTTGAATTGCAGTAGTTTTTCATGAGTCGAGTTGAACGTCGGGTTTTCTTCCAGTAGCTCGTACGCTGAAACCAGGCTGAGGCCATTTTCGTGCATGTTGACATCCTCTTCGACCCTGGCAGCATTCTCGCTTCTCTTTGCCTTTACTGCTCGTGTCTTCTGCTTGGGTCGTCCTCGAGGTTTGGGTGGGCTTTCAAGCACAAAGTCACCTGTTGCTTCGCGAAGAGCCACTGCATGTTGTTGTTTCTTCTTGGCTTGAACTGGAGGTGCAACCGCCACAGGTAAGGTGCTCTCGGCTTGGCTAGAATTGACTTCTTCGGAGGTGTCGAGGCCGTCTGGGTTTGTCGGATTTTCTTCAGAGACCAACTGGAACCCATCTGACCCCAGCTGTGATCCATCCATACCCAACTGGGTGGTCTGCACACTAGCGGAGGAAGACACGTCAAGATCTTGCGCAACGTGGTGCTCAGCCGGTAGCTCCGTAGATTGCAGAGCATCTGCAGGTTCAGCCACGTCCGTCATCCTGGATATTGCTGTATATTCACCATGCTTGAAAAGCTTGCCCACATCTTCAAGAACTTTCATAGCCGCCCTGTACTCCCGCATACCCAGGCCGCTCAGATGCTCGCTATTGGTAGAGGCGACTGCATTAGCCTCCCGGAACTTTCGATTCGAGTCCCAAGTTGCCTTGGGCTCCGGCAGAACACTAGAAACAGCAAACGATGCCCCAAGCAATTGGGGTGCGTCGGTGCTTGAGCGCAGCGTCGTCAGCAACCACCTCGGGTGTAGAAGTTGGGTAGGAGTGATGCTCTCAAAGCCGAGAGCCTTCCGAAGATAGAAGACATGGCGGCATGGGAGCAGCCGTGACGTCATGAACATGCAGGAGCACGTCCACTCACTCTTCATCACCGAGTATGTACTCGTTGGTTCATCGAGCGCGTCCTCTTCGTCCGAAACGTATTGCACCAAAAAGACACCCGGGACCGCCTCCTTGTACTTGTACTTGCCCCGTGTAGTCGCAAACACATACTGCTCATAGATGAGCTCACACGCATGCGAGCTGATCAAGTTCGAAAGCAACTGCATTTCGCGATCATACTTGGGGTCGTGCACAACGGAAAGCTTGAACAAGCTGTCCATGAACTTCTTCTCCTCCTGGGCTTGGTAGTATATAATCGAAACAATACACTCATCAACTTTCATGAATGAGTCCACCAGATCTTTGAGTTGCTTCCACGATGCCTCAATCCGATTGTTTGTGTTGTTACCGAGCGTGACTGCGTTCTGACGCTCGAAAGCACACCACATACTCCGACACTTGTCCCAGTTTTTATCGAAGTACGCCTCAAATGGATGCTGCGGAGCATCATCATTGCTTTCTGCATCGGCACCCGACTCCGCACGGCCAGCACTCAGCTCCGCGTCCAATTCAGCACCTTCAGACTCCAACTCAGCACTGCCAACACCCAACTCAGCACCACCAGCGCCCAACTCAGAACTACCCGGACCCAACTCGGTACGACCAGACGCACTTCGACGACCAATTCCCATGATGTAATGCATATAGTCCTGCAGTCTCTTGTACTCTCGCTCCGTCTTCGCGTAGACGAGAAGCTGTATCAAGCCTTGTAGCTGCTGCTTCTGCCACGCGTTGAATTCATATGCTGCTGAAGCAATCTCCTCTCGGAGATACTTGATGACGTGAAACTGGCAAAGTAGCAGCACCGCGTCGGGAAAAGCCATCTTCAGCACTGAGATCTCGGTAAAATCCTTGTCGATAAGGATACACCGAATCCGATTCCAGGCCGGATCGTTGCGCTTGAACTCCTCTAGCGCTGTTAGCAACGTCGGCAGCCGCTCGTTTTGCACCACGGCATGCTGAACGAACTGCCCTTTGCCGAATGCGTCGTGAGCCATAATCGAGAATACCTTGTACTTGGAGGAATTGGTTCCATGGGTGGCATCAATCATCAATACTTCAGGGAAAAAGTCAAATAATTGACGCATGTGCGCCGTTTGGAGGGTAATGCAGGTAGCGATATTCTACAAGCAAATACAACGGATAGGTTAGATTAACACATGTTCAATCAATACATCCCCAAAGAAGCTCATACCTTATTTTGTACGGAGTCAACAAAAATTCCTGCAACATTGCCACTTTCTTCCGAGAATTCTTGCACCCACTGCTTGAGCCGCTTTGCGCTGGTAGAGGCGGTGTGTTCACGCTTTTTCAGCCGTCTCACGAGGTTGCGCACGTCCTGGTTGGTGGGGGTGCATACGGAGTTCTCGTGAATGTACTGCTGGATTCGTTTCTTCGAGGCACCAGCCTTACGGAGCGTGTCCACTGTGGCAAGCACCTCCGACTCCAACGCGTTCCTGTTGCGTGGGTACTGGCGGAACGTGTACTCACTTAACCCGTGGTTGTGGTACAGTCGCCATGTAGTAAACCGAACAACAAACTCAGGAACCTCGGCGTCGTTGTCCACGACTTGGACGCAAGCATTTATCTACAAGATATCATAAATGTACCAATGAGTACCAACCCACACCAACTGAGATACAATTAAGTGCCCAGATGCACCCAACTCGGGACAATCGTGCCCAAATATACCCAACTAACTCACCTGTGCTTCACATTCCAGCGCCCTCGACTGCTGGCGCTTCCGCTTGCCTTGACCACGAGCGTTGTATTTCCCTGCATGCGTGCAGACAAAGGTCTTCCCGTAAAACACCCACTCTTCTGGAACCAACGGCTTTGTCGACCCCGACTCCTTGATCTTCTTGTTTCGCGCAGACACCTTGTTGTTAGTGCGGACGCGGAAGCTCTAAACAACAAAATAAAATGAGTAAATGAGCTTTGCATCAGTCGTTCTTGTGTTCTGTCAGCATACCTGGTAGCTTGCTGTCGAATATTCGGAGAGATAGGCCTCCAGCTCCCCCCACGAGCCCAACACGCGTTTCGTTAAAGGGGGGGGGCGCGACCTCTGGCTCCTCTTCGTCAGCAACGCGCGGAGTACGCGGATGCCCTAAGGCTTCAGTCCGGCCTTGCTTTGGCTGCGACGCGTGGCTGCTCGCCGAGCTCGCTGAGTCTTCCCACTCTTCTTCACTGCCGATGTCTGCTGGGGGGCAGTAGGAAGAATCACTGCCGTCGTCGCCGCTAGCCCCGCGCGCTGCCTGGCGGCCGGCGCTCCGGCGCGGCGCGCGCGCCACAGGTTTCACCCGCAGGTCGTGCACCATTCGCCCCTGATTTCGAAATGGGTGGCGGGAGAGAGGGGGGGAAGTATACACTATACTCCGGACGGATACTTTCATGTCGCAAAAATCAATTAACCTACCCCTTCAGTTGGGTGCAATACTCACTTCCTTTTTTTAACACGCAATGCCCGTAAGAACCCGCCGTTTTTGGCTGTTTTTTACGTAATTCCAAAACACAACTAAATCCGGTCTTGATAATAACAAGCTTTATTATACATGGTTATAAAGATCTGTACAAGCCAAAACGACCCATGCAGGTGCCATCTTCGTACCGATAAGTGAAAGATAGCTATCGCTCATTGAAAATGCTGTCTCGCCAAGGCAAGCCGGAGGTGGAGGAAGGACCCGGGCAAAGGAGTGGGATAATAATCCAACTCTAAGTTGTGCTGTCGTTTCGATTGCCATTGCTTTCGGGTTCTTGACGCGGTAGCGCGGTAACGCGGTAGATACCACTCTTATCAATTAGTACACTTCTAAAATGCATAAAACATCCATATTTAAGAAGATTCTCGACAGCTAGCGCAGTTCAATTAGTTATACGCTCAAACTTTGCAAGCCTTCTTTCCATACATACGTGAACACGCATGCCAAATTTCAAAACGAAGCGATAAGTCCTTATTTTTGCCCCCCGTAAGGACCCTGCGGGCTCTTACGGGCATTGCGTGTTAATACGCCACTTCGGTCAATTTCTCCCTCAGCGCCACCTCGGACGAGTCCCAAAGCGGCAGTGGGGACTCCACATAACTGCATGCATTGAGTTTCTTTGGTAAATTCTGTCCCCTTCCTCTGTCGCTGCGATCAACCATCTTCTCACTCGATGGCCCCCCTGTCGACCACCGTAAACAAGTCGATAGTCACCGTCGGGTCGCTGAAACCAAGTGGAACTTCCGCATCGGGAGGCAGCCCAAGCAGCCGACGCGAGTCAAATGTCACCGTCGTAGGGTTTACAATGTCAATAATCGGCGCTCTCGGGGTCTCAATGTGGCCATCCACCACGGAATTGAGACGGTACTGGCGCGTCTTGAGATCATTCGACACCCGGACGCATAAGACGTACTGCACGCCTGGAAAATGGCTCCATTCCTCCGCCCTGCGATCGAGCTTGCGCCACCCGCGCGCCACCCCGACCTCCACTTTGAGCGTGTGATACTCTCCCCAACTCATTCGTGGCGGACGTTCCGCTCCCGGAACTCTTGCAGTTGGACCAAAACTAGTGTCAGGCTCCAGTAGCCGCATACTGGCAACGTAAGTAGACCCGGAGCATGATAGGAAACCGTTTCTGTACCCCACGCTGAACGTGATTTCACCACTGATTTCCGAAACAATGGTCGCATGGCATGATGTACTTGGCTCTACCAGGTAGACCTTCCCACCGTACCACGAAAATGCTCGCGATTTCAAGCACTGATACTCCGTTCTCACGTAATGTTCCCACTCTTGCAGCGACACCGAGCAGATCTCTTCGCCTGGCCCGCCGTCATCTTCAGCAGCTAGTGGAGCTTCCAATCGTGCCCAGTCGATAGTACTCAGTACGTGGTTAATGTACGCCACGGCCTCCATGCGCTTCATTGTTGGGGGTTCTGGGGCAAAAACCACTATGCCGACGAACCAGATTTCTCTCGGAAATGCCGCGCTTGGGACGGGTCAGATGACCCATCAGTATAGTCAACCTGACCTTTTGTTTGTTGGGCGCTTTTCATCATTCGTGAATTTGCCGAGAAGGAGGTGAAGAAGATTGTCAACCATGGCGTCTTCGTTTCCCATGGGCGTGGTGGACCCGTCCAAGGTGATGGAGTTCCTCGGAGGATTACCTGAAGAGCAGCAGGACGATCTTCTGAATCAAGTCATGCGCGAATTTGATGAGCCAGCTGAGGTTTCGAATCCACAAGAGGAGCTCATCCAGCGATTTAAGGAGATGCGCGCCACATTTGTTCGGCCTGGAGGCATTTTCGCTGAGCGAAACATTAAAGCCGGTAGTGCCTACGTAAAATTTACCATTGACGACGCGAAGCCAGCGTGCGTCACTAGATCGTTGGGAAGACTCACGCCGATGATTGCCAAGGAACTCGATCTTGGGACAACTCACCGCGGCCGATATTTGTGTGGGTGGGTCGCCGTTGATGACGCTTTCTCCGGCATTTCTGCGACCTCACTTCTCCTGGAGGACGTGACGGGTTATTTAGTGGAGATTGCTGTCTACGGGTTGGGGGATCCTTCTCTGCCATCGTATCAACGGCAGTCGCTGATGGCAAGCAGATTCCCAAAAGGAAAGCCGATAGTTGTGTTCGAGCCGTTCTACAAGATACGCTTGGACGGGTCATTGGGCATTCGGGTCGAGGAGCCGACGGAAATCGCCCCCTGGCAAGCAGTACCGACGGACTTGAAGACGTGGAAGAATCTCGGGAACAAGTTTTTCAGTGGATTACGCTCGCAAAATGCAGCTTGTGGAGCGCTGTCGTGCTATGAACGTGCTCTTCAAACCGTTCAACCTGAAGCTCACTCGATTGCCGTACTACTCAACAATATCGCGACCTGCCGATTCAAATTGGGCGACTACAGTGCATCCATCCAGCTTTCGGGAGCAGCTGTGCACCTCAACCCTTGTTACTTCAAGGGCTGGCTTCGCCTCGCGTCTGCTCTAAGCGAACGTGAAGTTGATAATCAAGGAGAGGCCAAAGTTCATGACGGCGTGTTGGTTGAGAGTGTTGTTGCTCACACACGTAAAAGTTTACCCGACTTGACTGCGCAGCAAGACAAATTGCTGGAAAACACACTCAAGCACCGTGCTTTATCCTCCATTGCTATTCCCGAGTCTTCGCTAAAATCATACGCGAAGTGGTGCGTGAGTGTAACTTTCCCGGCTTTGGTGATCACAGAAGAAAATGTTGTCGGAGAGAAGAAAGACGCGGACGCATGGCGAAAGCTTGGATCCGAAAAATTTGGAGAGGAGGATTATCATGCTGCCGAGGAATTCTATCGGAAGGGCCTCGCGTCGAGTCTGCAATGCTGCTGTGATGTGTCGTTAGTGCTGAACAACATCGCTGCTGTGTATTTGTCGTTATCGCGAGAGTCTGGCAGTGCCGCGGGTGTCAGTGTTGGGCCACGGTCGGATGAAATTATGCCATATCCAGAGGCGGCACTTCTTAACTGCACGGTCGCCGGTATCGTCGACCCGATCAACTACAAAGCGTGGTCACGTCGAGCCAGGTGCCTGGACAGTTTGGGGTTTTCGGAAGAGGAGTGTGTCGCTGACTTGGAATCCATTCGGTCTAACGTCGAGTCAAGAGCGTTGCTGGCACCAAGCGAACGTGTGAATGAGTTCGATCGTGGCATCAATGCCGATATTCAACGTCGATCAAAGTTGTCCGGGGACGCAAAGGCGGTCCCGCAAGTCTCAGAAGTACCTACACATATTCAACGGGAGCAGCGCGATGCCATGCGACCTGAAACATTCTCGGCTGCGGCATGGAAACAAAACCCAACCAAAGAAGACATGTTCGCTGACATGATGAACGGAGAAACCACCGACATTGACGTCTACATCGCGCAAATGGAGTCGTTCATGAATATGTCGCGTTTCGCATATGCAGCGTCGAGGTCTAACCAAAGACAGCTACCTCGCGAGATGATGATGTTTCTTAAGCATTCGCCCCCTCAGATCCACGCGGAGTTCCCCAAGCATCGTGGGTGGCCTGCTGGGATTGATCCGGTATTTGCTCGAAAAGTGCTCTACCGCGCATACTTGGATGCCTGCGCCAATCCCTGGGTCAAGGCGCTCGCTATGCGCGACGGCACCTTTTTCGACATGACGAATCCTGCGGACATGATAAAGCGTTGGCATGGAACTGCTGCATTTCAGATTCTTCGTGAAAAATCTGGTAGCTTGAGATACGGCGATATTATCGACTATCGAGAAGTTCAAAGCGATGTTTTCCCGGCCTACGACGCTCGCATTCGATCCAACTTCGCCAACAACCCCAACCGCCCTGAGGTTTACATCTTCGGGACGACCCATATCGCCATCGGATTTAACGACTTCAGCAGCCTGCTCGCTGCCACGCTCCGAGATGAAGTAAATACCGGTATGCCACTACAATTCGTGGGGTTTGAGATGAGCGAATTCGCAGTAGCGAAGTGCAAGGTCGTTGCTCAGATGCTCGGATCGCCCAACGTCTCGATTTCAAGTGTGATGGAGGTGTGGCTGTCGTCTACGTGGAGTGACACGACGCTGAAAGACTTTCGAAAGAGCGTGGATGAAGTGTTAAACAAGTCAGCACGCACGCAAAATGAAAACTCAAAGGTATTGTCATATTTGAAGCACTGGGCTTCGAAGGATCCTATCTCGTCAGCGAAAGCTCAGTCGGAATTTTTCTCGACTTTGGAGAAGTACAACCAGAAAACCGTGTCTGTGCTGTGCTCCTTCCGTCGTGAAATCGACCGACTCGACTTGGTTCAGTATATTCTCACAGGTGAAGTTCGAGCGTCTCCGTCTGTACTTGACATTTTGCAGCAGGAGAAAGTTGCGACAGCGAACACTGAAGAAACTGGTTCCAAGCTGTCAGCGTCCAAGAAAAAGCGCAACCGGAAGAAAAAGAGGACTGGACCAGTACCGACTTCCGCTCCTTTGGTTGGTAGCTTGACGATGTGGAGCGTCCCGCCTGGAGCTCCACCTCTTGAAAAGGTCGTAGCGTTCAATACAGTGGATTTCATGAACCTTTTGGACGCCTACGCAGAGCGCGAGAAGCACAAGAAAAACTCTGCAGAAAAATTGTCGGTAGTGGATTTGTTCGTGATCCACATTTTGCGCAACCTTCAGCGTCTGCGTGACTTGATGCTGGCCAACAAGTTGACGATCGAAGTGCACTACGGTGTCGTCAAGGCCGTCCGAGGCGAAGGTGCGAATGACCCAGAGAACAAAAAGCTGCTGGAGCGAATTGCAGCGTTCCGACCGTACACGATTTCGTGGTCAAACGTGCTCGACTACTTTACGCCCGAGGACTTTCACGATCTCGCTCGTCGGTGCTCGATGCATGGCGACTGTCTGCACTACGGCTACAGCATGAATTGGTCCACGCAGGTATTCGGAGCGTCGATTATGGACTACGACCCAGAGCACGACAAATCGCTGATTGAGATGGTGCTGGACTCAGCGCTCGGGTTCCAGACCGAGTCGCAGATGCAGTCATCGATGGCGGACATGTTCAAGTTGTCGGGGCTAGACAAACTGCTGCACGTGCCCTTCCGTGATAACCCGCTTAACAGCACTGGGTACGTCCTCGCGGCGGGTTACAAGAGGAAGTGGGTGGATCACTTCATGAAGAAGGGCGGGCTGACTATGCAGTCGGTCGAGCGGCTCGGGGAGCTGTGCACTCGATCGAACTGCGGTCTGCAGCAAGGGGAAATGGCGATGGGGATGCCGAGTCCCCTGTACCGAACGTCGCTGACGCTGTATATGAGCTGGTGCTACGACCCCACTCTGCGTCTGCAGCCAGCGAATGACCCTTTCGCAGTGGGGGCTGCCACCGACACAGCGATGGTGACGGAGCTGATGAAGAACCTGCGCTTCAAGTCGTGAAGCTGGTCGACCGATGAAGTAGTGGCGGCCGCTCTTTTGGCCAGAGTTGTGGGTTTTGTTGTAACGTTAGTAGCAGCAGATCTTGACAACATGTAGCGAGGAACGGACCATATTATGGCAGCGTTGGGCTTTCGTGCCTTTGCTGTGATTTGATTGGCTCATCCGCTTCAACTAGAGATGGGTACAAATGACTCATTTCAAAGCATTTGAAATGAGCCACGGATGTCCAGAAATGAAGCACGAATGCATTCCCAGCGGGTATTTGTTATCGAGAGTCCCACGTCGACATCAGACACCAACCGTCACATGCTATTATACAGGTTATCCGTTCTACCACCCGCACGACATATTTGCACGAAGATCCTCCGGACTTCCGCTCTCTCCGATTGTCCTCTTGGGGGTGAAGAAGTACCGATACTTGAGCGAGACGATGAGCAACGCGTGGAAGACCCGTGTGGACCCCCTCGTGCCCGAAGAGAGTCGCTGGCACTCGTCCCACCATGGACCTGTCACGACGCCCGACGCCATCGGCGACGTCGTTGCGACGCTGCGGGAGGCCGACGACGAGTTCATCGCGTCCGTCGTCGCCTTCTGCGGGCGGCAGGTCGCCCAGCAGCTGGCGGACTACGAGCGGGGGTCCCGACTGCTGGCCAAGTTGGCGGACACGGGTCGAGTGGTGACTGTACTGCTGCAGGCGGCGAGGACGGCGGCGGAGGTCGCTCCAGCGGGTGACGAGCAGCAGGAGAAGGAGGAGGAAGACACAGAAGATGAGACGCAGCACGTGAGCAGGTTGACGCGGTGGAGACGGACCCTGGCAGAGGAGCGAGCGCGACGCATGGAGGAGGTCTACGAGCCTCTGCTGAGGGACGACGCCCAGTTGACGCAGGAGATGGGGGACGAGACGCAGCAGCTGCAGATTCTGACGCTCATGAGGCACGACGTGGAGATCTACGGGGCTGTGCTGACCGAGAGGGAGACGGATGTGATCGCGGAGCTGTACACGCAGATGGTGCGTCGCTCGGGGTTGGTGGTGGGGGTCATCCCTCGCTGGTTCGCGACGACGACGAGTCTGTGGACGGACAGTGTGAAGACTGAGGTGGAGATGGGGGAGGGGGAGTTTCTGAGCCAGGTTTCGATCTGGAAGACGCTGCGCCATCCCAATGTGTTGAGGTTTTATGGCGCCTGTCACGTTGGGCGGGCGTTTGTGATCCACGAAGCACATACCGGTACTGCAATTCCAACAGAAGGTCTCCTATGGAACGATCTATTGGGGTTAGCCGCCGGTATTGGATATGTTCACGGACGAGGGTTTGCATATCAGACGTTGTCGATGGATACGTTCGTTCTGCTTTCATCGGAGCAGAAGCTTGTGGTGAGTGGCATGGGACTAGTGCGAAGTGGTAGAGACGGCCTGGATGGAGAGCTCCATAGAGCTGCTAATGTGATGTTGTTCGGTTTGGCGCTGTTGGACATTTTCCGACGCACTCGTGGAGATTGGGGAGACCAAGTGAACGAGGAATTCATTGCAACCCGACAGCTTCCTGCTTCAAAGCCCGACTGTTTGAATGATCGCGAGTGGGAACTGATTGGTTCGATGTGCTCCGTCAATTCGGCTGATCGCCCATCCATGGTAGAGGTCGTGTGGAAAATTGAATATCTCGTTACGCTAGAAGAGCGAAATCGGTTGGAAATTGACGAAGAAATAAATACGACGGCAGAGAGGGAGACGAGAACACAAGCACTCGATAGAGCCAATGACACGATTTCGAAGGTTTCGGAGCTTGTAGATCAACTCTGTGAAGAGGAAGCAGACAATGACGTTTCGTATCGCTCCGTGTCCGATCGACTGGTAAATATTTATCAGCAGCTTGAAGAATACCGCGAAGCTGGGTCAATTCTCTTGATTGAGGATTTTACTGGAATACTACTGCGCTTTTACGATTATCTTCGATCGGAAATGAGCTCCGACGTGTCTTCTATCGATTCGTTGTTTTCTATTGAATCTTCGGATCCGACGCGTTGGAATGACATGTACTACAAATTCCATCGTGACCTCGATAGGTTGATGAACCAAGCCCCGAACCTGCTACATACGTCGCAGCTTCATAGATGGAGGCACTTGCTGGAGGAGACCAAGCAACGTCGACAAGAGATTATGGCGGCTTGGGAGGAAATGGACGCTCACAATTTCAACGGAGACGCGACTGATGAGGGTCAAGATGCCTTTGGAGCACAATTTCTGAAGACATTGAGAAAGGAAGAACGGTTCACGAAAAATGCCGTTGCCATTAATTTCTTGCGTCGTGACGTGGAAAAGAAGGTTGACACTTACAATTCGGAACCTCGTTTGCTAATGCGATGGGCCCATACCGGTTACATTGTTCGCATCATCCACCGTGCAATTGAGTCAGCAGTTGGTATTCTGGAGTTTACTTCTGCGAAGATGGAGTGGTTTGAAGCGTTCGAAGGTGAACGAAAACAACGCATTTCCTTCTACCAGGAATTGCTGGCGGATAGCGGAAGGATTACACTGGAAATGGGTGACAACTGTCAAATCCGTGAAATCTACACGGTGTTGCTTTACTCACGCGACGAATACGCGAGTGAACTGAGCGCGAGCGAACGCAATATTACCCTGTCACTTTTCGAGAAGCTGAAGCAGCAGTTAAACGGTGACATAATTTCACTTCCGAGTTGGTTTGCTATGTCAGAGAGTCAGTGGTCCTTTGCAGAGCGATCCGTGCTATCGGGAGATGAGGCATCGTGCGTGCAACAGATAGAAATCTGTCAAGAACTCAACCACCCGAATGTTTGTAAATTCTACGGTGCCTATCATGTTGGTCGCACCCCTTTTGTTGTTCTCGACGAAACAGTTGCTTTCAACGCGAAGCTTTCCTTCGAAGACAAAGACGTGTGGAGACTGTTGCTTGGTTACGCGAATGGATTGCAGTACATACTGAGTCGAGGACTTGCATATACGTCCTTGTCGTTGGCAGATTTCCGTGTGACGTGGGATGGCAAACCAGTGCTCAGCGGTATAGGTCTAGTACGCCAGACAATCAATCACCTAGACGATACCCAAAGGAAACAATCTGCCGCCTCCAATGTGTTAGCATTCGGTCTGATTGTGTTTCAGATTTTAGCACTCAAGCATCTTCTATCCACGAAAGCTGTACGCGACTTTTTCAAGGACGACTCACCCAAATTGCAGTATGTACAAGAGCTCAGCAAAGAATGGTTTCGGGTCATGCGGGAGCGTGACTGGCCACCTCGCTTGGAGATTGGTGCTGCGAGTGATGACATTCAAGCTGGCATAGGGGAGGTTTCGAATAAGATGACAGAAGATGAATGGAACTTGCTGCGTAGTTTGTGCAAAGTAACGTCAGTTGACAGAGCAGACGTAGCAAAGTTTATCTCTCAAATGAAAGGATTGGCACAAGCAAGAGAAGCTCCAGGTACACCTGTGGAAAAGGCACCAGCAAAGGTGCTGGAAGATGTGAATGAAGTCATCTGTTCTTCGTCCGGACGGAAGCTGAAAGAAGTCCTTGACGTAATCGAAGAAGAGCTAGAGGAAATTAGTGATCAATTTCAGGAGGATAATAGGCGCGTGGTGGATCGGCTTCTAGATATTTATTGCCAACTCGAGAGCCCAGAAGAACCGCTTCTAGCTGCTGTTGTCGAAGATTTCGTTGGACTGGTACAGAGCTACCACATCCAAGTTTCGCGTCGACTTGAGAATTCCGACTTCAGTGCCAGTGATGTCATGAGGACCAGCGTCGCTCTAACCGTTGCTGACAGAAATGAGAGCACGCACCATTTACTCGACGAATTAATCTGGAATTCGGGCTGTTTGAGCAGCAAAAGCGCCGTTCACCAGTGGCAGGAGCATTCCAGAAAGAAGGCTCGACTGCGATCCCAGAAAATGATGGACACGGTACTGGAAGACGAGGAAGACGATGATGACACTTCAGGTGGCAGCCCCTGGTGGTTACTTCCGACAGACGAAGTGCAGCTACTCAAGCGAATTGCGCGTGGTGCTTTCGGTGCTGCGTACTGGGGAAAGTGGCTGGACACGGATGTGGTTGTGAAAAAGGTGTTAACAAACCAGCACGAGAGCAGAAACCGCCTACAGTTCCGACATGAAGTCGAGTTATGGTTCTCGTTGAATCACGCCAACGTGATTAAACTGTCGGCGCTTGTCACGAATATAACAAACAACCTGTGTTTGTGTGCGAACAAGCAGTTTATGGCACGCTGTCATCGTTTCTAAAAGACAAACCAGCAGAAGCAATTTGGGGTGCGCTCTACACTGCAGCTCAGGGCTTGCGTCACTTACACGAGCGAGGGATTGTGCACGGTGATCTCAAGGGCAACAACGTTTTGGTTACTGACAACAATTTCGTGAAGTTGGCCGATTTTGGTCTGAGTGCAATTGCTAAACCTGTACTTACACCAGTCGACAAGCCTGGAAGTATCGGTGCTATCCGGTGGAGAGCTCCTGAATGCATCCAAGGGTTTATGCCCACATTCGCGTCCGATATTTTATTCCTTTGGAATGTGCATCGTGGAATATACCTGATCCTTCCGTAATACGCCATGTAGTGGATGAAAAATCACTGCCATCAGGGTTGGAAGCATTTGGCCGTGATGAGGGAAAGCTTGTGAAGCGCATGTGCCAATACGATCCCAACGACAGGATCGATATTGGTGCGGTCGTTTGTCTTTTGTATCAGCTTTATTCCGGGACGGACGCATTGGATAGATCTGCGGAACAGGACGCAGAGTACACTGAGGCAGTAACCCTGCAGCGGTTTATGGCTCTTCGGAGACGAGAGATCCTGTCCGATCGAGTTGGAGAGCTACCTGAGTGGTTCATTCCTTCACACGAGGTGGATACTACATGTAGCAGCGATATTGCTCGCGGTGCATTTGCGATTGCTTGGATAGCGTCGTGGGGTGGTTGCAGGGTTGCCGTAAAATCTCTGCACAGAGAGGACGCGAAAATCTTCCGGCGTCAGGTTAACATTTGGTCCGCACTTAACCACCCGAATATTGTTAACCTCTACGGTGCCTGCCACGTTGGGAATCCATTCTACGTTTGCGAAATGGCTACGAACGGATGTCTCACTGACTACCTGAAGAAAAAGAAGAACCAAGCACAGGTTTGGCACTGCCTATTAGATGTTGCTTTAGGGCTACAATACCTTCACTCATCTGGCGTTATCCACGGGAATCTCAAAGGCAACGTATGTCTCGTTTTCGGTAGCGGAAAAACAAAAGTGGGAAGTTTCGGGTTGAGCGTGTTTGCTGATTCAATAGAGAATTACGATGAGGCGTTTGGTGCGATTCGATGGAAAGCACCCCGAGGTTTTAGATGGTGGAAAACCTTCCTTTGCCGCTGACATATATTCCTTCGGGATGTGTGTGATTGAAGCTCTAACTGGCACATATCCCTGGGGTACTGTGACAGACGTGGTCATCAAATATCAAGTGAGTCGAGGAGAACTACCAGCACAACTTGCTGAGATGAAAGAACGGGAGTTGGAATTCGTCAAGCGTATGTGCCGCTTTGATCCCGGCAGCAGAATCAGTATTGATGCTGTCGTTTGTTATATCAGCGGCTTGATTGCTGCAGAATAAGCGTCGGCTAAAGATGGACTTCTCATTAAAAAAATGCTGACAGTAACGCATATTTATTGTAAGAACTGGGAGCGTATCTACAAAGAATTGGAGAAAGCCGAAGCCACTCGCAGACATACACTCGCTTGACAAACGCTTTGGCATTTTTGCAATATAATGAAACAAGATGCAGTTTGGCACGCTAACCTTTGCACGTTCCGGAGGTGCTTAGAGGGCCCTGGGACCAGTGCGCACAGCACCCTCAAGCTAACGGGATCAAAAGAACTTTCTGCACGATCGAACGAGATGCTGCCGTTGTACCCTTGCTCACAGCAAAAGGTAGATCACTTTTGAATCAGTTGAGATCGAGAGAGGCAGCCCATATAGCTCTTTCACTTAGTGGCGTCCGTCATGGCTTTCCCGTTTCCCATGAATTTGGATCTCGCCTTCGCACTGAGTGTTTTGGCAGGTCTATCTGAGGGTGAATCTGATGGTGAACACTTCTCGGAGGACGATTCGGACGATGAAGACGAGGTCGACGAAGGCGCCTACCCACTAAATACACAGGAAGGGATGATCAGGCGGTTTAAAACGATGCGTGCCAGATTTGTCCAGCCCGGAGGAATCTTTGGCGAGCAAATATTTGCTGGAAATGTCAACGTCCGCAGTTTTACCATTAACGAGACCAAGCCCGATTCGGACATGAAGCCGCTGCAGTCACTCAAACCCATGACTGCCAAAGAATTAGAACTCGGAACAACTCACCGAGGTCGATACCTCTGTGGGTGGGTGGCAGTCGACGATGCATTCTTCGGTATTGCCTCTACGTCGCTCATTCTTGAGGACGTGACGGGGTATTTGGTGGAGATTGCTGCCTATGGCCTGGTTGATCCTGACCTACCACCGCATGAGCGGCAGTGTATTCTGTCTCGTCAATTCCCAAAGGGCCCAGCCTATAATCGTGATCGAGCCATATTACAAGGCGCGGATGGATGGATCTGAGGGGATTCGTATTGACCAACCTGAGGAAATCCTCCAGTGGCGAGAGGTGCCGACCGATTTGATTACTTGGAAGGAGCTTGGCAATGAATTCTTCAGCGTGCGGAGTACGAGCGATGAAGGTCGTGGAGCATTGTCATGCTACCAACGTGCTTTAAAAGCTGAGCAGTCTGAGATTCATACGTTGGTGCTGTTACTGAACAATCTCGCAACTTGTCGGTTCAAAATGGGAGACTATGGAACAGCCATCCAGCTCTCGGGGGCAGCTGTACACCTCGACCCAACCTATGTCAAAGGTTGGAACCGCCTTGCTTCAGCCGCTGCTGAATGTAAACTGGAGTCGTTGACAGCACAAGTTATTGCCCACGCGCGCAGAATTTTACCGGGAATGTCGTTTGAGGAACTACAAATGCTAAACAGTACACTGAAAACGAGTGTCTCGTCTAACAGTACTGTCAAGCTCCCGCAGCTCCATTCATTTGCAGAATGGTGCGTGAAGTTGGAGACACCAGGGGCTGTGCTCGCCGAAGGGGGTTTAGCTGGAGAGTCGAATACTGCGGATGCATGGCGCCAGGAAGGATCGGCCTATTTTGCCAAAGGCGATTTTGGTGCTGCTGAAAAATGCTATCGAAAGGGACTACAATCGAGTCGACCAATCAGTCAAAAAGTGTCGATCGTGCTGAACAATGTTGCGGCAGTGAACTTAATGCTGTGTGGAGAAAGTGAAGGTGGTAGTGGCGGGTCTGAGAATTCCGAAGACGAGATCCCTCGTGCTGAGGCTGCACTTCTGAACTGCACGGTGGCGGGTCTTATTGACCCACTCAATTCCAAGGCGTGGCTTCGTTGGGCCAGATGTTTGCAGAAATTGGGTTTTACTCAAGAGGCATGTATCCGCGACTTGCAAGCCGTTCGCGCCAGCGTCGTATCAATGTCGGTATTCTCGGAAGAGACTATGGAGCGGCTCAATGAGTTTCAGCGTAGCGTGGATACTGATATTCACCAGCGATCCCAGCAATCGACTGGGTCCAAAACTGATCAAGTGTCTACAGAGGCACAGCGAGAGCAGCCTTGTGACAGCTACGCAGATGCCTTTTCAAGAGAGTCGCCCTCCGAAGAGAATCGATTTGCAGGTGTACAAGTTGGCGAAGAGGAAAGTATCGATGGATGCATCACTCGTATGGACAGGTTCGTGAGAAACTTGCGCTCGGCTTATACCAGGACAAATTCTCGAAACTTCCGGCTCCAAGAAATCCCACGTGAGATTAGGATGTTCTTACAAGACCCGCCTCCCCAAATTCACACCGCGTTTCCCGAGTTACGGGGATGGCCAGACGGCATTGACCCTGTATTTGCCGGTAAGGTGCTCTATCGCACGTACTTGCAAGCCACCTTGGGACCATGGCTTGATGCGTATCGAATGCGCAACGGGTCATTTTTTGAAGGGTTGGATTTTGTCGACATGATAAAGCGATGGCATGGAATGGGAGCATTGGAGATACTCAGAGCGAGAGGGGTGTGTGAAGTATGGTGAGATTGTGGACGGTTGCAGAAAGGCTTAGTGGATATACTTGTTCCAAGCCCTCTTTATCGCTCATTGCTTACTCTTTTTATCAGCTGATGCTACGATCCAAATGTCAACTTGGTTGGGGCAGACAATGCATCTGAACCGAGTGGTGCCGTTGATGCGGCACTATTGGTGCAGCTGATGCAACATCTTGGCTTGTAAGAGCGCCGTGGAAGTGGTTGTCCGTGAGTTGATGGCGCATAGGTAATGCGCAGGAAATGCCAATTCGTGGGTTTGAAAGAAAATAAGGAGCCGTATGCGACATGAATCGTCATATTCACGCATATTCACCGTAGTGATGCATGTTCACCGCCATATCCAGCACCGCTTCCTCGCGCCACCTCCATATTCACGCTCACACAAACTTGGCAACAGCCTACACTTCACGTGCTTCTTTCCCTTGCAGTTGTTTTCATCGATCACGAACTTGCAGAAACGCGCTCCAGCAACACTCAGCTCCTTCAATTGCCACGTCAAGAAGCGAGGCAACTCCGTAAACACTCTCCGTCATTTCCGGATCCATCTCGAGTTTCTCCAGTAACACCGTCTCCGCTACTAAGGAGACTCGGCAACGCCCATGTCGAAATTGTGCTCCTTGCACTCCACAGCGACCGCCTTTTCCTTCTCTCCGTCACGCAGCATTTCCACTCGACCGGTTTACTCGACAGCGTTGCATTTGAACGACGCGTTGCGCCCAATCTTGACGCGACTCGTGCACTCCCGACACAACGCGCGAACAACTGCTTCGACCAGAGTCACCTTATCAGCGTCAGAAGCAGTCTCGAAGGAGGTCGTCGAGCTGGTTTCGATGATATCGTTCACAGTTGCCAGCAACAGCTATTATAAACGCTCCGTTCATTGGATCGCCAGGCCTCGCTAATCCTGTATAAACCTATTTTTGACTACTTTTGTAATATCTAATAGTATGGGTGCGCACCGTTTAGATGATAATGCGATGCGATATTACATTACCTGTTTGATTTTATACCAAACGTGGTGAATGTTGACCCGGTCGGTGAAGAAAGACATTCATGCAACAACCACGGAGGGTCACAGTCGTGCAACAGTCGTGCAGCACTCACGCAACATTGCTGCTTCACACCTAAGTTACATAGATTGACTCATTGCTGCTTCATACCTACACAGATTGTGCGCGTTGACGCTTGGGTCGATAGATAACTAAGTGAAAGGCAGCGTACTAACGTTAAGTTTAAACATTGGATTGACGCACATGACCGTACCGGTCACAGTTCATCTCTGTGACATCGTTGGCTTCTGGACATCACTTCTTTTGCTTCGTCCGGAGACGAGAAAAAGTTTACAAGCAATGAAATTCGACTAAAAGGCGCCGAGATTCTTCCGACTAACGTTGTAAGCCGGCGCCTTCTTCTGGACTAGATTAACGTTCGTGCAGTACTGGTGCACCACTGTAGGTGGCATGGGCATATCCAGAGCTTCACCGGGCAACGCACGGCATTAGTTGCTTGAGCTGGTGGTCGCCAATGCCTTCGTAGACCTGCTGGAGGTTTTGCTCTGCCAATGCGTCTCCAGCACAAGTGACCCGACCAGTGTTGCCATCCTAGCTGTTAATAATCTAACTCATACTTCTCTCTCTCAACTTTTTCAAGTTAGTGTATAGAATGGAATTAAAGAAGTTTGCTGTCCCTGTAATCCGGGTTAATCCGATACGATCATATTCACGAGGTATTAAATTCCGTATGTGAAAGTTATCGGGTGTATGTTCCATCATGACGTGCCAGCGCGTGCATAATCAATGCAGAAACATGCGTCGACGCAGTTCATGCCGAACAGCAGGTGCCTCCTAGATACATTTCCCCTTTAACCCGGCTGTCGTCACCCATGCCATACGACGGGTTATATGCCGCCCTAGCCTGATTGACGATTCGGGATCGGACCAATTCAAGACGAGTCAGTTTGCGTCGCTGGGAAGAGCTGCGCGGCACGAGCTCTCCGTATCGACATCTGTGACGTCGGACGGCGGCGCGAACGGGTTGTCAGTCATTCTCCCCGACTCCATGTCGTCGGCCCATTCGCGCCCGCAGTCTCCGAGCAATAGCAGCGATGGCAGCAGCAGCTTCTCTTCCTCCTCCTCTCTGGACGACGCCGTGGGCTCCGCGACCATCAACGGCCCGTACCGCGTGGGCAACTCGGACGGAGACACGTGCTCGTACCACGCGCTGCAGGACGGCGAGTCGTGTCGCCAGCCGCGCACGTGCTACGAGTGCCTGAACTCGGACGTGGCCGGCGTGAGCGACGGCTGCCTGCTGGCGCCCTCGGGCTTCTGCGAGGACATGTCGAGCTACGAGGAGACGCTGGACTTCCGCCGCAACAGGACGGGCGAGGACCTGGGGCTCACGGGCTGGTACAACTACTTCCCGTCCATCAACTCGACGTACTGCGAGCCGTCGGACGAGGCCTGCGTGCTCTGCGACGAGCTCGTGAACAACGGCAGCCTGGGCCAGGCCTCGCACTGGGGCTACGGCACGCCGAACGTGTCCGCCGAGGTGGAGCGCCAGTTCTGTCTCGGCTCGGACGGCTGCGTGTGCGTCATGGCCTGCGAGACGGACCACTGGGAGACCAACATGCCAGCCGAGTGCGACTCCGACGGCTCCAACTCGGGCAACACCAACAACTCGTCGACGGACGCCACCAGCTACAGCACGATGCTCATCTTCTACCTCGTGCTGCAGGTGGCGCTGCTCGCTGTGTTCATGTACAGACGCGGGCTCTGCAGGAGGATGGCCCCACAGAGACCGGCGCGCCCCGAAGGACCGTACAACAACGTCGACGCTATCACGTCACCCTCGAACCGACTGCGACTCTCGGGGTGGCGCAAGATGCAGAGCAACCTGATCGAGCGCGAGAAGAAGCAGCGCGCCATGCAGCAGTCGCAGTACATGGCGTCGCCAAGAGTGGAGGGCGCGACTGCGCAGGTGGAGGGGGACACGACCGCTCCGGAGCGGCCGCTGTCACCAGAGGATCCTACACGGGACAATGACTCCGCTCGAGCTGCGTACACGGAGGTCCAGGACGACCCAGTCGCCACTGCAAGCACTTGTAGCAGAGAGCGCAATGACAGTCTCCACACACATCAGGAGGGGGCAAGCGTCGACAGCGACGTTGTGGTCGTCGAGGGGTCTTATGAGGAGAGGATAGACACGCGGGCCGATCGAGCGTCCTCCACAGTCGCAATGCTCGAGGCGCGCCGGGATGCCGTTTAGAGGAGTGGAGAGCAGCTTCTATCAAGTCTCTCCGCCGTTCGGCAAAGTTTTGTCAGTGCGCGCGTTGGCCGTGCACTTAGATGGTCTGGTCTACAAGTATAAGTTAATGAAAGCGGGGCGGGCCGCACAGTAAGAACTGAGCCCGTCCACCTCTGCTCGCCTTACTCAACAGTGACACTATGGTATGGTTAGTCGCAACTTGCAGCGGTCTCCGCTACCAAGGTCAAGCAGACTACATGTAATGAGCTTGAAGCCACTCCGCTCCAAGTATCCGAATCATAGAACGCAATACTTGCGAAGACAGAATCTGCCACAGATATCACAACCAAGAATTCATGTTGCCGCCATGGAGTCTCCAAGATGGAGAGCAGCAAGTGAGTGAGTCAAAAGTCGATCTTGAGGTCCATTAGCCGGTTCGATGCCACTTTGACCAGCCTTTCTTTGCGCTTCAGTTATTTCCCCACCAATCACGTGTCTCCATTCGCAGTATCCGCCAATGGTATCCCTTAAGCATCCGCATCACCAGCACCTGCCCCAACCGAGGGCGATCAGATGCCGTCTTGACGGCCGCAAGCGTCTGCCTGCCTGCCTGCTCGACGCGCCCGATTTGAGCATCCCCAGCCATAATACTCGCACAGGTAGGCGCGCCACTTCCCGTCTCTCATGACGTCGAGCTCCAGCTCCGGCAGCGCCGACATGACCGGCACTGTCGGCAGCCTCCTCCACCAGCTCAAGCCGCACCAATGCCGACTCGGACACGTGCGCGTACTACGGACTGGAGTCGGGCGAGACGTGCTTCAAGCAACGCAGCTGCTACGATTGCCTGAACGTGCCGGTGGCCAACGACCCGGAGGGCTGCGTGCTATCGCAGTTCGGCTACTGCGAGTCCATGGTCTTCTACGACTACTCGCTGGACTACCGCGTGACGACCGGCCCGAACGCCGACAGCGGCAGTCCGCACAACTTCTCGGGTGGGGGCTCTACCACCAGTACCCGTCGGTCAACTCGACGTACTGCGAGGCCACGGACCCCGCGTGCCTTGAGTGCAACACCGTCGCCGTCAACTACTCGATGCAGAACAACTACCTGGCCATGACCACCAAGTTCTGCGTGGGGGCGTCCGGCTGCGTCTGCGTCCTGAGCTGCGACCCGCTGGTCTGGAAGCTGCGCACGGTCTCGCTGTGCGACGACTCGGACTCGGCGTCGGCGTCGCAGAGTTCTGCCTCGAGCTCGTCCTGGAGCCCGTACACGACCAGTCCGTCCATCATAGTGAACCGAGCCAGCAGCAGCAGCTTCCGGTACTTGTACTGGCTGCTGGGCATACCGGCCTTCATAGTGCTGCTCGTGTCGCACTACTGCATCCGGCTGAAATGTGAGAGCACCACTGTGCACTCGGCTGACAAAGTGTTTTTTTCGTTATTCCGGGTCTGACGTTGTGGTGTGTTTTTATTGCTGCAGTTATTGAGATCCGTCGGCGGAGGCTATTGCAGATCCCCAGGCGGTCTCCGAGAGACAGATTGCGGTTGTCCGCGTGGCGAGAATTTCATGAACAATTGATTGATAAGGAGAAGGCGCCAGTTGCTTCCGTCGCGTGCCATATTGCCCCCATCACGAGTGTGCAGGAAGAGCGGCCTTTGTGACGTGGATTGACGTTAGTACTTCAGCACGAGGGGAATGCTGACAGAGCTACATGAAGTTTGGCGTTGCAGTTTGGCCAGTGTCGTGACATGTGAGCCTTTGCTACTTCGTATAATATAGCAAAGCATTATTATGATATGATAGATGAATGCAGAATTGGCAATGTGGGGATGGGAAATAAATGAAGGCATTGCTGGCGGGAGCAAGTCGGAATAGTCGGATCCCTAGCTACATGCTCTTCATAAGCTTATGACGAGAAAAATTGCATCCTAGTCCTATCCGGATATGTACACTTTACGCTCCATACTCGGAAACTATGTCTTCGCTTCGAGCTGGCCCTTTCAATGTCGCGAGACACCAACGGCAAGTCTCCACTTTACATGTACTCATATTTCAACAATTCCAACAATCAATTAGCAAGTTCGAACCTTATTTTGTAAGGACTCGTTGATGTGTTTGACCCTCAAAAGGGGTTAATAGCTTGCGGCAACTGACCATCTACTACTTCATGCAATGCTAAACGAGCTCATTCATTCACTTCTATTCTTTAAACAACAAATTGATCCTGTATCGACTCCATTGTTGTGCACTAGGTAGCAAGTCATGAATGACGCGACAACTTCACAGTCAGAAAAAGCTCGGAAACATGGGTTGTCAAGGCATCCGGTCGAGCTATAACCAGCCAAAGCCGTGCAGTCAAATGCTTTGAGGAAACCAGAACAGAAGTTACGAATTTTTCATTACCTCTAGTTTTTAAAGTACTTAGGGACATCCGCAACTATATTTTGCCTGTAGATGCGGCGTAAAACACTACTGTATCCTACAACTGTGTAAACATCAATCTCAGGAGATGGATGCTTACAGCTTCCTTGACTGACTTCCACAGCCCCAGGCAATGCTACCGTGGACATTTCAGCATTGGCCGCAGCGATGCCGTTCCTTCACGCCGCCGTTCAGTTCGTGTGCCCCAGCCAAAGGGAATTGCCTTCTGCAACCGATACACTCTATCGATGCTTTCTTGGGCCCCCGTTCCCCCCAGAAGGCGTTGAATGCTGCATGTCAAGCAGAATCCACCCTAGAGTATTTTCTGTCGCGTACGGCACCTATTTGGAAGGAAGCGTTGCGTGCAGCCGCGCAAGGTGGACATCTTCATGTCCTGCATTGGATGACGAATAGGCAGGACGGTGGTGGTCCGTGGAAAGCGGATTTTAATCATTTGCTGGAGGTTGCATCTCACGGGCATCTTGATGTCGCCAAGTGGTTATTCGAGCGAAGATCCGACGCGTACACACTATGGTAGATGAAAAGATCAACTCGAGGTTACTATGCCAAGGCTTGACATGACTTATCCGAAGGTCTGCAGCTTGCTGCTGGAAATGGACATTTAGCTGTTGTCCAGTGGCTTCATGGTTTGCGACTCGAAGAATTTGATTGTAATCCCATGTACTATGCTATTGCCGACGGGCATCTGGAGGTGGCTCAGTGGCTGTTTGAAAATGGAGTACGAGAATGTTTAATGCATGTGTACGCTGCGGATATTGCTGCTAAGGAAGGGCACTAGAAATAGGAAGTTCCTCGGCGTTTGCAGCCAGATACGGACATTTGGATACTCTCAAGTGGCTGCACAAACGATTTACAAAAAACTTTTCTGTGCTTGACATGGATCTTGCCGCTAAAAAAGGTAACCTGAATGTGATGCTGTGGTTGCATGAACACCGAACAGAAGGGTGCTATGATATGCCGCCGTGGTAAGCTGCGCGTATCCGCCATTTAAAGATGTTGCAATGGCTGCATGAGCACTGTTCCGACAGATTTTCGGCGGATGCGATGAATTTGAATTTGAAGTGAGGTACATTAATGTCAATTAACCTATGCTAACGCCACCTAATGTCCATTCCCGTCTGATCCAATATTGCTATCGAGGATGTGATGGATGTAGCGGCTGAAAAGGGTCATCTCGATATCGTTCAATGGTTACACGATACTTGATCTGAAAGGTGTACAACCGAAGCGATGGCTCGTGCTGCCGATAAAGGACGCCTGGATGTGGTACTCTTCTGGTTGCTTATACATAGGACCGAGGGGTTTTCCCTCCTCAGTAATGGAAGCACCTCTAGACGTTGATGTTCTGTACTCGATCCTACATCCACGAGTTTATCGACAACAGCTCCGACGTTCGGATGTCCATTTGAGGTGCTGTTTAGTTGCATAAGGCTACGTCGGGATTCGAGCGGACTAAAACGACTGGAACGGAATTGAATGTCTAAGTAAATGTTTTGGATCACTGCCTAGTGGTGGTTGAATTTGGCCTACATACAGTTCCTCCTCTATGAGCTTACCCGCAGCCCATACCACATACTAAGTTGGTGACTAACGTACCAATCAACTTCTTTGAAACAAAACAAGTTACAGAACTACTGTTAGGAGGATCGACGTAAAAAAGAGAGAGGGGTGCTTGCCAAACAAAGAAGACATTTAATTCAGGATCTCGTGGCTCACAGCGCTAATGGTAATAATACGAAATGAGTGAAGACTTTGATATGTGAGCAAGGCTTCAAGTGCGTATTGCAGACAGCGAAACTCATGACAATTCCACAGATGAAAATAAAGCACAGCAACATCATGAGATCGAACTCAGGTGGAACGAACTTTAGTATCCCGAAGCGCGAAACACTGCGGTGATTTAGCTCACGGTTACCAATGCCCTTTCGTCGACACCTGGATTTACGGGTTTTCGTAGCTAAGGCAAAGGTCATAACAAACACGGACTTCGAAAGGTGTATATTGGAGAATAATGGATACCCTCGTGGCTTTCCTTCGCTTGGGGCCGCACCTGTGCTTTTCGCTTGAAGAACTGGTGTTTGAAAGGAACAAGTTCGTCCGTTTCGAATGTGTCCCAGACGGTCCCAGCCGAACCAATAACACCTCCCGAGTCAAATTCACGGTTTTATCGGTTCGCGGAAGTCGGGGGATTCATAGATACTTGAATCATTCATTCTCAAGTTGAATGTACAGAATAGACTACTATGTCTGTAATGTTTCTTTGGATGAATATACCTACCTACTGTACATGTACTCTAGTATAGTCAATGACTACTAGTCATCCAAAGAAACGTTACATTTGTTGATACCTCCGGCTGGTGAATATGAAGTGCTGCGGACCTCGATGGAGCATGGGTGCTCGTTTCGCGAAGGGTCTTCTCTCGTTCGGTAGAGATCGAGACAGGATTGTCATTTTCTAAACGGTGTGGAATGGTCAGAGTTCCGCCGAAAGTACATTGATTTCGAAGCGGGCATGAGGTTACAATAGACTTCAGTGCCCGCTTCGAAGTTACTATTATTGCAAATGTTCGCAATCGTGTATTGCGTCGCCCATAAACCGGTACAGTACACACCATTTCAAGGTCAAATTGAGAGCCGTGGTTCAAATTGAGAGCAGCCAAAATCATAAATGTACAGCAACCCGCGAATCCACGGCATGAGTCATGCCGTTGATAATCTTCAACTTGCTTCGCAGGTTGCATGATCAAGAAGTTCTTGGCAAGAACCACACGATTTGCGCGGGCTCACCATCAGCTTGGCACTTTGTGCTGCGAGTTCTATGCGGCACGCACAACGCAGATTAACTTTGGCGTGCGAGGCCTATTATTAATAATACATGTTCCTCTCGACTACTGTACTGTACATGGCACAATGGCGTTCCGATGAAGTGGAGCAAGCCACACGATAAACGAATGCAGCAAACTCTTATTGCTGCTAAACACGGCTCTTCGCCTTCGTGCAGCCTTGTCACTATTAATGCATGGCAATGATTTCCCCTGATTGTCTCCGCGCAGCCCTTCACGCCACCTGCATGCATGCCACAGCCAGACTTGGGGCTGACCGACAGTCAGTGATCATCGCCGTCAATCGTGTGAATCAACTCAAATGGCTGTCGCATGTTGGCACGAATCGCAGCGTGGTTGCAGTTCCTACATGGCTGTCCTGGAAGATCGGCAACCTGTCGATCAAAAACAAGTGCACACGGATGCGCGGAGAAATGCTCGGCTTGGACGCCATTGGAGATCACTTTTCAATTCGCCTTCAACCCCAAAAGTCGAACAAGATCAAGTACATCCAAGATGTTGAAGTCGTGGATGTCAGCCGTGTGCTACACGCAGGGATCCTCAAAATACAATACAATCGAACTGGCCATTGTGTCTTCGAATAAATATTTGATCAGGGCGTTCGTGATATGCAAATAAATAACTGAAAGCGCACGCGAACGAACAGTAAAATACTGCAATCGTGTTTACCTAGAGACATGCATCTACCGTGGCAACGTTCCAAAAGCCCCCATTAACCTTTAGAAATAGGATCATTTCCAGCGTCATCGGAGACAGTCGGTGGCGTTCGTGGCGCAGCACTGCGCGCGCGACGCTGAACAGCCTCTCGACCGTATTCGATGTTGGGGGGATGGCCGACAGGAGCTTGTACGTGGTCGGCTCAGTCGCAGTCTTGCGGCGCTTGAGAATCCGGTCCGCAAAGCCTTCCTTGGCAGCGGCCGTCACCTCGGCGGAGCTACCTGGAGCCTCGTTCTCCACTCGGAATGGCTTTAGCTCCTCAGCCTCCTCCACCGTTAAGGAAGCAGCCTTCCCGGCCAACACCTTGATCACGGCTGCTTCAAAGAGTGGTGAGTGTATAATGGCAGCTCGTGGAGCTATGGTAGTACACAAAAAGAAAAATAATAGTTAGCTTAAGTGATTCAAGCTTATATACACCCAAGCATGCACGTACCCAAATACTTGCCCATGGAAGGCCTTATCTCCAACAGGCCGTCGAACAAGTCGCGGGCGTCCAGAAGCGTAAGTCCATCAGCTTGCAATTTTTTGGAGATTGACTCGATGCACCCCAACTTGGACAGCAGATCTTCAAGTTTGCGGTGCGTTGACCTTGAAGGTAACAAGTCTGCCACGTCATCATCGTCAGCCGAGAGAAACTCTCTCAGACGGAAGTAACGCTCCAGCATCGTGTACGTTGAGTACCAGCGCGTATCCTGGCGGAGAACTGGCAGGAGAGAAGTCTTCATACTAGTGCAAATAGAGTATCACATAATTTAGTCCGATACAAATATCAAGTTAAATTAGTGACACCCAAAATAAATAGTACCAACCTCAACTTTGAAGCTTGATTCAGAGTGCGCAGCTTGCGCATCAGCTGCTGGACTTCTTCGAGGGCGGTCTCGTAGGGGGCAAGGAAATCACGTACCGCAAGGTTCAGTCGGTGACTTGCGCAGCCAACCAGCGGCACCTTCATCAAGTTTGCGAGCCGCTTGTTGACTGCGCAGTTGTCGCCGACTAGGAACTTGCACTGGTCGATGGTCTTGCCAAAAAATGGCAGGAAACGCATGATCGCCCGCATGTGGCCGTCAGCATTCATTTTGTCGTCGGGCTCCTGCATCACTGGAGCCATGGACAACAGAGGGTACCGAGGTCCGCTCGGAGTGTTGTAGCATCCATAGACGGCCAGGTAGTGTTCCGTGCCATGGCTCCAGCCGTCGAGCATGATGCCGAAGTCTTCGGGCATCTCTTCGCCGATGGATTTCTCCACTGCTTTCGTCACACCTTCCATATTGGAGACCAGTGTATTAACACTTACAGTCGCCAACTTTGAGTATCTAACATATAACAGTACACATGGTTAGATTATAATTTGAAAAGCATGAAGTGGCAATACGAAAAATGATATGGGTACTTACTGACGCGTCTCCGTTGATTCGCAAAACGAGAGGGGCAAATTGCCCATGACGACCCATTTCATCTACGAGTAGCGGTTGGATGCCTTTTGGCTGACCCACGGCACAAGCGTGCCGGTCGCCGCTGCAGATGCATCTCGCATCTCGCTCTCAAAACTTGGGTGCGCCGAGCGAACGTGCGACACCAAGTTGGTGTAGCCGCTCCTGGGCTGGTGCTTGCGGCGCTTCCCACATGCCTTGCAAGCATGGTACCCCGTCAGCTCGCCTTCTTCATCAAGACAAGGCTTGAAGAAGAACTCAGCGATCTGCCTTGGCGAGAAGGGCTGACGGGGCGGGGTTGCGGCGACGAGGTTGGCGGACATGGCGTGGGCTTGGTGCGTGGGGGCGGGTGGGGGCTTCAGTGAAAGTTTGGAAGTGAGCATCAAGGCATGCAGGACCTCGAGGGTGTGATAAGCTTCGAGAGCTCACAGCGATCCCTTTGGTTGGTCGTGGTTACTTCAAAAATTAAGTATCATATTTTCAAAGTAGGTAACATAAATTATGTAAGCAGACTAAAATGGTCACAAAATAAATAATTGTTCTGGACAATAAAAATATACTGTTTCCGGTATTTATTTTTGAGGATCCCTGGCTACACGGCATTGAGCTTTGCCGTCTTCAGCAACGGTTTTGCTGCTGCCGATGAATGGGACGCCAGAGTGGACGAGATCATGGCCAACTTCACCAACGTCGACCTCGTGGGCCAGATGACGCAGATCGCTGCTTACGGTCTCATCAACTCCACGTACCAACTGGACGAAGCTGCAGTACGCAAGTACGCCAAGCTCCACGTTGGGTCGTATTTGAGCCCTCCAATGTCTGCTCTCGGTGAGATCGACGGCAAGTGGGGCTGGACGACGGCCGAGATGCGGGCCTTTGTGGGCCGCATCCAGGAGATCGCAATGGAGGAGAACGGAGGCCACCCGATGATCTACGGCACAGATGCCGCCCACGGCAACGCACTGATGACGGACACGGTGTTTTTCGGCCAGCAGATCAACGGTGCCGCCTCATTCAACCCCGACCTTGTGTACGAGCAGGGTCGCATTACTGCTCGTGACACTTTGGCGTCGGGTATTTCTTGGCTGTTCGACCCCGTTCTCGACAACATGCACAACCCGTTGTGGCCACGTGTGTACGAGACTTTCGGCGAGGACCCGTATCTTATTTCCGTGATGGGCGTTGCCATCACCAAGGGCATCCAGAGCTACCCAGAGGCTGCCGCGTGCATGAAGCACTGGATTGGATACTCGTGGAATCCCACAGGTTTGTTTCGCATTGACATGCATTGTTGTCACTGGACTTGTTTGGCTAACGATTGTTAATTTACAAAAATTTCCACCCGCAGGCCACGACAAGGACGGCGTCACGATTTCGGACTACGATATGGTGAACTCGTACTTCCCGCCGTACAAGGCTGCCGTGGATGCCGGTCTGTTGACGGGCATGGAGAACTACATTTCGGTGAACGGCGTCCCCGTCGTGGAGAACACTAAACTGATGACCAAGCTGCTTCGCGACGACCTTCAGTTCGAAGGTTTGATGGTGACGGACTACGCTGAAATGACCCACCTGACGGAGTTCCACCGCACGGCCCGTAACACTGACGAAGCCATGAAGTTCTCCCTGGAGCGCACGTCAATTGACATGAGTATGGTTGCATCGGACCTGTCCTCCTCAGCTGCGTCGATGCTGACTACGAGCTCATCGAGTCTGTCGTTCACGAACGGAACGAACAAGTTGATTGAGGAGAATCCGGCCATTATCGACCGCATCAAGGAATCGGTGCGCCGTACCATCAAGACCAAGCTCAAACTGGGACTGTACGACAACCCGCTCCCCGGCGAGGAGTACCTGAGCATGGTCGGCAACGACGACGACGTCGCGGCGGCCCTGAATCTGGCCCGTGAGTCGACGGTTCTGCTGCAGAACAACGATAGTACCCTTCCCATTGCGAAGACCTCGTCTGTATTCCTGACGGGACCCATCGCTCACGATGTCGGCCGTCAGTGCGGTGGATGGACTCTGCAGGTGCAGGGTGTGTCCGGCAACGACATGTTCTCGCACGGTGTATCCGTGAAGCAGGGTCTCGAGGCTGTTGTCGGCAGCGATGCTTTCACGTACTTCAACGGTCTCAACATCACCGGTGACTACACCGATGTCGACCTCGCTACTGCTAAGGAGTACGCTAGCAAGGCTGAATACACGGTCGCCGTCATTGGTGAGGAAGTTTACGAGGAGAAGCCGGGTGACATCAACGACCTGACTCTGCCTCTGGGCCAGATCGAGTACGTCAAGGAGCTCGCGGCCACGGGAACCAAGGTGATTCTGGTGCTGTTCGAGGGCCGCCCTCGCATCTTGAACGACCTGCCGGAGAACGTGTACGCCGTGCTGAACGGTATGCTTTCGTGCGAGTTGGGTGGCAAGGCCGTCGCGGAGATCATCTACGGCGACGTTAACCCCAGTGGCCGTATGCCGATAACTTACCCCAAGCACACCGGCAACGTCATGATTCCTTACCGACACCGTGTTAGCACGCAGTGCGCATCGGGTGACTACTGCGCTCCCCAGTGGGATTTCGGCCATGGTCTCAGCTACACCAACTTCACGTACTCGGACATGAACATCAGCACGACCAACGTGACATCCAGCTCGGACTCTGTCAATGTGTCGGTGACCGTGACAAACTCGGGTAGCGTGGCCGGAAAGGAGACTGTGATGCTCTTCCTGACCCAGCCGTACCGCTCGATCTCGGTGCCCGAGGTGAAGCAGCTCAAGAAATTCTCGAAGATCAGTCTGGACGCGGGTGCGTCACAGACCGTCGAGTTCGAGCTGACGGCCGCGGACTGGAGCGTGTACTACCCCCAGATCGGCCAGGGCCTCAAGTTGGTGGCCGAGGACGCGGACTACGTGATTGCCATCAAGCCGGAGACAGACTGCGACGTGTACAACGAGACTGCTGCTGCGAACCCGCTGTGCGCGACGTTCACGCTGTCGACGGGTGAGTACCCGTTCGGATCGCTGGTGGCGGAGTAAGTTGTAGATTTTAAAGTCTTCGTAGGGATATACTATGTGTGTAGTGTAACCCCATACACCAGAAGCGCGGTACACGCTTCGTTGTTCTCAGCTAACGTTGCCACGTTTTTTTTAATCCCGACTGTTGTCTTTAGTGAGTTAATGAGTGTCGTGCGTTGCACGAAGAAGCTCTGAAATATAGGCGAGCACGTATTTCACTTTTTAAAATATATTGATGATAACGTAGAAATATTCGTGTCCCTATCGCGCAATGTCAACACACCTGCCACACCAAAAGAAACAGTAAGGTACCCAACCAGAAGTCCGCCACCTTTCCGATATTCCTCGCGAGGAATTTTATAGCTCCGGATCTAGAGCCGGTACGACGACAAGTAGGGTATCGTTGTAAAGCTGAGGATTTCCTCTATCTCGCTGATTTTTTACGCATAAAGCTGAGCTCTCCTAGCAATCAAAACCTGAGTTTTTCCCAAAAAGAGTACCGATTTGCTGTTCCGTCCCAAAATAAGTACCTGTCCCAAAATGAGTACCTGTGAGTGCCATTTACGAGACAATCTAACATCAACACCCTCACTTCCTCTTCAACTCCCTGCCAACACCATGGCCTCTGCTTCTCGCGCTCATCGATCTGAACGCCCTTATGAACTACGGGTCGGACATACGTTTGCGCCATCAGTTGGGGCGTGCTGGATCAGCACCGGTCACTAGCCGCCGGGCGCGATCGCATCGGCCAAGCCCTCGGTCCCCTCCGTGTTAAGCACGCACTGCATGCTGTCGGAGGATAGGATATGATACCTCCTTGTCTTATGCTCACGTCTCTACAAATAGGATAAGATGTTGAAGTAGTCATGACATTTGTATAATGTATTTTAGGATCAATGAGGCCTTGGAGCTCGTTGGCGAGAAGAGCTTTCCTCACTTGTGAAACTTCTCTCTTCTCGCCAAAGCACCATCGTCCTAGATCCCGGAGACTTTGCTCCGCCATCCCGCGTTCATCTTCCTCATGAGTCACAGCGTCCGACAGGTTATGAGCCCAAACCGAGCAGCTCACCGTCTCCGTGGATCAAGCAACATGGTGAATGTCAACAGTGCCGACAGTCAGCAAGAACAGTCCGATTCTGATGAAGAAGGCTCGATGGAGGCGTCGTCACCGGGACCGCCTTCAGACTCGCAGCCTGATGCCAGTGAAAGTGCGAGCTCGAGCCGTAGTTCGGAGAGCTCTGGTAGTGAAGGCTTCGACTCCGGCGACTCGGACACCTCTGACAGCGACACGTCAAGTTCCAGCGCCGAGAGCAAGAAGAAACGCAAAAGCTCAAAGCGGAAACGTTCCAGCAAGAAGCAGCAGCATAAGAGGCATAAGAGGCAAAATAGAAGCAGATCGGTGCCCCGTGACACTACAAGCCTGGAGGTTCCCAAGCTGACTGGCGCAGATGACTACGAGTTGTGGCGCACTATGATCGAATTGAAGCTCAAGGTCCTGAAGTTGTGGCCTTAGTGGTTGAGGATGTTGTCCAGGATGACACCTGGAGCTCGGCAAAGAAGCGTCGCTGGGACGAGCGTTGGCTTAAAGCACAGGCCGTCATCGCTGGATCACTCGGACCTCGCTTGGCTGGGCGTTACAGGCGACTACTGGTCAACTGTGATCCTGTCCAGCTATTTCAAGAGATTGAAAAAGAATACAACGCTGGAAGCGCCGCCAAGAACGACATCTTGATCAAGACGGCCATGTTCGTGCGGAAATTGGTGAAGGGAGAGCGCGTAGATACGTATATCGACGATATCATGAAGTCGCAGGAGGACTTAGTGGTACTCGGTCACCCCCTTGACGAAGCCGAACTGGCCCGGCTTCTTCTGACTAACTCGCTGGAGGTGTTTCCAGATCTTAGCAGCGAGCTGGTTGGGGCGAGAATGAAGTCAAGGGACCTGGAAGTCGGTAAAGTACGAGGGCGACTTTTGGCAAGGGAGCAGGAAGAGAACATGCGGCTACCTTCGGCCAGCAATGCATCGCGTAATGCTTCTAGTGATCAAGCCTCTCACGGTGCTCAGCCGGTGTTCAATCCCGTATTCCAGTTTTCGAATGGACCCGACCGCAGTATCCCCCGGCCCAACCAGAATGGCGGGAAACATTGGCAGAATCGGAACTCGATAAATGCGAGGCGTCATGAGTCGGTGAAGGAGGCCATGCAACGCCGTCCATGTTCGAAGTGCGGAAAGCTGGGCCATTGGCATCGTGATTGCTGGCAAAACAGCAACAATCGTCCACAGCATGGTGGAAGTCGCGGCGGGCAGACTAAGTCGGGTGGAAAGAGCGGTGGACGAAAGGAACACTCTGGTCCGGCAATGCTGGTGGCATATTTCGGAGGTTCGCACACTCAGATACAATCGGATGTCGCGGAGTGGTGTCTTGATAGCGCTGCAACCGGAAACGTCTGCAATGATCTTTCCCTGTTCACCAGTATTTCGACCATTGGTGACGGCCCCGAAATGCTGTGTGCCAGTGGAAACTTGGTAAAAATCAACCAAGTCGGCTGCGTGGAGCTGAACATCGTCAATGAGCTTACTGGACGGCAGGAGAAGCGGCTTCTTCCTGATGTTTATTTTGTACCAGAAGCGCCGGCTAATTTGCTGTCGCAGGACTACTTGCAGACGGAGTTGAAGTACTTCGTGTTGTATTCCAGGGATCAGTCCATTTGCTACTTAAGCAAGAAGGGCATGCGTCTAAAGTTCGTGAAGGTTAACCGCCTGTATCGCGTGTGGTCTCCACGGGATTCGTCGAAACAGCGTGCTGTGGTTTGCAGTGCAATTGTGAAGTCGAAGAAAGCCACGCCTTTGACTGTGTGGCACAAGCGTTTTGACCATGCGAGCGAGTCAACGATAGTCGACATGGCCAAGAAGCAAGTGGCCCGCGGCCTAAAGATTGACAAGAACGAAGAAGGCGCAGAATATCTCTGTCTCCCCTGCCTTCATGGCAAGAAAGTCCGGATGACCTATGCTGAGAGGCTACACCACGCTAGCAAGCCGCTACGTCGACTTCAAGTGGATTGCTGCACGGTAAATGAGCCAACTATTGACGGCTGTACTTCGTTTCTGCTGGTTGTGGACGAGTTTAGCAGGTACAAGTGGCTGTTCCTGCGGCGCCAGAAGAGTGAAGCCAAACAGCACATTATCGCGCTGGTTAATCGTCTACATGTCAAGTATCGAGATCGGAAGTGGCGAGTAGAAGAAATACACTCGGACCAAGGGGGAGAATTTGACCATAGTGACATCCAAGAATATTGCGACTCGGAAGGCATCACCCTGACCTCGACGAACGGATACACGCCCCAAGAAAACGGCATCGTCGAGCGAGCCAACGGGATCGTGTTGCCGAAGGTCCGCGCACTCCTGCACATGACGAATCTACCAGATCTGCTGTGGGGCGAAGCTGCTCTTCACGTGGTGTACACGCTGAATGTAACAGCAACTCGAGTGCTTGGAGGTCTGACACCTCACGAAAAGTTTTCTGGAGAATCTCCTGATGTGTCCTGCCTGCGGACGTGGGGTAGCTTGTGCTACTACCATATTGCCAGTGTTCAGCGTTCGAAGAAGAAGAAATTATCGTCGAGAATGGGCACTGCCATATTTGCCAGCTATTCTCCTTCAACGCGTGGCTACAAAGTCCTACATCTCTCAACTGGAGCTGTGTCAACACATCGAGGTGGGAACTTAATTTTTGCAGAAGATTACACTGTGGGTCGAGATTACATGGAGATGCTATTGGCCAACGCATACAGCCATGGGGACCATGAACTTCCAGCTCGAGCACCTTTGGTCCCTATGCAGATGCAGATTGCAGATGTCGTTCGTCTGGATGCAGTCAAAGAAAGCATTTTAGTTCAGCAGAGCCAACCTGAACGTGACCAACAACCTTCCCAACTTCCTGCAGCCATCGAGCCAACTGAAGCTGAACAGGTTGTTGAGCGGCAAACACGATTGGGTGGGCTTGTGCCAGCACCCAGTGCCCCCAAACGAACTATTGCAGAAAGTGATACTGTTGCTCGACATCAAGTTTCTCGAAGTGGTCGAAAAAGGAAGCGCAGTTCTCGCCTACAGGATTTTGAAGTGCATTTTGCCTCCCACAAATTGTTCAAGGTGCTTCAATGCGAGCTAAAAGCACTAGCGCAGCGTCGGTTGCATTCCCGGGACGTTCCAGTACCGAAGACTTATCGACAGGCAGTTCGATCTAAATATGCTTCGTTTTGGCTGGCAGCAATAGCGGAGGAGCTCGAGTCGTTGCGCAAACATGGAGTCTGGATAGTTGTCGAGCGAAGCGCTGCAGGAGAAGCTGCCGTCATCACGAACATGTGGGTCTTCACGGTTAAAAAGGACGAGAATGGATTTGTCAAGCGCTTCAAGGCGCGTCTCGTCGTTCACGGGTTCAAGCAAAAGTTTGGTGTTAACTACAATGAGACTTTTGCACCCGTGATCAGGTTTGACACAATCCGCGTCGCTATTTATTTTGCTGTTCAACGAGGCTGGTCTATACTACCGTACGATGTGAAAACCGCATTCCTGCATGGCAAGCTAGCTGAAAATGTGTTCATGGAGATGCCACAAGGGTCTGGTTCGCCTGGTAATAGCGCAATTTGTCAGTTGATCAAGTCCCTATACGGCTTAAAACAAGCACCCCATGTTTGGAACAAGACGCTGCATCGGCATCTCGTGGCACTTGGATTTGTGCGTCTCGAAAGTGACCACGGCCTTTACTCCCTCCACGAGAAGGGGGAGATTTTCATGCTCCTGACAGTTTACGTCGACGATTTGCTACTTATGGGAGAATCGGATCGGTGCCAGGCGGTCGCGAGAAAACTAGCCGCCAACTTTGAGCTCGTGGAACTTGGACCGGTCAAGTACCTGCTAGGAGTTGAAGTAAGCATCGATCGTGAGAAGGGCGGAGTTTTCTTCAGCCAAGCAGGTTACGTAGATGAAGTGCTGCGCAGATTTCATATGAACGAGTGTCATGGAGTTGCTACGCCAGAAGCGACATCTGCCGAAGTGGAACCCGATTCCGCAAAGGTGGAGGGCGATCTGCCTTATCGGGAAGTTGTAGGAGCACTCCAGTATCTCGTGGCAGGTTCAAGGCCTGATATTGCTTACGTGGTCCGTCGACTGGGCCAGTACATGTCGTGCTTCACGGCAGTTCACTATGCGCAAGCCAAGCGCGTACTTCGGTACTTACAAGCGACGAAGCAATTTGGCCACAGTATGATTGTCACTAGTTCGGCTAAGGTGGATTTGCTCAGAATTGAAGCCTACAGCGATGCCGACTACGCTAATGACATAACTGATCGTCAGTCTGTGAGCGGCTATGTTACGATGATCAATGGCTGCGTTGTTTCCTACGGCTCGCAGAAGCAGGGTCTGAATGCTCAAAGTACCATGGAAGCCGAGTATGTAGCAATGAACGAGGGAGCTAGAGACATCATGTGGTTGCGAGGTCTCTGCGATGAGCTGAAGTGGCAGTACCAGCTACCTACACTTTGGTGTGACAACACGGCTGCTATCTCGCTGTCAAAGAAGCCGGGAAAACACAATGGCAGCAAACATGTTGAAAATCGATTTCACTACGTTCGCAATCTCGAGGATCGGGACTTGCTCAACGTGCAACACTGTCGCACCGATGAGATGACGGCGGATATTATGACCACGCCGCTTGCGCGTGTGAAGTTCGAGTATTTTCGTTCTCTACTCGGGGTCGTTCATCGTGATGAACAAGGGGGAGGAAATAGGAGAGTTCGTCCCGAAACGAAGGGTGTGGTGGTAGCGTGGATGATGGTCAGTCTTCAATCCAAGCAAGGTGATGGTCACCCTTAGATGACTTGCATGATGGTCGTGTCAAGCACAAGAAGACACATCTCGCTTTGATTTGCCATGATGTTCGTGCGCATAATCGTGCTGAACACGACGTTCGTGTGCGAGGCAATTAATTGCCGTGACGGTCGAGTGGGGCATGATATTCATGCATATCAAGAATAAGCCGCGATGTTCGCAGGCTTCCATGTTCAACTTTCTCGAGCGGTGATGTTCATGCTCGCAGAGCGACACGAGCAAGGGGGAGTGTCGGAGGATAGGATAGGATACCTCCTTGTCTTATGCTCACGTCTCTACAAATAGGATAAGATGTTGAAGTAGTCATGACATTTGTATAATGTATTTTAGGATCAATGAGGCCTTGGAGCTCGTTGGCGAGAAGAGACTTTCCTCACTTGTGTGAAACTTCTCTCTTCTCGCCAAAGCACCATCGTCCTAGATCCCGGAGACTTTGCTCCGCCATCCCGCGTTCATCTTCCTCATGAGTCACAGCGTCCGACAGGTTATGAGCCCAAACCGAGCAGCTCACCGTCTCCGTGGATCAAGCAACATGGTGAATGTCAACAGTGCCGACAGTCAGCAAGAACAGTCCGATTCTGATGAAGAGTGTTGGAATATGCAATTGACAGTGTCAAGTATCAGCCCGAAGTGAAGACGACCGGGCGCCTGTATGGTGTAACGGTCTAACAACGAATGTTCTACAGGTATGGTTGTGAGTTCAATTCCCCGCGGCGCCCTCACTTTTCCAACATGGTAGCACTTGTTACGGTCGAAGGGTCGACTGTGGCACTAGTCAGGTGAAGGTTGCTGGAATGTGGACTGTTGTAATGATTGTGTGACTCGTGTCACAACACGGTGTGTGTCTGTGCACGGAGTGTGTCTCCAGGGGGAGACACGGATGGCCTTAACCCCAGGGAGGTCATAATGTCAAAGGCGTTGGAGTCGAACCAACAAGACGCAGGAAAAGTCGCAATCACGAGGTCCAGACACTCTCAATTGAGGGGGAGTGTTGGAATATGCAATCGACAGTGTCAAGTATCAGCCCGAAGTGAAGACGACCGGGCGCCTGTATGGTGTAACGGTCTAACAACGAATGTTCTACAGGTATGGTTGTGAGTTCAATTCCCCGCGGCGCCCTTACTTTTCCAACACATGCCGGCGTTCACATTGAAAACCTTTCGGTTACCGGTCTCTCCCAGCGTCTTGGCCCAGTTCTTGACGCGGCCCTCGAGTTACCGGTATGCATGTAGAGACGAATGTAAAGAGTAGAAACGTAGTCATTTTTGCACTTTGTTTTCTTTGCATCATACTTCCCAAGACCCCCACTAGCCCTGGCAGGTATCTGTCGTAGTGTGGGGACTCATGCTGTACGGCTGCGCCTTATGCCCTATGTATGCAGACTTTGGTCGTAGTTATCATAGGTACTCATTTTGGGACAGGTACTTCTTTTGGGATGGAACAGCAAATCGGTACTCTTTTTGGGAAAAGCTCATCAAAACCTTCAATTGAATGCGGCGACTGTTCAGAGCGACCCAACCAGTTGCCCGCCACTCTCTGTTGTTTGTATCGGGATTGTCGGCTCAGCATTGCTGCCGAGACCTTCGCGACCCTTCACGCCAGTCTGCCTAAGTGAGCCAATGAGATCACAGAATCGCTATGATTGGACAAAATCCAGACAGTGGTCATGTTGGAGCGTCCCCTGCACAAGTCTATATCCTTGCCAAACGCTGGACAGTATTTTGGTGCTTCCATAAGCTTCTGAAACAGTAGTCACTGTCGGGGGCCAGCTAAAGACACGAATGCAGCTAAGATAATAATAACTACAGCCCAGGCCGCCACAGACCACAACATAGTCGAAAACAAGGGAACGCCCGGCAACTCACTCCAACGAGTTCGTCCCAGCAAAGAGCCTGAGGAAGAGGCGCTCCCCGCTCGATTGCCAGGAACGGACCGACGCCCCCGAACAGTCGCAAACCTTTTTCTTTTAATACACTGTGCGTTTTGTTCTTCCAAAGCAAATTAGCCTATTGGAGGTAACGTTTGGCATCCCCGAAGACCTAACCATCGTACTTTTAAGGATCGCAACCGTAAATCCTGCCCCATACAAATTGCTTGATAAGCCCAGGTGGCGGACAACTGGTTGGGTCGCTCTGAACAGTCGCCGCATTCAATTGAAGGTTTTGATTGCTAGGAGAGCTCAGCTTTATGCGTAAAAAATCAGCGAGATAGAGGAAATCCTCAGCTTTACAACGATACCCTACTTGTCGTCGTACCGGCTCTAGGTCCGGAGCTATAAAATTCCTCGCGAGGAATATCGGAAAGGTGGCGGACTTCTGGTTGGGTACCTTACCAGAATTAACCCCGTTTGCGGAGCACATTTTCTTTTGGCTGTAGGACGAGATCAGTTTCCTACACATCTGCTCCGCCTGCTTCGCAGCCGCAGCATCTGCATCTGCATACCAGTATGGCCGAACAGCCTTACATTATAGAGTAAGTACAGACAACGATGCAATTATCCGACCGAAACAAAATTTGTGATATTTAAAATCTTCGTGTTTGACCTTCGGATTTGGTCGGTAGACTTCGTCTTTGTATGTCATAACTACTTTATACGTTTTTTATGAACATCACTGTGTTGTTCATGTCATTTTAAAGTGTTTTTGGTGCAGTCATGAGAGCGGACCTTGCACAAGAAGTGTAGTACATGTTTTCCTCGATTTCTGAATGCTACTATATTTTGGCTGAAGTTGCCACAAATAGGGTTTGATTCACCGCGGAAGGAAGTATACGAAACAATTTGCTTCCACCCTTGGCGATGGGCTTTCATGCTCAATTTGTGTCGGTCGCCCGCACCGACCCGGAACCCACAAGTTTCCGCCGAAAGATCCCCCCAATCAAAGTTAGCCAAGAAGGGGGTGAACGGGAATCCAACATTCGATATCGCGTCTGGCTCAAGCAGTGAGCGTTAAAGTGTAATGTAATTTGTTTCTCAACCAGTGAGCGTTTGCATCACGGGCACCCCTCATGAAGACCTTTCGAATTACTCCGCAACTTATTCTGGACTATGGTACTGACGCAAATACGTACCCTACGACATCGTTAAGGGCGTGTTCGACTTGACGCTTAAATTGCTATTTCGAAGCGTAAAGAGCTGGTTTGCCGCCCAAGCAGTCATTTTGCCATAAATATGCAAGTCGAACACACAAACACACAAACACAAAACAACTGTTTTGCCCTAAAATGACTGGTTTTGAAATTCATGGTGGGGGTGTTTTTCAAAACCAGTCATTTGAACATCCTTTATCTATTGACCACTGTCCATCTTCGAGTAAGACCGAATGGAACCAGCTGTTGCACAGTAGCCGTCTGTCTGTTACGAGATCACGCTAATGATCGCGGCAAGGATGGGAGGTCCAAGTTGGACACACCGGCTCGCTGCGGCTAGCGAGTCGCACGGCAGATCGCCGCCTTACACGCGTAGCTAGAACTTCTCACTTTTCATTTTTCCCTTCATAATACACTCGGTTCTGGTTACGTCTACGGTCTTCATTTTTTTTAACCGACCAAGGTTTGGCAGAAGATGGCTACTCTTCCTTCCCTGAGCGACCTCCAGACTCGACTCCAAGAACTACTTACTCAGTGTCAAGAGAAGATCGGCGAAGTGGAAGGCATTGAGCGTGCAGTGGCGGATACCAGATCGGGCCCGCGCTCAGACACAATAGAGGCTGAGCTAGAAGCGCTGGAAGGTCAGCTGAAGCAGGCTGTGGCGGATTACGACAGCCTTATGGCGCGTGCACAACGCATTAGGTCAATGGTTGAACTAATGCGACCAGTTGTCACTTCGGCACCCGCTCCAACTGCGCCTGCCCCTGTTTCAGGCCACCCAGGCTACGGTCAGGCTCCACCGCCAGCTCAAGCGCACTACATACCACCCTTTCAGCAACGTCCGCGGCGATCGGACACGCTACCCTTATTCCGAGGACCAGCCCCGCGAGGAATCGCTGATCCGCACGACTTCATGGACAAGTTCGAAGCGTCCTGTACGGCCAACTGGGTGCCGTTCGAGTTTTGGGCTTCCTTACTCGTCGACTCTGTTCGTGTTCAAGAGATGCACTTCGTTCGCTCGATTGCGCAGCCAGGGCAACCCTGGCCTGAGCTTCGGAGGCTATTCCTGGAACACTATTACTCCCCTCATATTGAGTCCGCTCGATTGACCGAATTGATGAGCTGCACGCTACGGCGCGTTGAATCCGTGCAGGATTTTGGTGACCGCTTCGTCAGTCTGATGGAGAAGTGCCACCTGGACGCGTCAGACGAAGGCTACAAACAGCTGTTCACCCTGAAGTTGAAGCCCCATAATGTTTATTTGTGGACGGCCGTGCTACAATTCTAGGTCGCAAATCCGTATTGCACCATTCTGGACCTCGTGTCTGTCGCAGCGGAGCATGCATCCGCTCTTGGCCTGTACGTCCAAGATCGACAGCCGCACAGCCAGTCGAAGCCGCAGCAGAAACCGCGATCGGACCATCCGCGCACTACTCAGCTCTATAGTTTTCATCAAACGCACGGGGGACACTCAACCAAGCAATGCCGGGCTCGCATGGCGGCGACTAAGGCGACAACACCAGGCAGTGCACCGACCGCGACCAGGCTACCGCCTCGGACTCCAAGTTCCCAGAGCACCGGGGCACCAGCGGGTACCAAGGACCTAAGCAAAGTGGATTGCTTCAAGTGTCATCAGTTTGGCCACTACGCCAATCACTGCACCAATGGGACGACAATCAATCTGACGGAAATTGACGAAGGCCATGCCGGATTTGATGAAGACGAGTTCTCGGCTTTGATGAACGAGCCCTTGGTGAATGATGCGGCCAGCGACACCACAGTGCGGATGGTACAGGCTTCAGAGACCTCTCCAGCAGCTCCAGTTCCGCCCATCGAAGTACCAGTTGTCTGTGCTGGTCGCCACCTCCTTGCGCAGGTAGACACCGGAGCGTCGCACACTATTCTGTCAAAACATGTGGCCGACGAGCTTTCGCTGGATTGTGAGAGCATCAAACCCATTCAATTGGCACACGCACAAATGCGCTGTGAGGGATGGCGACTCCGGGTGGCGGTACAGCTGGAGTGCGACGGACGCTCCGTCCATTCGTGTCTGCGGGTAATGGAGCTTGGCCCGGCATCTGACCTTCTCCTCGGCCGCGACCATCTCGCAGCGCTGGGCATCGGTGTCACAAAGCTTCCCTTCGCAACGGCCGCAGCAACAGCGGTAACCGCACCTCTGCCTGCGGAAGACGAAGCTGACTACGTTCCACCTCGTGTGTTTGGGTCCACACCTGACTATGACAAGTATCGCGACAAGGTGCTTCGGCTACTGGATGCAGAAATTACTGCGAACCAGGACATTCCCCTTGGCACCTTTTGTAACGTCCCAGGCAGTGAGGTACATATCATCACGCTGGAAGGAAAACGGTGCTACCGCCTGCAATGCCCGCTGCCCCACGCCGTGAAGCCGGCCGTTACGAAGCAAGCGCAAGAGTGGTTGGCTGCTGGTATCATCGGACCGGCGCCCCCTGGCTGTGACTGGAACAGTCCGCTAACTCATTCCTACAAGAAACTCCCGGACGGGAGGAAGATTGATATCCGCACATGCTTCGACGCGCGGGGTGTCAACGTCATTCTCGTTGTCGTCGACAAGCACCCGCTGCCGCTGATCAAGGAGACGCACACCGGCTTCAAGGGCAAACGCTTTGTATCAGCGCTGGACCTCAAGTGGTCGTTCCACCAATTTATGGTTGCGCTGTGTGATCGTTCGAAGCTCTCGTTCACCTGGGAAGGAGTTCAATATTGCTTCAATGGTTGTCCATTTGGTCTCACACCCGTGTCGCATCACGTCCAGCGCGTCATTCAAGGGGCTCTCCGTGACCTTTACTACTGTTGCCGCGTCTTCATCGACGACATTACGATCTTCAGTGACACACTCGAGCAGCACGTGGAATATCTTCGTGCAGTCTTGAGCAGACAACGAGATTAACCTCAAGCTTCGCACCGACAAGTGTCACTTCGTCTATCCTGCGATTCGCAGTCTTGGGTTTCTGGTCTCGGGCGTTGGCACCCTGCCCGATGACGTGAAAGTTCAAGAACTTCTGGCGTTCCCGACCCCAACGACCGGAACCCAGGTGGCTTCCTTTCTAGGGGTTGTCAACTTTTTTCGGGACCATGTTCCGGGCTTTGCCCACATCTCGGCGCCTCTCGAAGCTCTCCGCAACATGAAAGGATCTCTCTTGGAGCGGTGGACGCCACGGTGCGAGGCGGCATTTCAACGTTTAAAGGACTGTCTCGCTCATGCACCTCTTCTGCATCACTACGACGACAAGCTCCTCTCTTCCTCGCCTGTGATGCCTCCAACGTGGGCGTCGGTGCTGTTCTCTTTCAACGGTCGGAGACCGAGGATTTCCGTTTGCTGGCCTGCTTTTCATCCACTCTCAAGGGCGGTCAACGGAACTACTCGGCTACTCAGCGGGAATTGCTGGCGGTGATCTACGGTATGCGACAGTGTCATGACATCTTGTGGGGCCGGCATTTTACACTTATCACCGATCATCAAGCCCTGGTCTACATGGTCAAGCAAGAGCGCTCACACATCATGCTTCTTCACTACTTTGACACGATTATTTCGTACGACTTCGACGTTATTCACTGCCCTGGTGTGCAGAATGTCCTGCCCGATGCCCTCTGTCGGCTGTATCCTGCTCCAACCACGGCGTCTGCCTCCGACCTGACTTCGCCTGTCAGTGTGCAGCAGCTTATTAGCCTCTCCCCCGCGCGGCACTGCAAGAACTTCGGGGGCTGCGACTTGTGGAAGATGCTCAGGACCGCCAGGACGTCGTCGCTCATGAGCACGCTAAAGTTCACTTCGGCACCGATATTATCCTGGAGAATATCGTGAAGAAGCGGGGCTTGTACTGGCCCAGTCTTCGTCGAGACTGCGAGGGGGTATGCAAGACCTGCGTTCCTTGCCAACGATTCAACGTCTACCAACACGGCTTCAACCCACTTACCTCGATTCACGCCGAAAATCCGTTCGACCACGTGAGTATCGACTTGGGGCAGGGTCCGTGCACAAGCTCTCTCGGCAACAACTATTTTTTGCTCGTGGTCGACATCTGCACCCGATTCGTGCTGCTGCGGCCGCTCCGGACCAAGTCGAGCGAAGAAGTAGCATGCGAGCTCTTCTACCTGTTTACTTGCTTCGGTTTGCCGAAGATTCTTCAGAGCGACAATGGGACAGAGTTCGTCAACAGCGTTCTCAGCTCGCTGACTGCGCAGTACAAGGTGGACCATCGTGTGATTACACCGTACAACCCTCGGGCAAATGGGACAGCCGAGGTGCATGTAAAAGTGACCAAGTCGGTGATCTACAAGACGATCAACGGTGAAGATACTTCGTGGGATCGAGCGCTGGCCCCGGCTCAATTGGCGATAAACACTCGGATTTCCCGTCGACACGGATCATCTCCCTTCGCGGCCATGTTCGGTCGGCAGTGCAACGAGTTCGCAGACTACTCCGACACGAAGGAGTTCCCAAAGGCTAAATGGCCAGCACGGGCCCACTCGATCTTCTTTCCGGCCATCTCAAAGCGCGCTCTAGAGACGGAGCAGCGCGACGCGGAACGCCACGACAACCATCACCGGATGTCAGTTGGAAGTATTACTCCTGGAATGAATGTGATGGCTGTAAATCAGACACGAGGGTCCAAGGCGGAGCCACGCGATGAAGGGCCTTTCAAGGTCATCCGAGTGAACGCTGGCGGCGCATACGTTCTGCAGGGTCAGACCGGGAGTCTTCTTGGTCGCAACTACGCGTTGTCCCAGCTTAACCCCGTGCCCGCACCCCAATACGATGATTTGCCACGCTCGCTCGTCGTCAAGTCTATCCTGAATCACCGAGGTGAACCGAACGCCCGACAGTATCTCGTCCATTGGGCAGGCTTCCCCGATGAAGCGGACTCGTGGGAGCCACCATCGCAATTCGATGACGTCGAGGTAATCCGCCGCTACTGGAAAAATCGCAGCGCCTCGAGATCGGTCGGCATCACAGTGGCTCATCGTCGCACAACACAACTCGCAGCGACTATCGAAACCGCACCACCGGAACGACGCTCATCACGCGGCAGATTGCTCAAGCAGCGGAACACCTGGCACCCAACGCCTCAGTGACCCTGCTGAGTCTGGGGGGCAATGTTGCACAGTAGCCGTCTGTCTGTTACGAGATCACGCTAATGATCGCGGCAAGGATGGGAGGTCCAAGTTGGACACACCGGCTCGCTGCGGCTAGCGAGTCGCACGGCAGATCGCCGCCTTACACGCGTAGCTAGAACTTCTCACTTTTCATTTTTTCCTTCATAATACACTCGGTTCTGGTTACGTCTACGGTCTTCACCAGCCGCGAAGAAACCACGACGATCATTGACGCGCGAGGAGGAGACGCGACTGCTACAGCACTACTTCCGCGCACGCAACGACGCGTCTTGCTTGGAGCAGAACTGCAAGAGCCTGCACTAGCCACAAGTCGTCCTCGTCGTCTCCATCCATGTTGGTTTGTGAGCAATGCTTGCCACAGAATGTAAACCTCGCTTTTATTTTATTGGATACAAACCACTTCCTACACCAGCTGCTTTCAAGTGAAACACGAACTGTTCAAATTGCTGGTTCAGATTGGAGTGCTCATAGTCGGTTAATAGCTATTTACTGCTCTCTTTGATTTTGACTGTTCAAGTCGAACACGCCCTAAGTGCGAAGATCAAGTTCGATTCCGCAAGCCGTTCGAAGCATATATTTCGTAGCTAGGCAACTTGCAGAATTAAAGTGTACCTAAGGTAATGGAATTTGTTTCTCAAGCAGTGAGCGAACCTTCGCGCAACATCCGTGTGCTGTAATTGGCTGATACATTTCATTGATCAGGGCTAATTGGCTAATAGATTTCGGACTTAGTTGAGGTGGACGACACAGGCAACACGCATGTAATTTATCATTTTCAGCGGGATATTCTATTCAGCTAGCGTTGTTGTAATGATTTCTATTTCCCCTTTGAAAACGATCACATCAAATGTTGCTAGGGTATTTGTTTTATCAAAATCGCACCTCCACTCGCATCGCTCAGGCAACATGCATGTAATTTATCATTTTCAGCGGGATATTCTATTCAGCTAGCGATGTTGTAATGATTTCTATTTCCCCTTTCAAAACGATCACATCAAATGTTGCTAGGGTATTTGTTTTATCAAAATCGCACCTCCACTCGCATCGCTCTTAGCTCTGAAATAAATTTCCGAGAACAAATTAAAGGGTTAAAACAACCTGTATTATCCTAGTTCTACTTACTGTACCTGCAATCTTACACGATCCACTTCGTAAGCTTTTTGACTTCACACTACCGGTACTCACCACATCACGCTAAACAGGAGAGTCAAGACTATTCGGGGGTAATGATTGTCGGTGAAGTACATGCAACGTTAGCACTTCTTCTATACCTCGTGACACGATTTTAGCAGCAGTTCCTGAAGGTCAAACACGAGTCATGTTCAACCTTCAGGAACTGCCAAATACTGTTGTTGAAGTGGTCGACATATGGATACACCACAAAGATACTGTACCATAGCGTGACGGTGCCGACAGCGGCCGACACGGCCGACATCACTCTTATTGACTAAAAGCTTCACTAGCACTGACACTGATTTGTTAATATTAATAAAAGTATCATTGGCTTAAAGAATCTGACGACAACATGTCCCTAAGGACAGACCACAGAGAGAACACATCTCAACCATCACGCAGACAGACATCGGGAGCGGCGCCAGCGAACAAGGGGCGTCCGCGCGTGGGGGGAGGCGGGTCCCCCCGCGGCAGCAGCAGCTCAGCAAAGGCGCGAGGCATGCAGCTCCAGCATGGACTAGCGACCAAGGACATCGGCGAGATGATGAGGTAAGCACTGGGGAAGCTTGGTGGTATTGGGCTCACGTGTCTGACGTTTGTTGGTATTGGTGTTAGTGTGTATGCATTAATGTAGGCTGTGATGCGGCTGTTAAGCTTGGTGTGCTATCCGATGGCGTAGCCTAGCTGTTTTGCGAGGTGAAGACTACCCAAAACTTGGTGTGCCGCGAAAGCAGCTTAGCCTCGTTGTACTTGGGTAGTCGTTCCTCAATGGTAATATATGCGTTTGAACCCTTCGAACTATTGTCTTGTGCCTGTGTTATCTAGAAGTGAAGAGCTCTGCGAAGTCGTCGAAGTGGTCGGCGACGGCGGCCCTCTGGTGCAAGTTCCGAGTTTCGAAGTCGTCCACGGCCGTGGCCAGCTTGGTCTTCAATGAAGGTTCGACGGACAAGGGCTCTGCGGCGTCGGTTGAATGCGGCAACCATGTTCCGAGACAGATTCGTGGCAGGCTCTTCGGTCTGCTCCCACTCAACAAGGTAAACTCTCTTACCGTTTCTCATGTATGAGTTTGTGATTGCGCGGATGTTGTAGAGCTGCGGAGCTGTGGAAGGAGGAGCGGCCAGGTTTTCCGTCGGGACCCATTCGGTCTCGCTCGCCTCGCTGTCGTCGCGCCCATCGTCGGCATTGCGCACGCTACCGGTGCCAGTTGTGACAGGTAGACCGCTTGGAGCTGGGATCCAGACCACGTCGTCGTCGCTGGAGTCGTCGCCAGAATCAGCGAGCGGTTGTGCAGCGTCAGCACTGGAGGCGGCGGTGGTCACCTTTACCTCGGCGACGGCGACGGCGGCGACGGAGAGCTTCTCTTAGGCAGCAGGAACAGCGGCGGCGGAGAGCTTCTCTTCGGCAGCAGGAACAGCGGCAGCGTGCTTCTCTTCGGCAACATCATCAGCGGCAAGCTTTGCAGCAGTAGTGAGGGCGGGTGTGGCTTCAACAGCTGTGCTGGTGGGTATGGCTTCAGCGGTAGTGCTGGCGGGGTTTTCGATGGTGCTGGTCCGAGCGGTGATGGCGGCGATAGTGGCAACGGCGCCCCCATTCTCCTCAGCTCCTAACGGAGTGTTGACTGGCGCGAGGTTGCCGTCAGCCTCGCGCGCCTGCGTCGACTCGTGTGCAGCTGCATGGGATGCATTCGCGCCGGTTCTGGGAAGCTGTCGGAGGCTGGGGCGCCGCGAAGAGCGCCATGCCAGAACGTGGTGGCCTTCGATTCTACGACCAGTCTGCTGTTGCAACAGCGAGAGGACGTCAAACAACGGTCCCCTTGGGCTTGGAGCCTCGGTAACGTGGTCACGCAGCTCGTGGCGAAGGTAGCGTGAAGCTTCATCTGTAACATACGCGAGGGGGAACTCACGCCTAATAAATGATCTAACAGCGCGCTAGAATTTCTTCCGGCTGAGGTGAACCATCGGCTTCGTGTTGATGATTGCAAAATGGTGAAGGTATGCCACAGTGGTTTGAATGTGTAACGAGCCATGGAAAGCGTATTTGCTCTTATTTAAGCTCATGCATTTAATAGGTTAAAAACCTCCATCAAGCTGTAAAGTCGCATGATTTCTCCAAAATCCCAAAGTGCTTCTAAAAACACTCCTTTGTCGTTTCAGGAGCAGGGTCGGCGATCTGGCCAAGAGCCAAAGTTGCTCGGTACCGGGTAATGAGCTCGTCTAGAGCCCCATCTCGATGATGTGCGCGAAGTTGTTTCAGTAGGCCCGAGCCGAACTTGCGCTTGATACCCCGCGCTTGAAGAAACTCATGCATACTTCTGAGCTGTGTTGCCAGCTTGCATGACACGGTCCGCGTACTCTCCAGTGGTGGGGTCAAGGCTGAATCCCAGAGGTAGGAATAGCTTCATGAAGGCGACAATCTGCTTTGACTGAGACTTGTACTGGCGATCGTCACAGACTTCCCAGATGCGAGGAGTTTTCGTGTACCACTCAAACCAAGTTGCGTCTGCAGCCTTCGAGGCTGCGCGGACCCTGGGCTTGGTTGGCTTCATCGGGGTGTCCAAGGCCAATGACAGGTCGGTACGGTCAGCGATCGTGTCTGGAGTTGAGCCGGCCTGGGGAGCAACTGCACCACCAACCGGCACCCGTTTTTCCAACTCTGCAATGCGCTCAGACTGCGCCTTGTTCGCTTCCACGAGTTGGGCTATGACTGCATTGAGATGGTTGATCAACTGAAGCTCACGTGTGAAGGGTTTTTCTTCTTCTTCTCGAACTTCACTTGCTTGTCGTTTCAGCTCCACACTCCAGCCTAGCAGCTCCGGCATCGACACTTGAAGAGGGAAAAGACACATGCGCATCCGCGAAGTGTATGGGCTCATCGGGTACCTCTCGTTGACCTCAGGGAAGTGCTGGATCAATGATGCCACGAGCAGGTCTGCGACTTGATCATCGACGATCAATGAGGCGTCCCCAAGATCCAAGCTGGACGCAAACAACATGCGACCAAGCCTGCGAATCTTCGTCGTCGTTGCCGAGTCGAATGTGGCAGCCGAAGGTATGGTCGGGTTGTCGTTTGACTTCCAGTCGCTGAGCACTTTCGATACTTTCCTGTCCTCATTCGTGGTGTTGAAAACGTAGGCAAAGACCTTGTTCGTCGCCGTCATATTCCAACTGCCACGATCGAAGATCCATTGAGGACTTAGTGAAGCATCCGCGTTGGCATGCTGCGCACCGCCCCGCCGGAAAGAATGAGACGAGAGGCCAGTTGAAACACCAGCACCAGCTTGACGTGCGCTTGCGGCCTTGAGCACTCGATTGACGTACCCTTGCATTTTCAGCGGGGTAGACTTACGTCTCGGATAGGTGGCTTCCGGTGTTGCATTAGTAGGTTCATCACCATCGCTACAGTAGACAAGCGCATCGGTTAGTGGCGTAGCCTCCGTTGCAGGCGCTTCACCTCCAACGTTCAGCCCCGAAAGGTGCTCAAGGTCGAGTACAGACGAAACCGGGAATGTTTGCATCGCCAGTGCCATGGTGATGGCGTGGAGCGGACACGTGATGAAGGAGCTCTTGTCTGGGAAGAGAGAGAGGCCTTGCTCCTCCGACGTTTTTCGCTCGGATCAGGCGAAGGAATAGCACGTTGCCCGAGCCGACCGACAGGTTGCGCTTCTGGATAAACGCGAGATCGGAAGCGCGTCCAAGCGCGTACCAAATGATGGATAGGAGCGCAGCATCCTGATACTCCTTGGCAGAACTCGCGTCGAAGTACAGTCCGTCGATCAGAGAGCGCAAGTCGGCCTTGGTGCATGCTGGCGCCTTCGTCACCATACCACCTTGCTGCCGTGTAAGGCAGTGCCGCTCCAAAATGCGACCCATCTTGAGTAGCCGCTGCTCCACAATGTGGCGGTGCTGGGGGAAATCCTCCAGCAGCCAGTTCTTGACGTTCCGGTAGTAGCTCATCACGGTGTTCCGCTTGCGTAGATCCCCGCTTCGGACTCGAGCAAACGCGAGGTGCATCGCGAAGCGGTCCAGCAACTTCACGAGCACCGAACCACTGGCATCCGCCAGGAGGGTAGCGCGGATAAATTCGTGAGTGTCATTCTCGGAGGCGAGGAAAGCCGTGATGACGTTGACTGCTGTTGCTTGCGCACGCTTCGTGTTCTCTGGAGCGAGGTCTTGCAGGCTCATTGCTTTCGAGTCTAGTGTCGGTTGGCTTCTTGATATCCTGCAAATATGTGAATGACTTGCTGTTTGAATCGGCGCTCAAATGTCTGGCTGTCGCTGCCGACATTATGCGTCGGCCACGTGTCGGTAGCCGTTACCCCACCCCTATTGTGTTTTAATTGGCTAAAATTTCGCTGGAACACTGTATGATTCGTTAAAAGGCTTCAGCTGTGTTTCTATTAGTTCACAGGACCATACAAAAATCAAGTTTTTAGTGTATGCTGTCGGCAGTTTGATGATATTCATCCATAAAACCACTCTAACCGCAATTGCCAACCGGTTCGGCTAGTCGTCGCTGCTCAGGGGCAGTCCGACCCGACGCTACGAGTTAACTTGACTGGACAGCTGAGGCTGACGCGGACTCGAGACCGGACTGATCGAGCGTGTATGTACTTTCGCTAGTTGGGATTTTTTGTCTGCGACCCGGGCTGAATTATTGCATAGCGTCTTCCCACCCTTTACGAACGGCAAATGACCGATTACTGAAGGGGGATCAAATCCGGCATTAACATGTTTTTTTTTCTTTTGTCGATGGCAAAAGTGGTTTTGCTAGCACTTGCTTACTAGAACTAGCTTAGGCGTTGGGCCCTGGGTCTAAAATTTGCGGACAGATGGACAGTAAATGTCGTTCTTTAAGGCATTTTTTTTCGGTGGGTGATTTGATTGAACGCCAACATCATTTGCTCCCTCCCTGTATGTGAGAAATTGATGGCACTCACATGAAGATTCGACGCTACAATGGTATCGAATTAATCTTGTTTGGCAGATATGGAGACAACGGTGATATTTTATTAGCAATTACACTTGTTTTAAAGGAGACGAAGTGGAATCTTGTCTGCGTAAGAAAAAGAACACTACGCCGGCAGTTTTTATTTCCGTAATTTATCAGCGGGAACAATCCTGGAATATTCTTTTAGCCGAGGTGCAGTATTTACCACACAACCTATCAACCATGCGAGAGCTAAAGGATCATCCCTTACATCTCCGGGTGGTTTCAAATACCCATAACTCTCACTAGATGCAGCCGGCAGTTTTTTCGACGCAGTCTCTGACCAGCTGAGAGCGTAAGGTTGCGTTCTTTAGTTATGGGCTAGCTACAAGCTGGTTCATATCGCTGTGATACGAAACACACTTTTTCTATAGAAATTCAAATGTCCTGATACAATAATCTTAATTATAAAGTGACGGTGCAGACAGCGGCTGACACAAATATGATTGCTAAATTTGATTGGGCAATCGATGTCATACAGTAGCCAAATCATAACGATATGTGTTGGCACCGGCATGGTTTCATCCATACAAACGGCCATAGCTCCAATGTAAAAATATTGGAAGTTACTTTTTGTTTTGCGCGGTCTCACTGATATTTTTATCACAATTTCCCTCATTATCACGGTCATCTGGCAAAATTGCCCTCAAAATCATATGAACCAATTTTTGTTACGAAACTGCCGCTCCAACCTCATTCCACAACACACAGAACACAGATCGGCTGTAAACGCGCGCAGCTCGACAGCACATAGCCTGACTAAGCTTATAGTGGCCACCACTTCCTCCCCACGGAATGTTATATACAGCATAGCCTCGGAAGAAGAGAAATATCGAGAATGAAACGTTACACTTAAATGTTCGCCCCAGATCAATGCCAGTTTTACATGTAAATGCCACCAACATAAAAGTGTATATTAAACCATGCTTTCTCCAACTGTTTTTAAGCTAATGGTTTCGCATTTCAGAAAGGTTCTAGGTCGATTTAAGCTAAACGGAGTACAGATGTGGAATATACGCGTATATTACCCCTCTTTCGCCATAAAATGAAAACAAACATTTTTGATTAATTTGAACGGGGTCGCTTCGCGCCGAACGTCACTCCAGCCGACGCAGTGCTCATATGTGGCCGATCGATAGCTCAAAATGAAGCTAAGCTAATAATCAGGAATATTTACTGAGGCTTTAAGATCCGAAATGCTCTGCGTTGTCTCAAATATCCTTTTAGAAACTGCCGCATTTGTTTTCTCAAGCAAGTCGATCGAAAGCCATGATATATTCGATAGGGTGTCGTGAAACGACCCATATTTGGTCATTTCCCTTACTGTATATACATCGTTCTATCATTATCGCTACAGCGGTTTCTTATGCCTGCGACAGGCAGCCATGAACACCCCCGCTGAATATGATGTAGTACACACGACTGTGGTCGCTATCTGTATTAAGTTTTTTTTTAGTAGACATGGCTACCTAGGGGGTGACACTTCAATGGTGTACTGAACCTTGTTGTCGAGGCAAAGTTACGCGCTGCACAAAGAAGCTCTGAAATTTGGCTTTATTTGGATATAGGGACTTTACTAGACGCTCGTGCTTTGGCGACAATCACAGTGTTGCTCAAGTCGATGAAGGCGGGGTGTTTCAGTTAGTGCAGCTCGGGAGAGAGTAAAGTACCGCAGAAATTCCAGAGTCAGTGTTTCCCTGAAACACATGTTCTGCATCGATTTTACGCGGGTCACAGCAACGTAGAAAGAGGAGCGCTGAGCTTGGCGCCTTGTTTTGTGTCGGAATAGGCCAATAACAGTCTTGGTTGCCGTAAACCTTTGACATATTTCAGTGGTTAGAGCAAAAGCTGGAGCGAGCGGCACTTGATCGACTACCACTGAAAAAGCTCGACCGCGAAGAGATATTTGACCCCCGCTTTCTTTGGGGCGCTAACAGAAAATATACCAAGAGCGATGAAACCAACGATGGTAGAGAGCAGAAGTGTATGATCGTGGTGACGACGCCCGCATGTTTTGTGTGAAGAAATGGGCCTGGTTTCCTAGGAGTAGTCTACACGAACACGCAACTCGGGTAGATTATGAAACAGGCCCGACACAGATTCTTACCTGAGAAATACTGGTTAGCGAGCTAAGTCATTTACAAGGTTGCCACTACAAAGGATGATACCGGTAATAAACTGATACCGCGTCGCGAATCGTTTGGCCGCGCATTTGAAATGTGTAGCCACACCTTAAAACGTTTGGCCGGGCTTTCAACATCGTCAGTTTGGAAAATGCCTCGGGCAGGACGACCGATTTTCCGGTACTGCCCCCCCGTGGGGCTACCAAGTGTCGAAATTACAGCTGCTAGCGAACGTCATCACGGATATCCTTGATAAAGCTAAGACGCGTCATCATTTCCCCGTCTTTATGACGGTGAGAACAGCTGAACAGGACACTCATCGTGAACAGTGTCGCCTCCCCGTGAAGACAACAAAGTTTCGGACGCGATGAAGATGATGCACCAAGAGATCTGCTATCCGGTGCGCATGCACGATCGCAACTACGTCCCAACCGTATACTCTTTCATGAAGTCCAAGGCTGGAGGATGCGAGCAAGACCCTACACTCCTACCTCAATTGATAAGGTGACAGCGAAACAGCCGGGAGTCATCCCGTCCAGCATGACTGTAGCGCCAGACGACGGCACAAAGCTTAATTTGTTTGACAGAGGCAACCAGAACATCGAACATGCGCGCTCGTCAGTGATCGAGCTCCAGTCTGGGTGGTGTATCCTGTTCCGTGGAGACCGTATTAACTCAAGGAAGAGATAAATCAAGCATTATACACTTATCATCCGCTACATGTGTTGATGTGCTTCACGGAGCGATCCCAATAACCTATTACGAAAGGACGCGAAGTAATTTACCAGAACTTTACTGTATGATATTGTAGAATATAATATCACTGGATTGTAACCGGTATTTTACGGTTACAGACTCGCGAAATATACATATCCGACCTTGTACCATACCAGACCCGCAAAAGACCCATTTGAAATTTAATCCAAAAGTGGTACGTAAACTTCCTTTCATTGGCACCGGCGACGATATCAGGGACGTACTTGACTCTTTCAATGGTGATGCAGCAGTGTAGGCGAAAGTTTTCCTTTACGTAGACCATTCCTCGACAGCATTACATGATTGCGCACATTCTGTGCTCTGCAAGTGATGTCTCTCAACACTGTAAGAGCTCTCAAATTGAATGGCATGACGCAGCGGACGGTCAGAGTTAATGGTTGCATGATTCTAACAGTAATTAACTTTTCATTTTCGATGTGGACGATATTTAAGAACTCTGCTCCTTCAAGACCACCGTGCATGGGGGGGGCTACACAAAAGCGTATTCTTTAACCCCTTACTATATATGAGGGTATTTTTTATCCCGTCCCATATTCAAGTATATAGCTGTTTGTATGCAACACTGTTTAAGTACGGATTTTGATGTGGGGTTTCGGGGGGTGTACGACGATAGACAGGTGGCCATAGTGAAGACACCTACAACATACAGCTGTCCTATGTAGGCAAAAAGAGCCCGCGGTGTCGCTTATGACGGATTAATCAACATAACTAGTGTCCCGGTTATTTTGTTGCCCATTTTTTCCTCGTTGCACACGTCCAGCAACGGCGGACTCATATGCTTTAGCCAATGACACGAAGAACCTGAATAACGTTTCATTTGATTACATGCTACAAAGATGCTTACTCGATAAACAGGTGCTCACTCCTCAGCAACCGCCATTCAAGCTCGTCGCCACTTACATTTGCGGCGCCATCAACGCCACCACCAACACCAGTTTAGCGCCTGGAACTTTTGCTTTTTGCCTGGCCGCAACGTCGGTGGTGTTGTGCGCAACTTGTGCCCGATGGAGATAACCATTGTAGACCTTGTAAGCCTAAACTCTGTAGTAAATGAAAAGTGTATATCATCATGCGTTTGTTCTAGTCATATCACCATGGCCAAAAGGACTTTGTAAATGTGCGAGGTTGGACTTTGTAGAATGCTGGTGCCGCTTCACACCTTGTTATCTATCGACAGGTTCGGGATTCTCTGCGAGCCGATGAAGTCTATGATTCCGATACACTTTATGATGTATCATGCTACATAATTTGAAAAAGCTCTTGGATTATGTTGACAAATATACAACACATGCACTTAGGCAAAAAAACTTTGCAAGTTTGCGCTCGCCGCAAGCTCGCCATTCGTCCACCGTAGCCTCCGCCGTGCTACTCACCACCGTCCAGCCGTTCACCCCCGCCATGCCGTTCTCGGCTGTCGCGTCGTTCGCCTTCACTGCAGCCTTCACCTTCACCGGGTCTTTCACCTCCGCTGTGTCGTTCGCCTCCAATATGCTTGTCGCCCCCGCTGTGTCCAACTCCTCCGTCGTGTCCGTCGCCCCCGCTCTGTTCATCTACTCTGCCGTGCAGATCCGCGTTGACCGTGTCCTTCGCCCCGCCGTTCCGATAGCCTCCGCCGTGTTCTTCACCGCCGCCGAGCCCTTCGCCGCCGTGTTTTTCACCATCGTGCCGTTCGCCGTCATGCCCTTCGCCTCCACTGTATCAAATGCCTCTGTCGTATCCATCGCCTACTTCGCTTGCGCCATGCTGTCCACCACCTGCGTGTCGCTGTCCTTTGCTTCCACTTGTTCGGTTTGCTGTCGTTTTGGAGAATGACGGGTTGGTGGCCGCCCTCAATGGGTGAGGGGTCCCGTTCTTTGCCCTCTGCAACTGTACTCCATGAACTGCAAACTTAAGCCTGTGCATCCGTCTGTTTTACACTCAAAATTTTATCTTAGTTTTATTATAGCTGTACATGGACACTTGTTCCATACAATATCCAAGTATAAACACCTCTTATGTTGGAGGTCCAACATATCATAGATGCTGCGACGGGAAGTGAATTAGGGTATACACCTCTTATGTTGGACGGTCCAACATACGGGAACTAAGAGGTTAAACCTCAAGGCCTCATTACGCTGCAGCTACTACTGAAGCGCCAAGGGCAAGGCCCGCGTCGATGATATGGCAGATGGGTCTTACCGAAATGCCCGCCCCCACACGTGAAAACCCCATCAACGCGGACGTCTCAAGCATGGCTGAACACGGGTTGACTGAGGCTATCGATCGACGCGCTTGCCGTAGCCAACGTGTCTCTGGCGCCAAGCAAGTTCTGGGATCTCATCCGAGAACGGTTTACGTCCTCCAGAATGATGCCCACGGCTGATGACCTGCTCACGAGTGAGCAGGTCATCAGCCGTGGGTACCGCACGAGGAATACAGATAACGATATACAAAACGGGCAGACTAAAAAAGCCGGCATTAGTCAAATGATAAAACATGTATTCGCCAATTAAAAGCGACGACAAACATTTAAATACCAAATCAGAGCTCACACAAAATTGAGTGGACGGCGCAAAGCCACCGCTGGCCGAGCAAAACGGAGGAGCACTTCCTCAATGGGGCGCAAGCAGCAGCGCTATACCATTCGAGAGAAGCGAGAAGGCGCGCTGCTCGCCACTCAAGGCGGTGTGGATGGGACAGCGAGCCAGCTTAGCGACCTCGGGGTACGGTATTCGGCTGGTGGAAGCAGGCGAGCGAGCTGCTCACCTATCGGGGCAATTCTAGGTCGCCAACATTTAAGAGGCAGGGTCGCAAGGAAATATTTCCCAGCGTCCCAGCCCTTGTGACGTTTATGAAGGACACACGCAGAGAGGAGAAGGTAATTTACCGATTTAGTCTGTTTGTATTGATTATGAACTGACTTTTGTTGCGTTTTATGCCGTTTAGGATCTTTCTACTCATTCAATGATCGACTTCATGTGGGTGCAGGAGCCTGAGTGGTGTGCGACCTACACGAGGAAGAAATAGTGCCCTGGGCAGCCCTAGAACGAATGTGCCAGCCTATATGCCAGCGGTAAAATCCCATGTTGATCAAATAGTAAGTATTAATGGATTAATACTTGTTCTTAACAAATATTTCGCCTTTTTAGCTATGACTTTTCAGCTCAAAAACCACAAGAAACCAAAATAACGACGGTGAAGCTGCTACAAAAGCGTGCTGGGTTCTGTCTGGAGCTTTGGGACAAGTACAGTTCATGGTGCCCGACGAAGATTTACAAAATCGGTGAAACGGGTATTAACTTTGACATGCCCCAATACGTTTTTGGTCCCTTCAGGGCCGCAAGGACTCCGCTCGCATTGTCAAGATGACAAAGCACGCAGGCAGAAAGACTGCGGTTCTCACAATTCGCGATGATGGTACGTTTATGCTCGATTATATATATGTTCTTAATACTTGTTTTTCAGGTTAAAAAAACAATTATCTTCATCATTAAAGAAAAGCTCGGTGGCGACATCGATCGCGATGATCTGCCACACTACCCGCCAGACCACTACTACATAGTGCAGGAGAGCGCGTGAATGGACGCAGCTGGCTGGAGATTTTATGTAGGTAAACTGTTGAAGCATGAAATCCATGGACCCGCTGCCCTCGTTCTTGATGAATTTGACTCCCACGTTATGATGGGGGGGGGCAGCGAGTCGTCGCTGAGAAGTTGAACTCTACAGTGGTCTCTGTCCCCCCTAATACGACGGCGGTTTGTCAACCACTGGACGTGGGCGTGATGGAACCACTAAAAGCGAAAATTCGATCAATGTTTCGCGGCACTACTGGGGGCACTGCCAGTGAGAAGCGACTCCGTGCAGTTAAGTCTACAATTGTTGGTTGGGAAGGATTAGCGGAAACCACCTTAATTCGTAGCTTTGGGAAAGCAATTCCTAGGTATGGTGCGTAAGTGGAAATGGGATATTTCAAAACGCCATTAATGCGCTCGTTAAAATGTATTCCAGGTTCTTATATGTATCGTAGCCAACACATGTCGAGATCACTTGAAGCGGCAAAAACGAGCAAAGCTATTCACCATGTTGGTAGCCATGCTCCACAAGCTTCATCTCCCGCCTCGGTTCCTGAAGCTCAGCCAAACACATCACCAGCCCAATTGATATATCTTCTTCTTGAGCCGATCCATGCCATGCCGCGATGAAATCCGTGACTTGACCCCTGGTTTCGTGATCCATGTCTGCACCTCTGTATCTCGGATCAAGAAGATACGCCACTCCATGTGCGTCATCGTACACAAAATTAAACGGATCTTGTAGTGCACCGGATATAATGCCAAGCTCTCCGATCGGGATCTACATCTGACGATACACTTGAGGCAGGCGGATGAACATCCTGTAGACAGATGATATCGGTGTTGTGTTCGTTTCAAACGCCTTTTGGTATTCAGATAGCACTCTCAGAATGTTCGTCGCCTAGGTGAGTTGACTGACTAAATCACGGGCCTTGACAGCGTCGTGAACCATACGACGTGCGCGCATGAAGAAACCCTCGCCCACTCACAAAAGCGTTCAGAACTAATTCAGACTTCAGTATTGAGGCGAAACACTTTTCAATGCCCCCCCCACCCCCACCGCGTCGCAGAGGAAGTACAAGTGTCGTCAACCCTTCCATCTTCTGGAGACGACGAAGTTCGTGCCATTACTGCTGGTTTTTCTTGAAAAACTTGACCAACTTCCGACAGATGGTTTCCAGCTTCTGGGGCCACTTCAATTTCGCGACAGTGTCCTCCGCTGTCAAGTGCAGAACATGCAAGATGCACCCATGGAAAACACATGCGGATAATCTCTCTGAAGCGTGGACCATACCAAGTGATTGGTAGCGGTGTTGTCCGTCACTACGGCTGAGATCTTGACGAACGATAACTCCGTCATCATGCGCTTGATGTCCGCCGCGAGAAATGGTACATCGTGCGAATCTGCGCCAGTTGATAAACACGTAGCTGATGAAGCTCTTGCCGTTGATATCCGTCCAACCCTCTGTTGTATTAGTACAACGCTTCCCCTTGTCCGTATGAACAATCTTCAGCATTATCTCCTCGAAGCTAGCGAGTTCGTCAGCTGATATCCGTGGTGGACCTTTGAGGAGCCACTTTTTGTTTATATTGAAAAATGTATGTGAACCTGATCCGACCGATACACCGCGGGACTCATATCGAGCCACTCCTACTGACTTGATTTTAGTATTGGGATTTGGCCGGGGGTGATGTCCTGAAGAGGGCGCCCTTTTCGCTGCGGCTCGGCAGCTTTGGTTCGACACTCAGCTGGGCAGCGCTTGCGGTTAGCTCCTTGAGTTTCCTTTTCTTGCTGCGTCTCCACCTTCTTTCGAGTCTTGATGGTTACCGCATTCGCCCGTTGCGCGGTTCGACGAATGCTGTGAGCTGCAAGATCCTCCACGCGCATAGGTCGTCGTTCCACCAGCTCTTGCGCCGCAGCCTCCCTCTTCGCACCCTTCAACGCCTGGGCATCCAGCTTATTGGTGTACCTGCGCAGACGTCGAGACTCTTGATCCGCAGCTTGCATTGCCTTCAGCTCCGAGTGGATACGGAAAGCCTCGTGCATTTCGGGGCCGGTGAGAAGAACCCCTTTGGTCATCAATGGAGTTAAGAAGCCGCCGCGCGTTCGTGAGTTAACTTTGGGTATCGTTAGATTCTTAGCATGAAAGGCAACGACCTTGATGGCGTCGACATCTTGTCCTTTGCGCTCCAGTTGCTTTCTCTCTCGGTCGGTGAGTTGTAGGCCGAGAGCTGATGTCTCTAGAGCTGCATGGTGAGGCAGTTCTAGTTTGTGGCGCGACGAGAGTGAGCCAACCATTTTCTCCAGCATAATATCCACATTGAACGGGAAGATGCCGGAATTAAAAAATCCGCGGCAAATTGTTGTTGACATGAAAGTTTTCTCAAACGGAACTTTGGTCAAAGCTGGGATGTCATCACGGGTTGGGAGGGCAGCTTTCCCGAGACCTTTTAGAGCTGAGAATCCACTTACTGCATCGTTATAAAACGTCTTAAATTCTCTAAAGACGCTTACGTCAAGAGGTTGCAAGAAGTGTGATGTATGGGACGGCAACAAAAACAGCTTGACACCCTTTGAAATAGCGAATTCCACGGCTGCCTGAGATAGGTGGGCGAAATGACCATCCAATATCAATACTTGAGGCCGCGTAGCACCAATTTGGCGAACGAAAAACTTCAGCCAGTGGCGAAACACATTACCATTGACGTTACTGCTCTCCGTCGTCGCGCAGACGGCTCCCTTTACCGCTGCATCCAACCATCCTGGCTTTCTGAATTCGCCGGCGAAAATGTACATAAGTGGAAGCCGCCCTCCTGCAGCGTTCGCGCACCCCATGATGGACAAGTTCTCACGATCGTGTGAGCGTCGCGTGTTGGCTGCAAGCCCCCGAGAGCACAATACTCTGGTCTTGCGGTTCCTTGTGCGCAAACTCCAGTTTCGTCACAATTCCAGATACATGCAGGGGAAACTCCACGAAGAACAGGCTCCAATCGGCTAGCATAACCACGCACAACTTCCTCTGTAGAGTGCTTACCACGCTTTTCATCTAGAATCTGAGGTTTCCGAAATGACAGCTCCTTCTTGTGGCGCTTGACAAAGCGACTAATCCACTTGTTGTTCGGAAAAGCTGGCGGGACAACGCCTTTGGGATTGTGCGTTAATGCACACTGCCGAATTATATAGCGCCGCTCGGGTTCCTCGATGCAAAATCCCATGTGAGAACGCGCAGCGACCACCTCCACAACTCCTTGCTCATGCCCCCGCGACAGATACACAGGCCGCCTCCCCTTCTTCGCATGCATGTCCACGAGCCCATGAACTCGACGGCGTAATGCCTCTCTTTCAATGCCGGGAAAAGTCCTGGCGGCCTTGCGAATAGACATGCTGTTCAGAACGGCATGTACAGCTTGTTCCCACGGTGGTCCATTTTCGGTCATACTTAATCGCCCACAACGCTGCTGTTTACAACGGAAATCGCGAACTGGGGGCAGTGGTGGATAGCCCAAGATCTCGTCTCACGTTGGAGCACAAATTGGAAAAAGAATTCGACGTGCAAGTAGCTCAGATTTGCGCGCGAAAACACCTTTGTTTTCGTGGACAACTTGATTTTTGTATGGACAAAGTGGCTCTGTTTTTGTCCTGGCTCCATTTATGTCTACCACGGATAGCGGGTAGGAACCACTGCGCTGGCGTCAAGAACTGAGAGCGCAAGTGTCAAAGCCGGATGGGACACCTTGTGAAATGCCATGCCGGTTGAGCAAAACCACATGGCAAACGGCTTCTGGAAGCCGTGTACAACTGAAGAACTGAGCCCCAAAGGGAAACACGACGCGATCGGCTTAGTCTTGAGACGCTTGGAACACTTCTTCTACAGGTTCAGGCGGACACGCTCGACATGAGTTGCCCCCATCTGGTGGATGATTTGTCGCACTTTTCGCACGAAACAATGTCGTCGATGACGATCACCTCCTACCGTACAGGGTCCTTGCGACGGCCGCGCTTGGGCTTGGATTGAGAGGACAGGGGGGGGTCAGATGCGGCGTCAGCGTTGTTACGAACAAGGTTGGGGTGGAAGACAGGTGGCAGCGTTGGACCGAATGGGGACATGTGTTCCATGATGACGCGGGGGTGATTGGGGTGTTGAACGGGATGCAGAAGCAAATGTGAGCAACATATGGGGTTGTAGGATACAGCTCAGTAGCATTCGCCCCGCAGTGAGTGATAGAGCAGCATCGGCCGAAATTTGCCTGTCAAATCAAGACCGGTTACGATTTTAACATTACTTTTGTGTGCTTATCACTCCGCTGTTGGAGTTGAATTGTTTTGTCCTTGCACACTTCTTGAGCATTTCTGCGTAATATGCCCTACCGTTGGAGATGCTCTTATATCATGTACATGTACAAGTGAACACCCTCACAGCAACTCACGCGAACTTTACGTCGTGGAATGAGGAAATAATCAACATGAACTTAGGAATAAGTTAAGCAGAAAATGGTCGAAATCATGAACAAAAATCTGTCGAAAACATGAGCGCGTTTCTTGCAATATTCAACCCCCCCCCTATTCGAGCAATTTTCGCAGAGATTTTAGATGGAATAAATCTCAATTTGTGGGACAATACGTTTATAGAGAGGTTATTCCGGTCATTCCAGAACATCAGACCAACATTCGGGTGGAGGGGGGTCCGCCAGATCATTTGGGCAGGAAACATCGCATTAATCTATGTATATAAGCCACCCCTACCCTACAACTTCATAAATGGAAGCTTACTTTGCGCGGCGCCTCCGTATTGCGCTCGCTCGGTGCTTCTGCACTCCACATCCCGCACGCTCAGCGAGTCTGCGCTTCCGCGCTCAATCCGAGATTCCCTTCGACCCGGAAGTCAACGATGACTCGAGATAGACCCCCTGAAACAGAAAACTATTATGAGACCGACATGAAAGATCTCCGAGCGGAAATCGAGAGGGGTTTGCCGACCGAGGCGAACAAGTCGACGCTTCTCCTCGAGAACTATCAAATCTACGTCGATCAAGAAAAAGTTTCAGGTGCTATTGAACTGTTCGAAGCAAGTGGGCCCCCGAATGTCCTATGGTCGTACACGACGCGCGTTGAATCCAGCAAGCAAACGGCGACAGCGTTGTTCATGGCGGAAACGTCGACGATGGCGACGGTAGATGGTGGTGACAGTAGTGTGCCGCACCAGGTGACCCTGGAAGCGATAATAAGCGCCATGATAATGAGAACGCCGCTTCTGCGTCATCTTCTGTATCGATGTCGACTCCAGCTAGTAAACTCGAAGGCAGCGCAGATGAACTCGAGCCGACTGAACGTGAAGTTGCTTAAATCTACTCATAGTCGCAAGGCGCTGAATCTAAGGCGGCCGATACACCCGATTATTTGTGCATGGAGATTTCGGGAGAATCTTATGTGAACGTGCATCCGCTACCTGCAACACAGGAATTCATGACGTCTCTTGACGCTTGGACCAGGCAAAGACCGCGACAGACATCTCTGCCGGCATTTAGGAGCTGAGGTAGCAAAGCGTTGACGCTCGAACAACTCATATGTGTCCTTACTACCAGAATAGTACAGCTGGTTGGTTTCAGTCGGCTGGACACCAGTTTCATGTGGCTTCACAATCCCCCCTTTAGCAACAACGACGTGGATGTCCAGGGCAGTAATATCGTGCTGAAGAAGAGATTTACCTCATTATTTACATGATCGTTACGCTAGACACGAACAAGTTCATGGGCTTGCATCCTCCACCCGCTGTGACGGTGGTATAACGCCTGCCGTCAATGGCACGCGGGAGGGATCGATTTCACAGTGCTAATTGGATGTGTCGCATAACCGTCATGAGTTTGTGCCACGCCGAGAACAACCTCCAACTCGCCAAAAGCGGCTGACTGGATCGAGGCCATCCCCTGCAGGATCTTCTCTTTCGGACCACCGCAGCGTTAGTCACGCCTATCTGCTCATACAGGGCCCAAAAAATGAGCCGCGGTTCGCCAACGCTGATCAACAGCACCCCCAACCTCGAATACGTCGAGCAAGACGCCAACAAAGCCCACCAGCGCTTGCAAAGGTAACGATTCCGCTGCTCAACGAAGACAAAAAACTACGGGGAAGCAGAAACGTGTCACGACTTCGGTTGATGCAGTCTTGCGTGAAATCGACAAACAGGATCAAATACGTCAAGAGAGTGCTCAGAGAGACTACTGCAGATCAAGCTGGATACGCTAACAGCGAAGTCAGGCAATGACAGGAAGAATGCCGAAAAACTGGAGTCCAAGCTCGAGCGTTTAAAAAGACACACATGACTGAGTGAAATAAACCCTGAACGAGAGCGCGCTCGACACATCGAAATGGTAGAGCAAGAATGCGAGAAGACGCGAGTGCTAGATGTGCACATGCGGCTTCACACAGAAGTCGTGTTCGCCCGTCGTTCGGTCGGTGGAACTGGTGATAACCGTGAAGAATTCTGGACGGTTTAATCGATGGGAAACCAATGCAGAAGTACACACCGTAGAAGTAAAAGAAACCGAATCAACAGTAGAAAGAGAAGAGAAAAACAAGAGCTGCTCGAGTAGGAATAGTGACTTCATTTATTAACCAGCTTGCGCTCATAATCCAGTGGAGCCAGCTTGGTCATATACGATCGACAGGTTGACACGATAGTATCAAGCGATGCGCCCTCAGCACTCGATATCTTGAGACATCATCCAAGCGAAATCTTCATAGACCGGCGCACTGGTTGAGTCATCACCACGCCAAAATTTATTGTACACGGTGCGAGCCTGGTTAATCCTAACAATACGGGTGCGAATTGGGTGTAGACACATGAACGTCTTGAGAACAACATCAGCAGGAAGTGGCATCTTGAGACGACTGAAACAGCCCTGGAGCGCTTGGCTGTACGAAACGTTTCTCGAGAACTGGGACCGTATGACGGGGAGTAGGTGACATACCTCCGAGGCAACATCCCTCACTTGCGTAACAATACCAACATCAGGTTGGAGTTAATGTGGGACAAAAATCAAACAGCTCGTCGATTCAGACAATGCGATAGAATTCATCTATCGTGTAGTCTTCGACGAGCTGGTCGAATGTTTTGTTCCACAGATCTTGTCACCATGCTCATGATGTACGAGTGGGTCGAATTCGAATACGTAGGGAAGTACAACAAGGTCGGATTGCGCCCGCCATAGCTGAACATCCCGAGCTTTAGGCACTGGCAGTGACGTTAAGGAAGTATGTCTTCGATATGCGTACGTTTAGCTGGAGACGCTCACTACCAGATCATGCGGAATAACCACCAAGGCATCCTGTTGAGCGGGCGGACAGCTAGCGCTCGCACAGTGGACACTATGGTATGTTTGCGCTTGCGGTAACACGCGGTGTATTTTTGCAGTATGTCTAACTGTGGACCTCTAACGTATAAATGCGACTGTGTATTTGCCACGACGCTGTTGCGTCCATGTCGCTACGTTCTATACTAGAGAAGGTTAAGAAGAACGAGAGTGTGCTACCACCTTTCACGTATTTTTGCCCACGCTGGCGCTGGTCCAACACCGCAAACAACATCCGAGCGGGACCGGCGAACGCATCCACGTTCGAACACCATAGCGTTGAAATTGCAAATCTAGTGCGCCAGTCCGACGTGACGTCAAATACTCACAAGTTAACCGCATGAGCGATAATATCACCTTCGCCATAGCAAGCCAAGCTACACTGATGTATAATGGAGCTCCTTAATGGTTGAGCGCCGTTGCTGAAGCGCTCGAAGTGGGAACACTGGGACATTTTACTGGGATTGTCTTTGAAGTACCGCTCACAACACAAGAACTTCGGAAGCGATGTGCCCGAATGTTAGTGTACCGTGCAATAAGAAATAAACGGGTTGGACAATAACAACGTTGACTTATCAAACCAGCCGATAGTGGTGGCTGTGGATACGGCTGAGCGGGAGGAAAAGGAACCGGTACCAAGCAGCAAGTCCGCGATCGGTGCAGAGCTATCGACTTACAAGTTCTCAAAGCCAATATGCTCTCACGGAATGCGAGCAACAAAATAGCGCGAGCGCAACGTATGGCGGCTATGTGTACTCTGACTAAACGGTACAAGTCTACCCCTCCTTGTGCGGGATCAGCAGCTGTCCTAAACAACATTTTGACCAGTGGTTACTCCTACGACACAGCGGCGCAAGCCAAAGCAAATGTTAACGTGCAAGTGTGTGATGTGGAGGGGGATCCAGGCATTCGTCTTCTTCAGAATGAGAAGCAGTTATTTCTGGGCGGCATTGCATGCCCTGTCGCTTGATAGAGTAACACGCGCTCGTGGCGTCTTTAGATGAGCAGCATTCTTCACGAGCACTAGTTGAGCACGACTGAAATTCTAACAGCCACGAAAAATATGGCAATAAAGTAGGGCAGTGTTGGTGTTGTAAGCCCTTCATGGAAAAGCGGGACAACCGGAAGCGTATAGTGACAAACGCGTACAATGCCTTCTCACCTGTCAACCGGGGCACTATCGACCCGTTGAACTCCAGCCAGGCGCATTGGGTTTCACATCATATCGACGTGAGTACCAACTTACGCAGTCTATTTATCCTGTGCAAGGTACCAAGATCTACACCAAACTAGGCATGCCTCTCAAGGAGTTTGTTGTGCCACTCTTGTCAATGAACCCGTAGCATAGCTGAAGTACTACCAGTTCGCGTCGTGTCTTCAGCAAACAGCAACATCTGTTGGTTATAGTGTGTTGTCACGCTGAAGCTCGCTCTTGCGAACGATCGATCTATACAAGACTGTGCCGTGGATTTGCTACTTGGACACGTGTACGAGCTACACGGAGATTCTCCACTTGAAAATCTCTAAATTTAGGAAAGCAGCCTCGAGCTAGAAAGAGACCTTCGACTGCCATAAGTTGGCCATGAAAAAACAGCTTTGCATTATTGTTCTTTTGCGGTATCAGGAGTAAGAGCCACCCCGCCATTTATTTCCCGTCTAGCGGGCCTGTGGTCTGTCTTAGGAAATTACGTTGTACATTCGAAGCGCGACATTTCTCGACCCTCGTAAATAAGTGGACGGTTAGAAACAACACTGCAACGCCCTGTACTGGTGACCTTGGCTCGGCGGGCAAGTTCGTGCTGACCCCGTAGGCATGACGGCGTCGGTGGGTGCGGAGGCGTCAAGCGCAGAGACCAAGTTACTTTCTGGGGAGGAGAGGACTGGAGGTAACGATCCAGAAGATTCTCCGACCACTCGCTGGTTTGGGCTAGGGAGCTGCAGCTGGAGCTTGCTGAGTGGCCAAAGCGTGGGTCACGGCAGCTGCAATCGCGCGGATGAGCGCCTCGTCTGCCGGGGGGGCTTCGTGTTTGGTCTTCTGGCGGAGTCCCATTTCTTGAGCAGTCCGTGCCCGCGTTGGGTTCATAAGCTGAGATGATGTCTGGTACGTTGCATCGCGGGTAGACATAATTGCACACAATTGCTGGGCAGAAGGCCTACCAGGGGGCACCGACACTCAAAACTGGAGTGCCGTGGGGGGACGGCCGGTGCCCACCAAAATTATATTCAACGTACTGAGTGAGGACGGTTTGCTGCAGCACAGGCGTGCTATCTACAGATCTGTTCTGCCGTGGCCTTGTAGAGAGCCACCGCTATGACAGCTCACTTCGCAACTAACCACCAAGTTCTCCATCCCCACCACCGCTAAGTTGTGTTGAGTGCCCGCTGTGCCTCCCACGTGCGGACATCGGAGCATTGACGGCGCATCCCGGGCGACGGCAGGACACGGGCAACCCCCATCGTGGTTGAAGTCGTGGAAGACATGGAATCAAGCCGTTCGACGCAAGATGCAGAAACTCCATATCTCGACGGAGGGGATATACAAGATGATGGCACATGGAATGCTGGACTCGCTTACGGTGATCCGTCACGACCGTATTGACCCCACGGTGGCGAAGAAGTTCAAGATGGCTCTGCGTGTGAAAGATAGGGCATACCGGAAAGTGCAATGGGATGATTTCTGGGCGTACATACGCCAGGCCTGACTAGAGATGTTCCCACCGCGCTTGTGGGACATCTTTGATATTCATCGCACTGACCAACAACCCGCTTGAACGCTACAACCGCGAGCTGAACGGCGCGTTCTCAACGAGCCACCCCAACATCCCCACGTTCATCGGTGTAATTGAACCGCACGCCATGCGGTACGTCATTCTGCTGGAGGACATCGTTTGCAACCCCCCCCACACACACACCGCACGTACGTGGTGCCCCAGGAGCTTACGGTTTAGTGACTCTCCTTACCAGAAGCGCAATCGCTTCGAGGGCTTTGTATTCATTTTCCTTTTTACCGTTTTAGTGTAGATTCAAGCTACTGTAGCTTGAACGGTAAATATAACAATACGCATATTTTCTTTGTGTCAAGTTATGTGTAAGGTTTAAACAGTAGTTATGGACAGGGGCAGAGGCAGCCCACAGTTGAGAGGGGGCCACAGCGAATATGGTTGCATGATGATTAAGGCTCAAACCCCCAGTGGTCGCCTTTTTTCAACAGGCAACAACACTCGCAGCTGGAGCAATGGCGTCATTCCATCATCACTGAGCCATCGATTTCAGTTGATCAGAGAATTTTGGGAAATTTGAGAAATTTGAAGGGGGCAAAAGGGTCTGCCTCCGCCCCCTTGGTTATGGATAGCCTCATGTTTGTTTTCATTGCCATTATCGATGGCTACATGCCCTTACATCTCCATAGACGTTTGCATCGGCATGCACGGCGGAATTTTGATACGAAGCTTGCAATAAGCACCATCCGTGAACGTCTTACCTCAGCGAAGATACTTGCGCGGCGCCTTTTTAGGTCGGTTCTTGCGGATACGCATATGACCGGTAGGGTTTTTCGCACAGTAGAAACGATGCTGGCCAATTCTCGACGATTCCGCCTCTTGATAACCGCAAAACTGGGTAGATTATAAAATGGCCATTTTGCGGGTCTGGTATGGTACCTGGTCAGCCTGACCCCGACCTGCGAATACCTTTCAACGAGGCTACAATAGTTTCCATACCCGACCCCAGACTCATACCCATACAATACAATACGTCATACGCACCTACGTACTTCGGGTAAAACCTATAATAACTGGTTAAACACCGTTTTGCGTTTCACAAACCGTTTGCAATTCATAAAGCGTTTGCATTTCAATTCCCATCCTTTTGAAAGTGGCCTCCGAAGCAACGAAGACGTACCCTGCGCCCCCGCCGTACGGCATGGCAACGTCATATATGGGAGCTGTCCGACGAGACATTGACGGCGTTGCAGGAGAAGGCGGAATCCCGCATGTACCAGCCCGTCTTCGTGGAAGTGGGAGGCGACGTCGAGGACCCCAATCGCTGCCAGTCTCTCCTCTCCGAGGGAGTTAGTACGTTCTCTCCTGCAATGGAGATCCAGCACCAGCATCTGACATACGCTGTTCGCTCGCGCAACAGTAGGTACGAGCCGAGGACGTACTCGTTCATGCACCCCAAGCGTGGTGGAGTAGAGTAAGCACCACATCAAGATTACACACCAGTAGCTATCGCCGAATTGACGCCGCTGTATAACGATAGTATCTCCGGTAGCATGATTGTCGCACTTTCGCCTGGAAAGCGGCCCAAGGTGTTTCTTGATACTGTGGACACGACCAAGGAAAAAGTGCTGGAGTTGCGCCCTAGTGACGCAGTCCTGTTCCGTGCCGACTTAATCCACTGCGGCATGGGTTACGACCAATACATTTTCCGTCTACACCGCTTCATGACGATACCGGGTCCACACTTCTAACCTGACATCGTTGCTGGCGTAAACGAAAACGTGTTTGAGTGCAACCCCTGTGACCATCTTGACGTGATGTCCAACGCATTTTGCCAACACCGGGCTTATTGCGCGAAGAACCCTGGCGTTACGCGCAAGCGCGAGAAATGTAAGCACACATGCACCCGGTGTGGTAGAGTTTTTTCAAAGCCCTGGAGGCGTTCGCACTAATCGTTTCCGGCACCCTAACTGCGTATCGAAGCCCGCCGAAGCTGAAGAGGAGTATGGATACCTTTAGCTTCAAGTCGCCAGCGACGAACAGTTTCGTCAAGGCCACGAGCTGCTTAGCATTTGACCGCTGCCTCTTCGGCGCGTCTGCCACCCAGCGCGGGTCCTGCGCGTACCACGTGAACGATGTCGCGTGAAGATAAGCTACCGACGTCCGTCTGCACTTCGGTTTGTCTTCTTCTTCAGTTTGTTCCTGCTGACGTTTCTTACTCTTGTCTTGTGGTGGGACTCCTTCCATGTTAGCTTCTAGGTTATCCATGCTCTCGTTCTGGCGCATGATGTGCTGCAGTAATTGGTCAATCACACAGCTTTATTGCTCGAGGATCTTGAAGATGTAGTTGAAGCCCTTGTTCGTTGTACGCATGTTCTAGGCGCCTCGATCGAAGTCCAGCGATGCGTCAGCCCATGTCAGCCGTTTACATGCTGCGCACCACCTCGTCGGAATGAATGAGACGTAAGCGCATCAACGACTCCAGCTGGGGGTGCGACGCGATCATGTAGGCGGTTGACGTGGGAGTAAACCGTCGGAACGGAAATAGCGGACTTCGATGTAGCAGCGACGGGCTTCGGAGCGTCGGCAGCAAGCGCGGTAAACTCATCGGGGTGGTTCAGCACCTCCACCAGCGGTGTCACCGTTGTCAGCCTGAGAGCAGTATCTCCGGCAAGTTGTCAATCAGGGCGACGGATGGCGCGGTCTGGGTGATGAGCGCCGTGGCGACAGCGTGGAGTGGACAGGTGACGAAGTCTGCGTCCGGGAACAGCGACATCCTCTGCCCCTCGGACGTCTTCATGCAGATGAAGCGCACGAAGAACACTTCGGCGGCGTCAACTGAGCGGTTCTGCTTACGTACGAGCGACAGGTGTGAAGCCCGTCCGAACAGGTAACACAGCAGATGTAGTAGCGTAGCGTCCTGGTCGCCACTAGAGGAGCATGAATTCTTGTACAAATACAACATTATTTTTGTTTTAGTCGCTCTTTGAGCACGGTGGAACTTTGTTGACTACATTTCCATATCGTTTCATACAGAAGCTGTCGAGCGTCTTTCCCATGATAAGCAACTTTGCTTCGACAATGTGTCGTTGCACAGGAAAGAGCTTAAACAGCCACATTTTGCTTTGTCTGAAGTATTGCATAGCGGTGTTCCGGGCAAGTGATTTACCCTTCTTACCCGCATTAAATGCAATATACATTCCAAACATGTTCAATACAGACACAAACAGTTACCTGTAGCGTCGTGTACAATGCATCGTTTGATATAGTCAAACCCTACATGTTCGCATTTAACAAATGTCATAAATCCACTTATGGAAGTGTCTTTGGCACGCTTGGTGTTGCCAAGCTCGTCCAAGCCCATCCTTGGCGATGTGGTCGGATAGTTTGCAAATATGCAAGTGACCCTCCGACCCGATACGTCGGAACGGCTGCTGTAGACGACCCACCTAACCCTATACGTTATGATTGGGCGAACCCAAATTCTAGATGCCATCTGATTCGCTTTTTTAAAAAATAAAAATAGATGATTGGTATTTAATGAGCCACTGTGACCTATACAAAAATGAAGTATGGCCGGATAAGTGATGATATTCATCCATATCAGCATATTCAGCGGGGCCGACGGCCAGCAGCTCGCATCGCGGTGCCGCGTACCGTCGCTGGATACGCGGTGCTCACGCACCAGACGCTCCGGATCAGCGCCCCCCTCCAAACGGCGACGAGATGCTTCGGACTCGCGCCGGGTCACTCGGCGCGCCGCCATCTTCACTTGAGCCTGAAATTTCTTGAATGAGTGAGAAGGGCGCACTCACCACTCATCCCTGGGGGAAGGGTATGTACTGACCTTGGTCAGTCGGCGCCCCAAGCCCTGTGCATCGAGTACCAAACGACCAGTTTATGGCGTTTCACATAGGGTATTTCCCAAAACCTGGACCCCCGCCACTTGCCATTTCCCAAAAGGTGGACCCTGCACTAGAGTAGTGTGGCACACACCGTATTAGTGCGGCGCTGTGTTGTAGCAGACTGCGACGCGCCGGGGAGGGGCCCCTGCTGATGGAGGAGGCCGCGCACGCTGGTGGTGGGGCACTTCTGCTCACGAAGGACGCGCTGCATGTGGTCAAGGCGCACGCGCTGCTGGTGGGCATGAAGGGCGTGCTGGTGGTGGGGCGCTTGCTGCGCGTCGAGGACGCGCTGTCGGTGCTCTAGGAGGACGCGGTGTTGGTGGACATGAACGACGCGCTGCTGGTGGGCATGAAGGGCGGTGTTAGTGGAGCGCTTGCTGCGCGTCGAGGGCGCGCTGTTGGTCGTTTGCTGCTCAAGGAGGAGGCGCTGCTGGAGGACATGAAGGACGTGCTGTTCGCGGAGGAGTCGGTGTTGGTGGAGATGGAGGAGGCGGGGCACGTGCTGCTCGCGGAGGACGCGGTGTTGGTGGAGCACGTGCTGTTCAAGGAGGAGACGGTGTTGGTGGAGATGGGGGAGGTGGAGCACGTGCTGCTCGAGCAGGAGGCGGTGTTGGTGGAGATGGGGGAGGTGGAGCACGTGCTGCTCGAGCAGGAGGCGGTGTTGGTTGAGACGAAGGACGTGATGCTGGAGGAGGACGTGCTGTTCAGGGAGGAGAGGAAGGACGTGCTGTTGGTGGGCATGAAGGGCGCGGTGCTGGTGGGCATGAAGGACGCCCTGCTGGTCGTCAAAGGAGGAGTCAGTGTTGGTGGGCATGAAGGACGTGCTGCAGGTGGAAAAGGATGACTCGCTGTTGTTGGTGTACATGCTGCTTGGTGTACAGGGGCTGCTAAGAAGAGTTGTAGCGGTGTATGATGATCTGAAAGTTTCGTTTGTTTTATTGTTCTGATTGTTCTGAGAGTAGATATGAAATGTCCAGGCGATTGTCGGATGCTGCGTGGCTCAGACCAGCGCTAGATAGAATCGCTGGCGAAGGATATGTCGTGGCTGTCAGTTGTGTTGTGGCCTGCGGTGATGAGATTGGGGCTGGTAATATCGTTTTACCGACAGTGATGTCTGCGTTGTGTACTCCCGCAGCGTGCTTGGAACACGTTGTTATGTTGCGTCGGCTCCGTTGACCACATCCCCTGCACCTGTACGTTTAGCCTCCGGTAGTTTCTCCGCCACTTCGGATTCTCCTTGTCTTGGGGCGACCTGCTTGCCGATATAAAGGCGACGCCAAAATATTGTTGTCTATCGAGATGCAATTGTCAACCACAATTCTAACAGCGACATCTTCAAATCCCGATAGGTAGGTATTAAGCAAATACACAGAGTGAAATGCTTCCGATTCGCGATTGTTTTGACCTTTCCTTCTCAGGGCAGCAATTAAATGACGGCACGGAATTTTGATTTGGGCGAATGTGTCACACGTGCAAGATAGACTAGCGATATCCACATCATGACGTGACCCGAACTCAGCTCTACTCACGGAGAAAATTGTTTCTGAGCACTCACCGACCGAATAACTCCCTGCTTTTCTACGCTCGATTTTTCGCAAATCGTTGGTGAGTGGAGTAAATGGCCGATCCTGAGCTAACCACTTGCGAATACGTTTCCGCCGAGCCGTAGATTGTAACAGCATCGACTTCATAGCCAATTGCAGCATACCAAAAGGTGTCGCCTTGCGGAGGCCACTCGTTAACATGACGTTATTGTCACTTTCAACGAAATTGGTAGACCTCCAGTTGAAAAGAGGTGCTGGCGTAAAACGATCCGGGTCATCGGACACGTAATCGGGCATATTAGCCCATACACACCAGTGAACAGGAGCAATCTTACTAATATAGTCTCTGACATCCTTGCCATACCTCAACTGTATTTTGTCCAATGCAGACTCATACGTGTGCTTTGTCTTTGAACACTGGACGTTGAAAATCAAATTCTCGTTTTCTTTTCCACGAATTTTAAATTCTTTGTGAACATTGCGGATAATGTGAATCGTACAAAACTTAAGGTTGAGGATGATACCATGTACTGCTAATTTTTCAGCAGCTCCAAGAATGTGCCCTCGATCAGCGAAAATCGGTAGAGTGGAGAACGATATACCAGCGGCAACACAGTGCTAAAAAACCCCACTGAAAGTTGTCTTCGTTTTCGGAAAGAACAACAGCAAACGCGACTGTGATATTGTTTCCATTCCCATCACGATCGATAAGAGTCAGTATGACACCACGATACTTCTCATTCTTCGAATGCGTTCCATCAAAACCGTACATCGGAAAGCAATCTCTTAAACTGTTCACAGCAGAACCGAGTGCAATAAACGCCCGAAAAAACGATCATCGGTATCCACATCCAGACCAACCCATAAACCAGCATTCTTCGTTTGGAAAAGTTCTAACAGCGAAGGAATCGATGCAAAAGATTTTGACCATTTCACATCAACGCGAGACAAAACCGCGTCTTTTGCTCTGTACAACACACTTCGAAGGTGTTGAATATTTACCCCATTAAGTTCTTGGGATTAGCAACTGGATCTTGCTCATTTGAGCTGATTTGTTGGAAGTCACGGCTGTAATGAACGATTCTGTAGCTTCTAACTATTTTTTGCGTGGTTTTGCGAAAGGATGTACACGTATCAGAATGAGCGTCTTTCATGGAGGCAACGTAGAATTCATATTCTTGCTGTGAAATTTTCCGTCTCCGTATCACCACAGTCCAGCCACAATTTTCACTGTCCGAGCAGATGTAAGTCCTCTTTTTCCCGCCCTGATTTTTCAGAGGCTGGACGTGTTTGTCGTTGTTGTAGTTATATTGTTGAAGAAATTGCGTGGTCGCTTCCATCGACGGAAAAACGTCACCAACCGCGACTGAGTTGCGAGCATCATGCCGTAAGTGGTCAATCAATGGAGGTATATCGCTCTGCATCAGATAGTGTTGTTGTTGTATTACGTTGTCGCGTCAATCTTTCTAGTGATGAAAGCAATTGAACTGATCCAAGCACTCCCACACTTGGTACGCGCGCACGAAACACCTTGCCGGTCTGGTCGGAATTGAATTATAATGGTACCTACACCTCGCTATTCTATCAATAGTGCTATACACCCACCTCAAACACGAGAGAAGGAGACAAACTCAAACTGCAACAATGCCCTTCCTAAAAAATAGCGGATCTAACATTAGCGGCGATGCCTCCTCTAGCTACGTCTTCTACACGAGCAGCAACTCGTCCACCGCAAACGCGTTGAAGATCTGCAGCGACGTCTGCGATAACTTCATGAGCAGCAAGCGACCAACACCGCTTCCTCAGCGTGCAGTACGTCCTTCATTTCCTCCTGCAGCGCCTCCTCCTTGAACAGCAAAAGACCAACACCGCGTCCTCCGCGAGCTGCACGTCCTCCACGAGCAGCACGTGCTCCAACTCCTCCATCTCCACCAACACCGTCTCCTCCCTGAACAGCACGTGCTCCTCCAGCATCACGTCCTTCGTCTCCACCAACACCGCCTCCTGCCTGAGCAGCACGTGCTCCACCAACACCGCGTCCTCCGCGAGCAGCACGTGCTCCGCCTCCTCCATCTCCACCAACACCGACTCCTCCGCGAACAGCACGTCCTTCATGTCCTCCAGCAGCGCCTCCTCCTTGAGCAGCAAACGACCAACAGCGCGCCCTCGATGCGCAGCAAGCGCTCCACTAACACCGCCCTTCATGCCCACCAGCAGCGCGTCGTTCATGTCCACCAACACCGCGTCCTCCTAGAGCACCGACAGCGCGTCCTCGACGCGCAGCAAGCGCCCCACCACCAGCACGCCCTTCATGCCCACCAGCAGCGCGTGCGCCTTGACCACATGCAGCGCGTCCTTCGTGAGCAGAAGTGCCCCACCACCAGCGTGCGCGGCCTCCTCCATCAGCAGGGGCCCCTCCCCGGCGCGTCGCAGTCTGCTACAACACAGCGCCGCACTAATACGGTGTGTGCCACACTACTCTAGTGCAGGGTCCACCTTTTGGGAAATGGCAAGTGGCGGGGGTCCGTGTTTTGGGAAATACCCTTTCACATAATTGATATATCAAGCATGTGAAACATATGTGAAACATATGGGCGCCATATGGAAATGTTGCCGCTTATATCAAGCCTTAATGACGGGGGGGCGTTATCGCTCCAAAACAGTAGGCAAGATAGTAGATCTAAGAAAACTTACTTAAAAAGAGAAATAAGAAAGCTGCATTGTTCGTTAATGACGGAGGCTACTCAAAGGCATGTGAAAGCTAATGTAAAAGCAAAGTAGTAATCAAAACGAATGAAACCAAAGTAACAGTCTACCAATCTCCTTGAACGGTACCTCATCACACCATGAACTCGGGCGGAACAACGTAAGTTCCGTGGGAGGCGCACGAGCCCGCTTGCGTGCTATGTCCTCCAGCAGATCCACGTAACGGGATGCGTGACCTACAATCACATCTACGAGTGTTGGGATGCTTGGATGACCTGTTGGGAACGAGTCGTTCAGCTTGCGGTTGTAACGTTCCAAGGGGTTTTTAGTGCGGTTGGCCACCGCACGCAGGATACCACGGATGTTCCACAAGTGTGACGGATACATTTCCAGCCATGGCTTGCGAAAATACGCCCAGAATTCCTCCCACTTTGACTCCGAATAAGGCATGCCGCGCTCACATAGGGTACTCATTCCCCGTAGCATCATGCTGGATACTTCCTCCGTTGGGAGGGAGGTCTTCTGCATCTTGCGTCAGGCGGCCTGCTTGAAATGAAACATGCAACCAAAAATCAACGCCAGGAAACTGCCCCCCCCCTGCATTGATGATGCCTTTATCGAAGTCGCATGACACCGTCCCGGCATTCATGGTAATTCCGGTCGCTGCTTGCACACAATGCGGTGTGTGCTAGTACATCCACTCGGTCTTGTTCGTTACGAGGCAGTAGATGCACAGCATGAAGCACTTCGAGCCGGGGCCGTGCACCATGACGACGATACACTGGTAGAACGGGGCTTCCAGTTCCACTTCAGTTACGTGGATGACACCGGATCAGTCGGTCCGCAATTAGAGCTCAAGAGGACAAGTCCAACATTAAGTTAATATAGAACTTTAGTTTCTGCATTATTACTTCACTGGAATATCGCTGCGGTATCTCCCAATCGCAATATCCCAAGCAGCGATTGTTAACTTTAGCTAGTTGTCATACGCCCGCCTTATCATCAGAGATTAGGGTTACATGCGAACGAAATCAAAGAGGTACACTCCCGATGCGCTGAATTAGAGATGTTTCCTTAGTTTCACAGTGCAGCCCGTACAAGATCCGCGGCTCAAAAAAATAAAATAACAATGTGTAGTTTTGTCTGCATGCTGACGAATTTTTACCCCTCAACGCTTCTTGCTGATGAGGAAGTATCATCGAATTTTCGCAATCAGCAAAATTACATTTAAGCTGATCTGCTGCTTTCCCTTCAAAGCGTTGCTCACGTCCCCCAAGCTTAACAACTTCACCACGTTGGCGTCCTAACGCTGCTCCTAGGTGCTTCTGATCTCGACCCACGGCTCGGTCTTTGAGGGGTCTGCATTGACGAGTCAGCCGCGAGGTTGCTGGATATTTTGATCATCTTGAGCAATATATATATATATATGTATACATTTATTTGCCACGCTATTCCACTGGAATAACTCGGCCCTACTGTATTCAACTGGCACAGGATTTTTGAATATAAATATGAGGTTATGCACTACGTACGAGTTTATTACAACTTTGTTGTTCCAGGGAGGTGGCTTATTCCAGAAACTAAAGTTCTCTAATACCGTTAGTTGTGCACAATTTCCCCCGTTCCTAGAGCCTACGACTAGCCGCTGTAGATGAATCGTCCTCGGCCGCTCAAGTCGTTGCACGTGGCGATACGACGGAGTCGCTGAGTGTACCCACCACCACCACCAACAACAACACCAGTGTCTGACAAGAATGTACTTTAAATTCGCCACGTCGCGGGGGAGCCAGCGAAATCGGCCGAGCAACCGACGGAGAAGAAGGAGGGGTGTAGTAGGCAGACGATAAGATCAACATCACGACCACTTACGGATTGCACGGACGAATTTCCTGGAGCGACACGGCGGCACATCGAACCGCAGTGGCAAATGATAGGGCCATGCGTAGACTGCAAGAAGGAGCCAAGAAGAAATACCTCGGTCGCGTGAGACGCCCATCCACGCGCACGTCAACAAGAACCAAAAACAAGACCTCAGAGTGACGTGAGTATTGCCTGCAACAACAACTGTCGGCCTACCATCCCTGGCATTACGCTAGCGAAGTTATGGGAGATCACGTGACGTTTACACGCGATAACGAAGACGCTGCGTGTGAGAGTCGAAGACGGAGCTGAGAAGACCGCAGAACGGTTTTTAAGAATCCCACTTCTCCACACTTGCCGCGATAAATGCGTTTGCTCGGGACCCAGGCTAGACAGGCCTTATTGAAAAGTATCGATATGCTTCAGCTTCGTTCCTTTCCACTGCACTCCGTTGTGTTCCATTTGCTTCGCCCAAATACTCACCATAGTAGACTCGACGGTCCATCTCTCTCAGTCGCGCTGGTGACGCCTAGCGGCGAGCTGCTAGCTGTATTGATCACAATATGTCCAGGCAACTGGCGTCTACGAGAAAGCGTTACACATCGGCCATTTGTCATCAGCCTTCGCCAAGTCTGTACATACCACCGCTGCAGCAAGGAAAGAGTAGCTCCAATCTGTAAAGAATTGCAAACTCCTATTTGTTGTTCGCGGCAAGAGGTTCGTCTTGGAGAGCAGCTACAAAGTAGCACTCAGACTGCTGGTGCCGTGGCTTGCGGCTATATTGGTTATCTTAGAAACCCGTCCTCGTCCTTAAAATAGCAGTTGGCGCTAGGGAGCGCAGAACCATTGCTAGCTGCCATGTGAGACAGCTTGAAAAGCAACCCAGGCCGAAAAACAGTCGTCTGCATTCACCAAACTGATTCTGTTTTTTTTGGTCTTGTCAGCCAGCTTGAAATTTTTCTCTACGCCAAAACATAAAGGCCTCAGCTTACAAATTCAGCAGCAGTTCTCGGGGGCATGATGGGTACTTAGCAAGTTGCTTCAGCATCCACAGCAGACATTTGAGCTCATATACTGGTGTTGTTGCTCATAGCCATGTCGCGCATGCATGACGGCAACCCTTCTCAAGAAGTTTGAGAACGCACATCACACTTCAACGATACCAAGCTTGACGTCATAACTCGCGGCCATATCGGTCAGTTCGGGGAACCCCTCCAGGACGCACAGTAGACTTCTGCGCTGAAATAATAGGCGCTGTCGCTTGCGGCCATGCCAGCCAGCTAGGGGGCATTGTAGCATTGCTGGTATTGCCATAGGGTACTGTATATGATGGTGCTTAGCGTTGCCGTCGTGGAAATACATACCACTCCGTTCTGCGATTATAGCACGCTACAGGTACTTCGTAACCTGGTTTTACGACTTTTCCAGCGTTTTTTTACATTCTTGGGCTCAAAAGAAGCATAACGATCAGACAGTTCTTTTGATGTGGCGAATGCCACGGTCTTTGGATGTCAATAATGTGAAAATAGACAATAAGTTAGTAAACTCGGTCAAAGCCGTTTTCACAATCTGGATGAATTGATAGTGGCCATTTTTGTTTAGCCCTACTGAAATCAAGTTGTTTTTAGTGCTATTTTTTCGGAACGACCAAACGAGTGGTATCGTGCTATAATAGCGGAATGGACTGGTACTCTGCAGTACGAGTGAGACATTTAATTATATAGGGTCAGCAGGAGGATACGTCAGGTGCATACACCTTACTCACGGGTTTAACGTAGTGGATATGTCAGTGGCTTCAAATAAAACGAGATATTGCGCGTTCGATTCCAAATTGGATTGGGCGATTGGTCAATCGCCCCGGCCAAATCGCTCCGCCAAACGGCCCGGCCACTTGCGTTGACTATAGAACCCTCATTAAGTACGAATCAATTCGTGTTAAGTACGGATCGAGCTTGACATGTGGCATGGCGCCATATGTTCTGGGGACGGGCGATTGGGCAAGTAACTTGACTTTTGTATAGAGCGGTTCTCGGAATCGCGCCGACTCGGCAAATTTGGCCGGAACTCACAATATAAGCGTTTGTAAACATCAGTTAATAAAAAAATGACCTAAACTATTTTGAACATCTACGCAAACTAAAATAAATGGGGTTCGCAGGGCCCGGATACACGTCGAAATGACCCCCGGATACCCAACATTACGCCCGCTGTGGGATCCTCAGGATCCCAGATACAAGTGTATCTACCCGGGAAAATATACAGTAATCTGCGTCAATAAGCAACGCCTGATATGCATAGAAAGAGAGAGATACACCTATTACAGCAAGTTTCAATATTAAACAAGAATGCACTGATTTTATTCTAAATGAATGCCCTTTTCGAGTGCATTCAAGCTCCGAATAGCTTCCTCACTAACCCTTTCCCGAAGGGCCGTAAGAAGCTCGACCTGCCTTGATCCATTGGCTGGTTTTGTTGGGCGATTTCTAAACTCGGGCTTGGGGCTTGCGGGAGCACAACCCGGCTTGACCGCCGTGCAAAGAAATAATAGAGGTAGCTTTTGAGCCATCACCACTTGTGCAGCATGCCATCGTCACGCACGCCTTGATCATCTTCAGGGCGGGGGCGGCGCCCTTGCAGACGGGCCCCCGTGGAACCGCGTTGTGAAACAGCGTTGACTCGTCTATATTGAAGACGTTGCGAGGAGGTATGTACATGCGGACGGCGCCAATATTTAAATGTTGAAAGGAAGCGTTGATTGGCAGAATCTTAACTTGTTAGCCAATGATACTGCTGCGTATGGGAGAGCAAAGCCAATCGAAAGTAAACTTGCACGGTGTTATCTAAAACCAGTAGGTGAGCGTAAACATCTAGTGGAGCCCTTTTCCCAACCGAATACAATGTATCAAAATACATAAGTTGCCAGGCGTTGCGGTTCACCAAGTCAAAACTGAAGGGCTCCAACTCGTCTGAAAATACAGCCAAATGCGCGCCAAAGCTGCAAAGTCGCAATTGACGAGCCCAATGTGCCGTCTGGTACTCGCCTAACGTAGTGCTGCTTGGTGTGAGCGTGTTCTTGAGTGCAGAGCCACGCACCATCAGTCACATCTCACTTGTGCCCATAAAACGGGTAAGTACAGTCAGAAGCACCCGAAAACTGGTTCAGGCTGTGTTCATACACACTTACAAAAGGTATACGTTGACACTCTACCACGGAATGTGCTATGTACTGGGTTTTCTTCGGAGACAATTCCACCCTCGAATATCACGCAACATTGTGCCTCCGAATATGCTTCGAATCTTAAAATTGGGTGGGGTAGTTGTGACACTTGAAACGTCCGTCAATTCGTTCAACATCGACATTTTTTTCCATCTTGCTCCGAACGTTGATATTGTGCATACTTCACTTCTTGGTGGTGAAAAAAACTACACGAGTATGCCCCTTGCGCTGCGCATCTGATATGAAGTTTTCTCCGCATTGACGACAGGAATACTTAAATTTTGTAGCGGATCCCATGGTGGTGCGAAATTGGCACTGATATAGCTAGGATTAGCCGTCGTCAGCCACAACCACACGACTAGCCCATCCCAAGCTTATCCCCAATGCCGTGAAACCACACGTGACACCAAACCAGCAACCACTCATAATAATAACAAACCCACAATCACTCCAACGAAACTCCAACAATGCGAAAGAGCATACGTCTCCCTGTGTAATAAATAACATTCGCATAGATTACCATTGTACAGAGCCTCTTCAGAAACAGATAAGTCGTGCGCTATTATACGACAGGTCTCCGAACGGAAGTGTATAATGTGCGACTTGCTCAGTTGTGGTACTTTGTACCCGTGTCTACATTGTTTAAGGCATGAAAAATAGCTTTCGTATAAACCAATACGGGGTTGAGATATGTTGGTCAAAGTGCTGGTGATCCGTCGTATAGCAGTCCATGGGCATTCAGAGCTGCCATCACGTAGTAGCAGCACCCAATTTTAAACCAAGTTCTAATTGGCATGTTTTGGCAGTGATGCTGACACGCTATTCTCATCACTGTGACGTCTGCGAGCTCTTCGGCTAAGAGTTCTGGTGCAGAGTTCGAGTCGGGAGAATCGGAGACTCCTGCTGTATCTTCGGTCTCTGGACGTTAAAAAAAATAAAGCAATCGGACCCTTAAGTAATGTACAAGGGTTAAGTGGGGTGGGTTACAGCTGGAGCCAGGATATCCTCGTCGTGGTCGATTAGAAACCCGATTGAAAGTCGATCGCGCAGTGGCTGTTCTTCCTGGCTCGTCCTGTTTTCGGTTGGTGCTGGGTCATTTTGTTTAGGCGGTTCTTGACCTGATTGTGTTAGTGGTTCCGGGTCTGGCCTTACCCGTCCGTAATCAACATGCGTAACTGAAAGACGCGCAAAGTGGACTGTAGGGGGGGCAGAAGTGGCAAAGGTTGCTGAAAGAAATTTCGTATGACGTTGAGGGGTGCACTAATATTTACCAACACAGTAATCATCCGCCCCCTCCCCCCCCCGTTTCCTCACCCCGGCGAATTAAACCATTCTATGAAGCGGCTCATCCTGGAGCGTGCAGAAGCTGGAGTTCGTCCAGAACAAGCAATGGGCACGCTGATGGAGCAATTCAGGTTAGGGGTGCCTGATCCGAAGAAATTCCTGTCGAAGGATTCCTGTCGAAGGTCCAATACCAAGTACGATCCTACAGAGATAAAGCTCATAATGATACCGACTCCACCAATGAGATGTCTGGACTAGCTGCCACTCATCGATACGTGATGACATGAACGACACGACAGATTTGGCTTGTGAATTTGTTCTTGATGCCAGGAATCAGCTAGTTTGGGGTCTGGCTACAGAAACATCCCCTTTGGATGTGGGGTTCGCAACAAATATTGCAATTCGTTGGCTTGAGCGAGCAGATGTATTCGATTTACACCTGGATGCCACCTTTAAGTTAAACACTAAAATATGTCCGTTGGTTGAGATCGGTGTATCAGATCTATGGCTCCAAGTCTATCCAATTTGTTTTTGTTTCCGATTTGAAGCAGCCTCAATGGCAGACTGTAGTGTGTACAGCACTTAATATAGACCAGCACGATTCTGAATATCAAACGCGCAATCGTTTTGCGATGATGGATGCAGAACGCCACGCCATCCAGATTGAGGCATTGCGTTTGCTCGATGCGGATGACCAACCCAGTTTCTGATGTGTTTTTTTGCCATGTGGTTTTGGCCAACGTTCGAATACACACTAGGAAGTAAACTCCTGATAATAAATACATTGCTTACGAACACGTTTATCGAATCGACCAGGCGATAACTCATGCAGAAAAACAATCCATGCCCAATTAGGCAGTGAAAGCTTGGAATATTAGTAAGGAGCTCCGCGCATTCACCACTTACTTCATCAAGCAGTCGTTGTCCACTAGATTTACAAGCTGGAAGTGGTTTATTTCACCGACTGGATATGCCCTCCAAGGGAGAGAAAACTATTGGAAGACATACGACTCCCCGCTGTCTGATTCAAAGCCAACCCCAAAACAAATTCCCGGTCTGACACGAGGTGCACAACCTCTATAAATTAATATCTGACCGACCGACTCATTTGAGCCCCCGGAGCCTATCCCAACTGTACTATGTTTATGGAAATGTTTGCACTTTTACGCCGGATTTACTTAATCCTACTTGTGCCGATATCTCTCGGCAATCACGACGAATAGACGCGCACGTTTTCATAAAAAGTCATCATTTGACTCCTACTTTCCAAGACACAACATACACCCAGTACGAACCAGCTTCAGACACGTGTTCTCTCTCGAACTCAAGCCAGCGTTCTGGATTCAAGATGTTTGACCGTCACCTCTCAGTCCAGAAACAAATCTCTTCACATCACCGACTCACTCAGCCACCTCACTGTGGCGCGTCACGAGGCTTCGACCTCCATTCAAGCCGCTAGCATATCTACATATTAGAAAACAAAAAAACTATTTTGGGTGGTAAGGCTTAGAACAGTTAATGGACATCAGCTTTCTCAGAACAGCTTATCGCATGAGGTAGGTGCCACGAATTCCAGCTTTTTGTTTTTAGATTAGTAACGATTAGCTGTTTCAAATTATTAGACTGGATGTGTATTGCGGGAAAAAATCACCTTGGTGGTAAACAGACCATCGCCGAAGGCGGGTCCTGCTGCCGTCCTTTGCAACTTGGAATTGGTGCTACCTAGCGATCGTGAACAGTTCAGAGTCGTTGTGATTGACAGATTCTACACTTCTGTTGCGTTGGCTCTCGAGTTACTGTCGTTCAAGATATATGCAGTCAGAGCAATTCAGACGCGCTGGATTAAGTTTCCTACGGATCTAAAAGATAAACACAAAAAGCGTCCAAGTGATTTTCCTTGAGGATCCTATCCGTTGGCTCGTTGCAAGGAGGTTTCTCAGATGACAGTATGTTGTTGGTGCGGCTCAACGCCCGTACATCTGCGAACAACAGGAGCAAGCCTCCAACAACTATCAACAGGTTTGTTGTGGTTCACGTTTTATTCACTAACGCTCACTAACTTTTATGGTTTGTCGATGCTGGTACGAAACACGGGAATTGTTTAAATAAATACGGGGGTGGGGTGATATTGCTCTGAGTTCCGGATTCACGGATGCAGTAACAGATTGTCCTTTGGCGCGCGTTGGGGTGTGCTTGGGTATTGTTGCGGTCTTCTACTGCGTGAACTAGCGATCTATCGTAAAGAGAAAAGGGGCAGTGCTCTATTCAAGGGCGTGTGTTTTATGGAGATTCTTCAGACTATTATTGTGGTGACATAACAATCTGGACGCAGGTTACACTTGTCGAGCTGTGAATATTGATTTTGTATTGATATAGTGGCGATTCCTACTGCGGAACATCGTTTTGTGGTTATTGGGTCCTTTAGGCGAGCGAGTCGTGTTGTGGGGATTTTCGCATCGTGCTGAGTATTTTTATCGTCCCAGTAAAGCTGATTTGTACTGAACGGCGGTTCCGAGAAGAATTTTGTGGAGATTTGATCCGCGCGTGAACGGTGCTCCCGCCAGCGATCCGTCCATCGGCTGGGGTGGCAACGACGGCGTGGTGTTCCCGAAGGCTTACGTGGAGTTCTTCGTTGCCCCCGAGAAGATGGCTCACCTCGTCAAGGTCATGCGCCGCGACTACCCCCAGCATTTTGAAACTTGGCATTTGAGGTACAAGGGTGCTTGCGTGACACTCAATGCCAAGTCGACAGTGCTGACGGCGATAGTGTTACCTGCCCTACATTTTCTGCCGTATTTAGTTTACTGGGTAAACGGCCAACACACTCATATAACGCATCAAGCGATCTCGACAAGTGTTGGCTACGATATATATAAGAGCCCGGGAGCCATTTTACCGAGCGCATTAATGGCGTTTTGAAACGTCCCATTTGCACTTACGCACCAAGAGACCCGAAGTTGATTTAGCAACACACACAGGTGTAAACAAGCCTCACCAGAAAAATCAAGTCGAGCAGTCAAGTTATATATTCCAGCTGAAACTCTTCTTGATGTTGGACTTGAGTACAATGTGAGCATGATTAAGTAAAAGCTCAAAGCCTCGTCCCGAGCCCGTGCGACCATGTTATGTCCATCAGCTTCCACACCCCATGACTGCCGATTCAAATCCATTAATGCAGCAAAACGCGCGCAGCCCTTCATAAGCGGATTGCGGTTGACGAGTACTGGAGCTCAATGCACCGTTTTCCACTGATACAGAAGATCGCAGCAACCTTTTCAGCGCCGCTGCTTCCAGTGCAGCCGCCGAACGCAACTTTTCCACCCACAAGTTTGTGCACTCCTCCGTGAGAAACCGCCTCAACAACGCGAACGTGGGAAATCTGGTATTCCTGTGTTTCAATGCTAAAAGCGTGGATAACGAAGAGATCGCAGAATTCGACCTTCTTGGAGATCTTGTAGCAGACAACAGCAGTAACGAAGATACCACGAACCAAGACAGTATATACGAGTACTATTAATTAATGATATGTGACTTCGTGTTCCATGCTTTTCGTCTACTATAGAGTTTCTATATCCGTAACGGGGATCATGCATCACAATACAGCCTCACAAATTGGCTCGGAGTTTTCTATAACCAAAACGGGGACCAAAGCGTAACTGGGCTACATGGTTACAGTCATGCCCCTTTAATTTGGGTGGCACCAGTATAAAATTATATATTGTGATAATCGATTCAGATTTGAACACTTTTGAAGCTACATATACCCTTAAGAAATAATCAGCTCTGTATTTGCATTTGATCCACCCTGCCGAATTCGAGGTGCACAGCTACATACAATAAACGTATAATATGGCTGTACTTTGGTGACATATGTACATACGTTTAGTTTTAATTTTCTTCTATAGGTTATCTAATCGGTAACATGTACAATGCCTAGTTGAAATCGCTGTCCTCATCTGCTTCTGATATCTCCGAGCTACGCTTGACACGAGGGAGACATTCCGCAACGCGACGACGGACCCGACCGGTGGTGCGTGTTGGTTGAATATCCTCAACGAGAGGAGGTACAGCACGTCGGGCAGGACGCGCGACGAGCCCATCTGGCAGCAAACGCGCTCGGCAGGTCAGACACGTCGCGCCATCGTCGCGCGTCTGGATGTGCGACAACATGCAGGGTGTGCAAAATGCAAATCTGCACCCCGTGTCCAGGCAGATTGGACATTCGGGTATTGCTATACTGCAGGCGGGTCCGGTGAGGCGAGCGCTGGGGCTGGAGACGGCAGCTCAGCCGGCGTAGTTGGTGGCACCACTGACGCTGGTGAAATAGTGGGTAGTTGCGATGATAAACTGTCTATGTTGCGCGCCGACCTCAGTTGCGAGATGTGCGTTGCGCGGCCCTGATTTCTTGTCGATGTCGATTTCGATCGCATACTGGCTGTCCTTGGTGGCGACGAAGCGACGATACGTGTTTGAAGAGTTCGTAGCAGCGCGGACACTGGTAGCGTGCTATGGGGAGATTTCTCAAATGCACAGGTATGTTTTGTTGGCACTTTCCAAGAGCTGTAGTTAGCTTTCTATTTAAATCCAATAAAACAAGAAGTGAGGACAATGGGTGGGTGGGATCTGTGAATAAACTATTAAACAAAAAGCCCCCCCCTTTACAATGCTGTCCCCCGTAGCACAAGTCCGCCGCCCTTGCAGCTCAAGCCCGTCGCCCCTGCGCCTCAAGCCCGTTGCCGACCAGACGGCTCCCCAACAGGTCTAGCGCGCCGCCTGAACTGCCATCTATCATTTCAAATGCTGCGCCGTGGACGGCACAAGACGGCGTTTTCTTGTGTCGTGCATGCAACAACGTGTCCGAAGATGGTGGAACAAGCCGACCAGTCACCTTCTCTGTTCTGGGACCGCGTCTTAAATGCATCCATGCACTTCACAAGCCATGGTGGAACATCTCGACAGGCTGGAGCGCTTCAAAGCCGGTGGTGGAGTCTTATCCACACTGACGTTGTTTTGTATGCTTCTTGCCTTGCATCGGTACGGAATTCTATCATGTGAAGCATTATTCTGATGATAAGTCGTTGGGATTCGCTCTATTGTGTGTTAATACGAAGCCAAAATTTGAAAAACGTATTGGATGGACGGATGACACGTCGCTGAGGCAAAGTACCGGTTTACATAAAAAAGAAAGCAATTATGCAAAATACACTGAGAAAGTATCAGGAACGTGTTCGGAAGGGCGCGAAGATGAAGAAAACCCTCCTGTGAACCCTGAGCTGTTCTGCCTAGACCACTGCTACAACGTGCTGCTTGGGAGCATCCGAATCATACACAGCCACAAAAGCGACAGAGACTGTTGTTAAGTTCTGTTGCTCGGGGGGGGGGGGGTACCGCTAGCAATACGTTATTATGTGGGCTCATGTCGTCTTACATTGAGTTTTTATGTTGTCGTGACAGACATGAAAAGTGAGTCAGCTGAAGATCAAGCGGGGGAAGGCGAGATGACCAACGTTGACGAGGACGTGTTTGACCCCAACTGACGTCATAGATGTGCTGCTGTCATTTCGACAAGGCACGGCGCCCTCCCAAGTATCAACCCGTCCGTATTCGACCGGAAAGAAGAAAATGAAGCAAATGCAGTTCGAAGAGCAGGCAGATAAGGTCATGATTCATTCGCCGCGAGAGCTGGCAAAGACAACTTGTGCTCAGATAAAAATCACGCAGCAGCAACTTGAAGTTGCCCAGAAGAAAGTGGCCATCCGGGAAACTCAACAGCTACAAAGCAATGAGTAAGCCGACATGGCTCGTTCGTACCAGTAAATTTCCGACCACCGACCTCTCTGGCCTGTACCACTACAATGGTGCATCGTACATAATTGTACAAGAACTGAGAAGTACGTTACTTGATCAACTTTATTAGGGATTGTGGGGGGGGGGTATGCGGTGTGTAACGACAGAGAGTATAGCCCAATTTATAGGCGGAAGGAAATGACTTGAAACGGCCGGTGGGCTGATAAAAACGCAAAAAGGAAAACAACCCAAACGTTGGGGCTCGAGAACCATGTGCACTCGAGCAAGTAACTTCAACAATGATCCCCGAATTTTCTTGGCGGGGTCCACTATAAAAGCATTGCAGCAATCAGCCCCAACAGGTGGCGTTCATTGGCTGATAAATCCACGAATCGGTCGCCAGTTGGAAGCGTTTAGACATGCGACCAGTCAGTGGCCGACATCCACGCATACCTGGCGCGGCTGTGTCGACAGAGAGGCGGGCATCTCAGTCTTCATGTTTTTAAGTTACTGTTCGGACCTCGTTCAATCCTGGACCTGCAAGCCGCTCACCGTGCGCGCGCCGCTTCCCGTCAGCCGTTGCCCGATACTTTGCCCCATCCCCCCCGGCCCTCCTCATAACGACAAAGCTCAGTTGAACAGCGTAGGGCTATGTCTTGAAGATGCTGGTTCGACTCCAGCCGTCGCCATCTGTTTCTATCGGGGTAGAGGCTTCTGCTCGACTATAAACACACAGGGGACTGTGGGATCGTGTTGCCGTGCAAACACACGCGCACACTGCATTTGGGAATGTATGTATTTTGTATTTATGCTAAAGCGTGGCTCAACCGCAGGAACCTGGTTCAATCGCTAGATGCAGTTTGCCTACAAAGATTGGTCGTTGCAGAAGAGCCTCACGAAGTTCATTCGCTCCTAGTTGCAGGGGCACGGTCCTTTTTCGGAATACTGCAGATGTCAGTCATGGACAACGGGAGTATGATCTTACCGCTCGTACGCACGATCATTCTGTTGACTTTATGTATGTAATAGAGCATCAGGACACCGCAGTCGTATCCGTTGTCTTGGCGGCGCTTGGTGCTGTAGCTTTTGATACCTCTTCACTTTGTACTTTATCATCGCCTCCATTCAAAAGTAGCCGCACAGAACGCGCTGGATTTTGTCAGTATTGTGATGCAGCATAGTGGGGGCCAAGCCTTCAAATGAGCGAACCGGGTTCTGCATCTCGACGAAGTTCCAGTGAACGTCCACATAGGTATCGGTATTGTCGGGTACTCGTCGTACGGGAACGTTGCAGTTATCTCGCTGGTTGCCTCGTAGTTCCTCACCATGTTCCGATTGTAAGTCGAGTAGTAATTCATGAATATCGTCCCGAAAAGCTGGCCATCAAAGTTGTATGTCGATTCGTGAGCCTCGATAAACTCTCGAATAATGAAAGCACGATGTCCTGTAGGCACTTTTGGAGTTTCAGGTTCGTTTCAGTGACTTGCTGCCTGGGCTATTGCTGATCCGATCTAAAGCAACGGGGCATAGTTTCACACACCAGGGGATCTATCATCTCCAGCATGCTCACTGAGTGATTCGGCTGCACCTCCCTCTCCCCTTTATCTCCAATGACCACAGGGGGCTCTCTGCTTCCAGTACCCCTGACTTCGTTGGTTATTTCGTCTAAACTCGACATCTGCTGCTGGGTTTTTCGGCTAACCTCGACACGTCCAGCTAGGTTTATTTTTGGCCAAACTCGATTCCAGGGGTCAACGGTAAATGAACCGGCGCACAAAACTCATGGCTCACTCGGTTTATTTCTCGACACAAGCTCGCCGGTTATATTACTCGGTATCCAAGAAACCGCGAAGCAACCAAGATCTGAATTAGGAATGCAAGGTGCGCAACGACCGAAGATAAAGTCGAGTACAGCCAAAACCACGCAGGAAAGACGTGTGCGCATTCGACGACGATCTCCCTTTGGGACATTAAGTCACCCCCAGCGGCCCTACGCCTCACTAAGGCAACCACAGGAGCTTTGAACCCCCCCGTCGTCGGAGGTAGACCGGGGCGTGTCACACGTCTGGACCATGGGTCGACGTCGGTAGAGAAGAATCCGTCTTCAGCGGTAATGTAACCCAACAGCGTCATATGGGGAATACCGAACATTTCAGCGCCTTCTTCAAGGCTACACTCGAGCTCCTTGAGAGCTGTGAAGATCTCAATCCATTTGGCGATTGTGTGATGCGGCGTGTTGCCTTCCATTGAATGAACGATCAGGGGTTTCGGGTATATGCGAAAAGGTGTTTCGGCTATATACGACAACGTTTTTCGGGTATATACGTCGGGGTTTATCGGGTATAATCGACAAGGTTTTTCGGCTATACGACAGCTGACCAAATTTATTTATGTTTTTTTGGGTAAACTCGACGCTTACAGATACGTGTCGCAACCGAGACAGTCTGAATTTGCGTGAGTGGTGCACAGACCACGCAGTCCTTGCATGTTATATGTGTCAGGTTACTGTCTAACTACCTCTAACACGTCCTGTGTGTACCCAGGAGCAGGGACACGGATAGTACCTGACTGCAGCAGGCGCTAGTGGCGCTCTATCTTCGCGTTGGGGACGCCTGAGCGATGGGACACGCGCAGACGTCTGAGGAACGCGCCAGACCGGCGTGGTTTGAAGCCACGCTCGGACAGGAAATGACGAACGGCTTCTTCCGCGTGCTTGCCCAGCTCGAGCACGCGGTCGCGGTAGTCCGGCGTCGTCGAGTCCAGGCTGATCCCGTTCTCCAATAATAAAGGCCACAAGCAACTTCGCGTCGGACTTCTGCTGCTTAGAGATCGACGCCTGCCACATCCGTGGTTCTTGCGCGTCCCATGCAAATCAAGTTTTTGTGCAGATAAGTGACTGACGATCGCCGCTATTGTTTATATGCCGTGCTAACGTCTTCGTCTCCATCTGTGCTGTCGGGTTTGGTTCGCTTGGTTGTAGCTTGTACAGGGTCACGATTAACCTTGGCCTCAAGCGCATCCATGAGGGTATCTTGGCGCTGCTGATGCTCATTAAAGTGGTTAATGACAATGGCTTAATGATTGTTATCTTCTGTGCGTCAGTTTGCTGGGTTGGTTTGATGGCCTGTGCGGGTGGTTATTCGGTTGTGCTGTCTGTCTGTCAGGGTTTGTGGGCGCGGTTGCTAAGTGAGTCGACCAGACGAGGAAATCCGCAATGGAGCTACCGTGCGGAGAACACACGCTTCAACTCGCTTGATTGCCGGAGCTTCGGGGCTAAGCTCCTTCAGGAGGGATAGTGACGAATGGCGCAGGCGGTAAGCCATCGAGGACCGGTCGAGTAACGATAGGTCTGGTGGCTTCAAGGTCTTGACAGGTCGAAACAGAAGATGCTGCGCAGCGTCGATCTTCGTGCATGCCTGAGAGTCAAACGCTGTCAGCTCTTGCAGCGTCGCTTTCGCGTTACGACCGCTGATTATTTTGATAATCTTGTAGCCGTGTTTGTTGGTGTTGAAGATATAGTTGAACCCATTGTTTGTCGTCATGTTCCAGGCGCCGCGACCAAAGATTCGGCGGACTGTCAACTTTCCAGAGGCGTTCGCGTGCTGAGCCACGCCCCGGCAAAACGAGTGCGACGTCAGCGCAGCGACGACACCTGGTTTGGCGATGCGGTCCAAAGAGCAGTTCACGTGGGCGTAGCTGATCGGAGTCGCGGAGAATCGCGAGACCAGACGCCCGGGCAAGAGAGTTCCATTGAGCGGAGACGACGAGAGGCTAGACGACGAGGAGGAAGATGGTGCAAGTGGCGAAGACGATGCGGGTGGAGAAGACTGTGGTGAGCAAGGATGTCGGAGGTGGTGAGTCCTCATGGCGGCAAAGTAAAAAGCGTTCAGTCGAAGAGGTGGATGAGGACGTGTTGGTCACTGTTCCGTCCTTTCAGGAGCAGCACAAGACATAAAAGAAGTTGAGCAGGGGCTAAAGCAGTACATGGCCGAGGCTCGTCAAGTATTCGTAGTGAAGTAGGTGATTAACGTTGGTAGGCGCAACGCAACGCTGAAGAAGCAGATCCAGTACCAAGGGGTGCCGATAGAGGATAATTACATGCTAAGGCATGACAGATGCGTTTGGAGTGTAACGGCGAATGCATAGGCTTAACCTGGAACAGTACCCGTGTCCGTACTTGACCATACCTGGATTAGATCGTTGATCAGGCTGTGATTTTGCATGCTGACAAAGCAGTCTTTTCGTCACTTTGACTCTAGCTTATGTAGCGCATACATGACTATTACAGGTATCAAGTGTAATCGATACCTGTGTAATATTTGGATGGTATTTTATATCGTCGATGTAGCTCTACTCACTGTGAAATCAATACCTGAGTAAAACCTGGTTGAAACCTGGAAGAAACCTGCATCTGAGTAAACCTATCCCTATTCAGATATCTGGGAAAACTGGACGCTAGAGCCAGCCCTAAAATTAAAGCTGATTTGCGCGAAACAGATGACAACGCTGAGCTCATCAAAGCGGGAGCTACTGGTGTTATGATGCACATTTGATGGATGCATCAAATTACATCAAATTGTGTACCATAGTCAGGGTACACACTTTGAGTGTAGCGATTCTCGAATTTTAACTTTTCCGCCAATTTCAATCTTCAAGCTCTAACACTTCAGTGGTCGTGTGCACTGCATGAGTTCGTAACATGATATTTTTATTTAGGACTTACCATGAATTTTACAGTTTCTGTTGCGTGAGCTGTTAAGATGCATGCATCTTAATAATTTGATGCACTTTTGATGCATCCTGTAGACTTTTGTGCATGCATCAAAACACCAGTAGCGGGAGCTATCAGTGGTTATCTCGTAGAATTTGAGCAGATGTTGACTTCAAAACGAAAAAAATCACAGGGGGGTGCTCTACATGTACATGTGTACCTCTGAAAATAAATTTCAGAGAATTGGCACAAATCAAAATGGGCTCAAAACACGAAAAGCGTAACCCGATTGTAACCCTATTTTTGTAGTACAGTAGTGCACTTCTAACCATGTGTAACCTAGGTTACAATCTCTTGACTGGCGTACACTTCTCTACTGGTAGTGACAATGGCAGGCACCAAGGTGGTGTCGCGCAAGACCAAGCGCAAGCAGGAGCGCGATGACAAGAAGCGCCAGAAGAACAAGCGCCAGCGCAAGGAGAACGAATCCGCTGTGTCTGGGAGAGGCGGCAAGGCAAAGGTGCGCATGCCTCTCGGCAAGAGGCCGGCCAAGCCGCAGCGAAGCGCAATCACCAACAAGTTCCACGAGTTTCTGGCGGAGGCGGCCAGTGCGCAGAATGGTGCGTTTGTACTACAGTAGTATTTATTATTTTATTATTATTTAGGCTACGTGGCTGCAGTCACTAATTGACGGACGTGCTGTAACGTTTTGGGTATGCAGGTGAGCCGCAGTCGCTCAGTACCGAAGACAAGGAGATCAAGGCTCTGGAGGCTAAGCTCGGCTTTGGGTCGTCGTCGGCCAATAAGGCCGAGTCGGCGTTGAAGAAGCTGAAAAAGTGTGAAAAAGCATTTTATATATTTTTGTGGTTGAGTTTATCTGACTTTTGTGGTTTTATTTGGTTAGGGAGTACTCGAAGGACGGCTTGGGCGAGGACTTTGCGGACTTTTTGTCCGAGCTGGACCACATTTCTGAGTACGTAGTTGATGGTGGTGGGGAGTGCGAGCTGGTGCTGATGGTTTTCTGTGAGTATGATTGAGCAGAGTGGTGAAGGGACGACCGAAGGCGGCTAAGGTGGCTAAGCACTCGGCTTCTGCTGGTCACGATGGAGACGTCGAGAGTGATGAGGACGATGAGAGCGAGGTCGACGAAAGCGAGGGATCTGAGGCTGGCAGCGATTTTGGTGACGAAATGGAGATGGACGAGGAGACTCGACGTGAGATGGAGCTGCTGCAGGCAGAAGACGCCGAGTTCTTAAAGGGCATGGATGAACTGCCGACTGATGAGTCGGAGTCCGAGTCGGATGACCTCGCGCAGTTCTACTCAGAGGGAGAAGAGGAGGAGGAGGATGACGACGTAGCCCGAGCTAATACGCTGCAAAACCAGAAGTTGGCTTCTGCTGCTGATGCAGAAGAGGTCACTGATGGCAGTGAGAATGACGGAGAACAGGAGGAGCACGAGGATAGCAGTGATGACGGCGCTGACAAGCTGGAGGTGGAAGAAGAGAGCGACGAGGAAGTTGCCGAGGAGGGTGACAGCAATAGCGGCGATAAGGTGGAAAAGGGACAGGAGAAGGAGGAGAGTGTCGTCGTCGAGGAAGACATTTACGGCAGGCCTGCCATCAAAACAGGTGATGGCGCCAAGAAGCCGTCGGCGTACCTGCCTCCTCACCTTCGCCGAAAGCTTCAAGCTGAAGCCGAGGCTGCTGCTGCGGCAGCAGCGACGGAAAAGGTCAAACCTTCACAGATGGATGAGCAGGCTATGCGTGAGCTCTCGCGCCGGATTAACGGCCAGCTCAACCGTATCTCCGAGTCGAACATGGAGTACGTGACCCCACTGCCATTGCGTTTGTGATCTCGCTGTGTACTAATTGTGTGTGCGTTTTATCATCGATAACCAGGTCCATCACTTTGGAAATGGAAAAGATATACCGTGAAAATGGTCGCTTGTTCGTTAACGAGATCTTGCTTGAAAAGTTGCTTCAGATTGCATGCCATCCGCGACAGGTGATGGCACCGCTTATTAAGGTGGGCGGTGCCCTGGTAGCAGCTCTGTACCACAGCGTTGGCAGCGAGGTCGGCGGTTTCTTTGTGGAGAAGCTAGTGCGGAAACTGATGGACAGTGTCGGGAAGGAGAAAAAACAGCTCAGCGAAAATGCAGGCTCTCAACATGGTGAGGACGAAGACGATGACGGCAGGACTTCCAAGGAACCCGTGAACCTGATGCTGTTCGTGATGATGCTCTACAACTTCAGCGTTGTGCACTGCACGCTCGTGTATGATCTCTTCCGTGCATTTGTGGACAGTTTCTCCTCTACCGACATCGAACTCATTCATCAACTCCTGAAGACCGGTGGTGCTCAACTTCGTGCGGATGATGCCGATGCCTTGCGTCAGATGGTTGCAGCCGTACAGCAGAAGGTGGGCGAGGCGCAGCAAGCAAAAGGCGGTAACCAACCCGAGGAACGCGTTCGGTTTATCCTCGACCTCATTTACGACCTCAAGAAGTCGTCAAAGCACGGTAAGGGACGCAATGCTGGAGGCAATGTCGGCGTCGGTGGCGGTGCACTGGATGTATCGTCGCTAAAGAAGTGGCTCGGCCGTGTGAAGACGCGGTGTGGAAATGCTAACAACCCGTTGCGTGTGTCACTTCACGAGCTGCTCAACGCCGACGAAGATGGTCGTTGGTGGATTGTTGGTGGCACGTGGGTTGGCTACCAGCAAAAGAAGTCGACCGATGACAGTGCTGACGATGCTAACGACGGTGTGCGGGAGAATGACAGGCTGCTAAAACTCGCAGAAAAGCAACACATGAACACGGATGTCCGAAAGAAGATTTTTGTGGCGCTTATGGGCGCAGCGGATTGCTTCGACGCCTACGAGCGGCTGCTGCAGCTGCACCTTAAGGAGAAGCAAGAGCGCGAAATTGTGCGCGTTCTGCTGCACTGCTGTGGCCAAGAGAACAAATTCAACAAGTACTACCTGGTGCTGGCTGAGAAGCTGTGCGAGATGGACCAACGGTACAAGTTTACGTTCCAGCTTGCCTTCTGGGACATCTTCAAGCAGATCGAGTCGCTGAAGCCGCGGAGGTTGTACAACCAAGCGCAAATGCTGGCTGGGCTTGTGTTGAGTAGCTGTCTGTCTCTTTCGTGCCTGAAGGTGCTGGATTTCACGCAGTTGGAAGAGAAGAGTATCCTGTTCCTGCGGGTTCTGATGGAGGAAATCCTCAAGGCTGAGAGTGAGCTGGAAATGGCGCAGGTGTTCCAGCGCTTGCTGCAAACGAAGAAGGCCCAGCTGACAATCGACGGTCTGGCCGTCTTCTTCCACCAGCACCTGACAAGCTTCCGCGGCGAGCCCGACCCGAAGACGCGGTCACTGCTAAAAAAGCGCGTCAAGAGTGTCAAGAGCTTGCTGGATCAGCTCGCCAAGTCTGCCGCGTTAGCTGAGAAGGAAGCTAGCTTCATGTAGTGCAAGAGCTGCAATGAATGCTACGGTACATACAATAGACCATGTCAATCTTCGCCCATATCCAATACCCGGAACCACTGAATTCACTCATTCAACGTTTTACTCTTCTTCAACCTTCTTGATGAACTTGGCCGGATTTCCAGCGTACACACACATGGGGGGAACGTCCTTCGTGACCACACTCCCCGCTCCGATCACTGCCCCGCGACCGATGGTAACCCCGGGCACAACCGTCACGTTGCCACCGAGCCAGACGTCGTCCTCGATGGTGATCGGTTTGCCCAGTTCATACCCGGAAGCTCTCGCCTTGGGCCCCAACGGGTGCGTGGCGGTGTACAGCTGCACGTTTGGTGCAAACATGACCCGGTCGCCGATGGTGATTTCGCACACGTCGAGCAGCACGCAGTTGAAGTTCATGAAGACGTTATCGCCCAGTCGGATGTTCGATCCGTAGTCGCAGCGGAAGGGCATCTCGATGAAGCATTCCCGCCCCTTGGCGCCGAGCATCTTGGTCAGGATCTCTTGGGCCTCGGGGGTCTCCGCTCCTTCGAGCTCGTTGTACTTCTTCACGAGCTGGCGAGTCTCCTGGCGCTCCTTGAACAGAGTTGGGTCCATTGAGAAGTACAACTCACCGCGCAGCATCTTAGCCTTCTCGGTCTCCATCGTTTTGTCTTGACTTGTGTTGCGTGGCTGTTGGGGCAAAATGAAAAATGATCTGTCAGCGATTCGGCTCGGTGCCGTTTGGACGGCGAAAGCACGCGATATACCCAAAATAATGTTTACGACGTGTGTCGTGCGTGCCAGCCATACCAAACGCCTATCGAGCGGCGGGTTCGCGTCATATTTGGTGGCTGTCGAATGTCTCTTGCAATGGGTCGGTATGCACAAAATGCGTCAAATTGCAATGGATGTCACCTCCTCAATGCCAACGACGACGATAACCTCAACTTGATCGCGGCTTTGCTCTCCGCGTGTACAGTGTCGAGCACGCTCATGCTGACGCGTGTCGTGCTGACAGAGCTGACGAATACTGAGTGATCTGCACAGCATCCATTCACGATTTCACCTCCGACTGCTTCGCGACAATGGTCACCGAGAAGGCCAAGATGATCCGTGGCGAGCTGTACATCGCAGCTGATCCGACTTTGGCAGAGGACCGGCGCGCTGCTCGCGAGTTGACCAAGCAGTTCAACGACATGACCCATACCGAGAGTCCAGAGGCCAAAGCAGTGATGAAGCGCCTTCTCGGTTCAATGGGCAGAGACTGCCTCATCGAGATGCCCTTCCGCTGCGACTACGGCTACAACATCAGCGTCGGCGACAACTTCTACATGAACTTCAGCTGCGTCTTCCTGGACGGGTGTCCGATCACGATCGGCAACCGGGTGATGCTAGCTCCAAACGTGCAGCTTTACACTGCCAGCCACCCGCTCAACCCAGAGATTCGATCGTCTGGCCTAGAGATTGGCAAGCCCATCACGATCGAGGACGATGTTTGGATCGGAGGCAACGTGACGGTTGTGCCCGGTGTCACCATCGGGCGCGGGGCGGTGATTGGAGCTGGCAGTGTGGTGACGAAGGACGTGCCTCCCACGTGCGTCTACGCTGGTAACCCCGCCAAGTTCATCAAGAAAATTGAGCCCAAAGAGAAGAAGGAGAGCGTGTAACTGCAGAATACAAAAGAGGACGGAGGAATGATCTCATTGTCGAACATCGGACAGCATTTGGGCAGAGACGGCGTTGATTCTGCTATTTAGTCAGCGATGTGGTCCGTGAACATTTTCATCTTGAGCAGTGCTTGTAGTGCCACCCACGGCGACAGCAACACTTATACAAGACACACTTGCGCCACGACAACAAACGCCTATCATCTTGCGATAAGCTCGCGCATTTTGACGGCGTAAAGCTCAAAACTGTAACATATCAATGCAACGGAACGACTTCCCTAGACCAAGTAGCCTTCACGAAAGCAAGCTTTCATGATCGTTTGCAGTCGGAAAACCACCATAGGCGCCGATGGACGTGCTGATGGATCCAGCGACACACATTCTTTGCCCAACTGCACCACGGAAGCAAGGCAGCCCAGAGAGAAAGACACTTGCAACGCACCCGAGACCACTTTCTGAATAATGACCGCGTCGGGCGCCTTCTTACCCATAGCGGGGTCGACTCTCACGTCAGCGTACGGCAACGTTTGCAGATCCAGCTCAGACAACAGCACGCCGAAAGAGAAAATGTCTGCCTTCTCGTCGTAGTGCTGGGCCATCATGACTTCGGGTGCCATCCACAGCATCGTTCCGATGCCGGCAGTCATGGTGTTCTCTTGCCGCTCTCTTGACACACCGAAGTCCGTGAGTTTGGCGTCCAGATTCTCTGTCAAGAGCACGTTCTTGGACTTCAAGTCTCGGTGCACCATGATCGGAGAAAGCGAGTGCAGGTACGTCAACGCCATTGCGACGTGGTAGGCAATGCGGATTTTGTCTTGATCGATGCCCTGCGGGTGTCCTTGAGCGTCGAATTCTTTCAGCAGTGCGCGTAGATCTCCACCCTCCAGCAGCTCGGTCAGCATACATAGATCAGTGAGCGATCCCCAAGACACGCCGACAAACCGCACAATGTGCGGGTGGTTGAGGCCGGCCATGATTTTTGCCTCTGCGAGGAGGACGTTCACCTTCTTCAGGTCACTGCGAGCGTCCGGGAACAGCATCTTAATGGCGACCGCCTCGCGATTGTACATTCCGCGGTAGATCTCTCCGAATCCTCCGCGGCAAATGAGACTTTGAACATTCACTTGATCTCGAGGCACACGAGTCGCGATGATGGCGTCGTCGTTCCAGAGTCCCGGTCCTAGCCTCGAACTCTCGGAATCATCGGTGGGTCCACCCGTCCAAGCGCTACCTCTTATGATGAACGGATGGTGCATCGATCCAGACTGGTGGTTGTTGTCATTTCGTTTGCTTCGTTTCCAAAGCCAGCACGAGACTGCAGTGATCGCGACAAGAACGACCGCGATTCCGGCGACGATTCCCACGACAGCACCAATTGCGAGTCCACTTCCCGATGCGCTCGAGTCCGGATTTATTCCGGATGTGCTTGTTGAGCCAGATTCGCCAATGTCCGAACTGGAAATGTCAGTCGTCGATGCAGCTGACATGTTGTAGAAAACAAATTCACCATCAATGCCGGTGAACGCGTTCTTGCAGGTGTTGTTGTTAATATCTGCAATTGAAACATCAAACTCAACGTATTCAGGACCAGTTGCACCAGGACACTTTAGCGCACTGCCGATGGGACCCATGTTCCGAGTCCATACCAACACCCCGTTCAAGGTCGAAATTGTAGCGCTCCGGACTGGATGGTAATCGTCATACAGAGTCTCACAGTCGCCACTGGCGCGATACGAAGCCGAGTTCTCGTAGTCCGTGCAGTCACCATTATTGTAGTAGTCGTACGCCATGTAAGGCTCCCCGTTGTAGAGTTTATCGAGACCCGCAACACGGCCATCGTGGCAACTCTCATCCACATAACCTACCGAAGCGTTGCTGTCGTCGTACTTAGGAACACAGTTGGCACCACTGGAAGCGACTTGGGACACACAGTCGTTCAGCCTCTTAATGAAGACACCGGTCGGTGCGTCACTACATGAGGCATCTTCGTAAAAACTCCAAAAGCGATGCATCTGCCATGACTTGGTCTTTATGGTGAATGAGAGTTGCGAAGCCAGCCCAATCGGTGGTATAAAGGCTCTCTGGCAGACTAGTGGTCTACCGGTTAGTCTACTACAGAAGGTCCTGCATGTACATGTACTGCTCTTACGACCACTGGATTTAGAGACGACCTTCCCTCGATCCCTCCCTCCCTCGATAAATAACCAAAATGGAAGTCGCCGACGAAGCAAGGCATTTTGTGTGGGAGTCAGCGCTCGAGGAGTGCTCAGCTTGAGCCTCAAGCGCGGTGACACCGTCAAAGCCACGGCGGCTGACCAATGAAGGATTCCTGTGATGAGCGCCCGGCCATTGTTCACCCTGCGATCAAGCTATAGCGCGCCTTCAGTTCTGCGTGAAGCATGTTGCTCACTTTGGGTACGCTTCCACAAATCCACGATACCGTGTGATGCCCATAGGCTCCCTCACCTGGGTACTGTATTGCCTCGCTATCAGCGCTGCAAACATGCCTACTGCACTCCACAACTTGCTAGTTTACTGCTACTCAGCAACTTGCTATTGCATTGCAGTTTACTGCTGTTCAGCAATCCACTGCATCGGTAAAACTCATACTACGTAGTATTATTTGCTACGGCATGACACAGGGAGAGCAAGGCAGTTCTAATAGAACTGCCTTACTAATAGAATTTCTATTGCTAGCGTACATGTACTACTGTATCTGTATTCGGCAGCGCTCCTGTACATGTACCTACCGGTACCAGTCGCCGCCTGGACTACCAGTTGAGCTCGTGGACCATATATACTTGATTCTTCCAATCCAGGAGACCACCGGGTTTGGATTGGAAGAATCAAATAGTATTTGACAAATACTACATGTGCAAGTACTGTAAGTTTACCGGTAGGTCGCTGCAGCTGCAACACAAGGATCACTGGGGTACACAAGTCACCATGCTTCAACCCCATTGTGTAAATGGATCACGCCCTGAGCTCAATCCCTAGCTTGACGACGGTAGTGAACATACTTGTCAAGTCAACGTCAGTAACATTGTTACGCTTCATGGATATCGAATGAGCTGTTCGCGCTGATAGCGTTGGGTGTCGCTCGAAACATCAACGGTGCCAATCACTTCCCTGATGCACCAGCAACACTGACGCCTCGCCATGGACCGCTTCTTTCTTCAGTTCGGCAGGATACTTGGGCGTGATGCCGTGGTTTGTTAATGGCGCCAATTAATCTGTTTCCCGCCAGGAATTATGTATAATCCCTTGCAGCCTTTGCCCACTCAAATAATGACTTGTTAAGAACTCTAAACGGTGCGGTTTCGAGAGTATTGACCGCAATTGATAAGGGCCCTAAACGGGTAAGCGGCTCTTTATTGACCATTTCCCTTAGAATGCAAACACGACTATACCAATCACGTGCCTCTTTTTCACCATCTTCGACACCGCTTTGTTGAAATATAGGTTACGCCAGCGCACCGACGTGCTAGCACTTATCGGTCAACTGCGAACTACCCGGAGCAGCCTACAGCACCAATAGTACATCAATACAAGCAGAGAGACACCCATTTTAAGCCCCACTCAACAATTGTTTGCCCGGACCAGTAGTATACCTTAAAGGCAGTCGGCAGGCTGTCCAAATAATTTTACAGAGGAGAAAGCTTCTTCAGAGCGTTTTCACTAGGGATTTCAACAACGCAAGCTAAAGACAAGCACAATAGCGACAGATGAGCAGTGCTAGTAGTATAAATTGAGTTCATGCACAATGGTTGGCATATCGGAAGCTGTTTATACCACCGTACTAACTGAACTTGATTCTCTTGTTTGCTTTTTCCGCAGGAACACAAATTGCTTGACGCAGTCGCGATCGAAAGTTGTCAGCAGCCCCAGTGTTAAAATGTCCGCTAGCCCACTCTGTAATCTTGTCTCGATTGCATCTCGAGGTTTGGTTTGCCTTGTACAGCTCCACGATCGCCTCGCATACGCAGACAATGTATTAAACGTAAACGCTACAGTCCAAACCGTTATTTTGCTACAACAAACACCATTTCCCCACGTACATCAGCTCCGTATCAACTTCTCTCCTGCGCCAGGAACCATTGCACGATATCAAATATGTACGAAGAGGGTTGACCACCCTTTAATAACTCGATGTGGTATATCTTCGGTTGGCCCGGTTGCAACGGCAATGCCAAACATCCAGTGTTTACGGCCAGAAATAGAAAGCAATACAAACGAAAAATATCCCTAATTTACACGACCACATGCTCTTTATGTTTGTTAGTTTGCTTCTTTGGATCCTCTGTTTCCTGCGCAAGCTCCATCAGGCCAAAACAAATAGTACACACAATACGATAATGGACCACTTCATTATCCCCTTCGACAACCAGTTGCCAATAGCGAGGCTTTTGAGACCCTCACCAAAACTCACCGTGTAATCTAACCCATGCGACCATTCTAAAACCTCCTCATCTTTAGAAAACCGCTTCCGAAAACACGAACGTGTTTGTCGTCTAAAACCGGTAACACTACACACGCTTTAGGCAATTCCATCTCAAACCAACTAGCATCAGAATCATTTGAATCGATGGCGTTTGCTTCGTCATCACTGTTGGTGCTCTCGAGTCCATCCAAGTAACTTTCGTCAGCGCTATCATTCTCGCTACTGATTCCTCCATATTCGCTCCGACTATCCGCATCTTCTCCCTCAATAGATTAGTAGCCACCGCCTCCTTCAATAATGGCGACATCTTCTCCAACATCAATATGGCCACTCTCTCCGGAATTTAGGACGCCATCACCACTGGTATTGACGGCATCATTCCCACTGCTGTTGACAGCATCACCTCCTGAAATTTTAACACCAGCCCCTTCGGTATAATCGACACCACTGCTGTTCTCAGATTAATATTGCAACCGTGCTTAGTATAATGCCGCAGAAACCCACGAATCCAGTCTTGTTTCTGTTTAGGTTTGGTTTATCCTCGAAAACACTTCTATGCTTGAACAAAACAGGAGTATCCCTCTGGAGGTACACGTGCCATCAGCGTAGTTCGGCCCATTTGGGTCGATATAGCAATACCAACCTTGCTACGCTCTGTTGGATTCACTTGGCCGTGAGATCACGTGTATGATTATTGGGTTACAAAGGTTTGCACTTCAGACGTTGCGTTGGGTCCGAACTCGCGGTAAGTTTCCACAGTCCATCTATTTTGCTCGACGAATCAACGACACAGGCGAAATTATCGCTTTGAGAAACGGGCGTAGGTTGGTTGAGGTACAGCGGCAGCAGTGAGTTCGCTCACAAAGAAGTTTCCCCATCGTTATCGGCGCATCAACGTGTAATCTCGTTTTGAGACACTATTGAATGTCCCCACCGGATTATTGGTAATTGCATATCCGATTTGGGGTGATGGACAGTTGCCAATTAGGAAATTGCCTACATAACAATTATTTTTATGTAGAGCGCAAATCCATCTAATTCTAGCTGCACTAATCTAATGCTGTCCCGCATCGCAAAAAAATGTATTCATCGTTTTTCGAAGCGTATGTTGTATAAACCATTCACCGCCATAGCGCATGCATATCTATCAACCCCACGTAGCGCCGTGTGTACACTCTTCATAATGTGAACAAGCACCTTAAAAACATGAACCAAGGGTTGATACTTAATACCGCAAACAATGAGTTGTGTTGTGTCGTACCGCCGACTCTCATTGCAACTGTTGTCCAGTAATCCACGTGAATAATTGCCTTAAAGCGCGTCGCGCAGCCTCGTAGATTTCCTGTGTCTCTTGCGACACAATATGGAGACAAGATAAATCCACGCGAGCGATCTGATTTACCAACCGCTATACCGGTGTCATCAAGTCGGTTTAGCTTGTAAGTGGCGTGATATGCAGAACAAACCTCTCGGGCGGCATCAAACATGTCAATATTATAGCCATGGGTCGATAAGCCCACGACTTATCAGATCCATCTGACCTTCCATTCGAATCCATGTCTCACGATAAAGTGAAAGGCTATGACATCTACTCGGCTTTGTTGAATGCTCTGGCCCCAAAACCACTTACTTATTTCAGCAACGCAGTCGTCATTCTCAAAACTGAGTATGTGAATAGTTTTTGACAGTGCTTGACACTAACTAAGACATACAAGGCTTCAAGTAAAACTCCAAACTAGCTTGGCGGATACGAATTGGTTTTAGACGCTCCTCGGTGAGGTCACGATAGAACCAGCTCTGAGTGCCAGTTAGCTTGAGCCGTACACCGGGTTGAAGTACTCACCAAATTCGTAGACTGATGGTCTCCCAGTTGAAAGCCACACGAGTAGCTTTCCGCACCATCGGCACGGTTCCGGTGCCTCCACCGACCAGTAGTCCGACCCGTAAGTTAGCCGTCTACACCGCATTTTGCGGGACTCGCCATCACTGCAAATAGTGCACGTTGTGGGGTCGCACATATTTATCTGATGCGTCTTGAGGTTGTCACGTACTGTTTACGGTAGTGTCTATAGGAGATGTAGGTCTTACTCTTGGATCACGTGATTTATCTATGACCTACGTACATGGTTAGCGCAAGACCAAACAGTAGGTCACCGATTCAAGTCCATTATATTTGACAAAGGCCTACTGCATATACCAACGAGCAAGCTTACGTCATGCTTCAACTCCTTCAGCAACTCTATCAGAGTGCTCAACATGGCACGGGGCTTGTACCGTGAACATTCCAAAACTTTGGTGGCATAAGGTTCAGCCTCGTGCTAGGGTTAACCCTTCTAGCCCCGTATTCTGTATCCTACAGAATAAGTAATGTCACAGGATTTAATATCCGGCAAACTAGGCTTCTACCTCAAACCTCGCATATCGACTTTTGTATAGTAGATTTTAGCACATCTTCCTGTCGGATGTGCGATGGGTAGATAGATAGACGGGGATTCTTCATTGACAATAGAAATACGGACATTAACCTCCAACAGGTTTAAAAATCACGGTAGAAGCCCAAAACGGCCGCGTGTCACCCACTGCTTCTTTCCTTCATTTTCCAAAGAACAACCCCGGAGTCAAGCGACGATGAGGTGAGCCCCATTGGAAGAAACGTAATACACCGGAGCCCTCGCGGATGACCAAGGACCGGTGCTACGGCTATAGGCGACGCTTGCAGCGGGGGGGGGGTACGTTTTGCTTATTCTCTATTTGTGGGCAAATGATGTTCTGAATGAGAAACGAGAGCGACTTCATGGCGTTTGTGTATCTAGCACCTGGCTGGGTGAAGCCTACTCTGCCAACGGACACCTGCCGAGGCCCAACCGATGGACAGACAAGCTGCTACCGCGAAGAGGAACGCCGCTCGCACCAGTGATACCGACTTCTTCAGCACTGAGTGCAGTCACAAGATATTTCCCTGAAGCTACAGAATAACGTGGACCGACTGTGTGGCTGCGACGGATGCTACAGAATATGGCGGGTCGACCGAAGTAGCTGCGTCGGAAGATACAGCGAAAGACGATGAATTACAGGGGCTACGACGGATACTATAGAACAAGGCGATCTGTCGACGTGGCTCCGACGGGATCTACAGAGCAAGCGTCTTGATACGACGGATGCTACAGAAGAAGGTAATACGATACGAGTGTGGACATGCCTGACGCGGGCGTCAAGAGAGCTGTGGAATGTATGATAGTAGTAATGCCAGAAGCATAGAATAAATGTATCGATGTTCTTCATATGTGTCTGGATTTGCATGCAGTGTATTTTGTACGACCACAAGAATGCAAAAGGGATCTCTAGACGTGTATATGAGGCGATGAGGAGTTGGAATAACCATACCGTAATGTATTAGGTTGAGGGCGGATGTGGCCTAGATGTTTAGCCGGCGTGCGCAAGGAAGGAATCGCCCAGTTCCTCCTCGCTAATACGTTAGTTAGGAACTGGGCGATTTCTTCCTCCGCGCGTATTGCGACGGCTACCCGCGCCAAAGATTGGTGGTTGACACTCGAAGCCGAGGTCGTAGCAGCATTGAAAGGTAATCCCGAGCAACAGGTTTTGAGCGTGCTCTACGCTCGACACAGCCAATAGAAAATCGACATTCTGACAGGTGTAGGATACATTGACTATGTTATGTTCACTTTCGTGGCTGTTCTGTTCATGATGCGCCCAGATCTTGATCGCGAAATGCGAAAGTGCTTACAACAGCAAATTTTTGACAGGTTTTGAAGTATACTTTAACCCTTTCGCGAGCCGCAGGGATAAATTATAGTATACAGATTTAAGATACTTCTTTCTAAATGGGCACATCAAGCGCCCTTTTAAAAATTGACGGTACTCTCACTAGACATCAACGATGGTCACAATCATGTCTGACATGTGATATAGAAATACATGGCCCCTAAAAGGGCGCAGGGAGCGCCCTTTTACAAAATGACTGTACTGTTCCAAGATCACATCGATTGGTTATTATTCGCCTTTTTGTGGACGACTAGTCCAATAGAAGTGTCATTGGCTGAAAAATTCTGGTACAGCGTACCATCTACGAAACTTATTCCGTAAAATAAATATCTTCGCCGTATGTTACCAGTATCCATCCTCGTTTCTGCTCGATGACGCCTACAACGCTACACGGCCTCCATCTCTTGTCCTTGATCTCCCCCTCCTCCTTAGCCCGCGAAAACACCAGCCCAGGAATGACAACGACGATCTCGTCGTCGATCACGAGCACCGACCCACTCTGCGTGGCGTTCGGCTATCCGACTATTACTTCGAGCTCTGGGGGTGTACAACCACTAATGATTGCACGCTGAATACCGCGAGGTGGCCGGTGAACGCTATATGATATGTTGGGTTTACCGTGATACGACCAAGGTGTACTGATGCATCCTGCGACACTGTCAGATGCATGGCGCAGTACACAGGCATGTGATTAGAGTTTTGTATTGCACATACTTTAATTTTGTTGTTTTTACTACAACATAGGCATATATATGAATCTTAGTATGGGTCTACTGAAAAGGCGGGGTGTCATGGCAGGTGTCTCGATTTTTGTTTACCTCTGTGTACTAATGTATATTCATTATCAAGATCATAGAAGTATTATAGAACTATGGCTGTAAAAATTGATGTGTTGCGATATGACGATCGTTTTGGCTTCTTCGCCTTCCACCACCATACAATCGAAAAGGGAGAGATGGCGAAGCGGAAGCACGAATCGGCCGGTGAAGGTGCTGGCAAGGACAAGCGTCGACGCCTACCTCGGACGCGTCAGTGCACTGCGATGGCAACGCCAGACTATGTCGGAGGAGTTGTTGAGTTTAAGGAAGCTTGGGCGCTCCTAAAAAAGGCTGGTTGGTATCCAAAGCCGCCCCCGCTACGGAGCTTGGACCAGAGGTACTTTTATATCCGACCGGTGGGAGATGCAAATGGCCAGGAAGGAATCGACTACCTACATGGGGAGGCTGCTGTACTACAGTTCACACTCCAGCTTTCCGACAATGCCACGGGTATACATACTTTCTTTTTTACCATCAATGCTACTATTACTGGTGGATGTAATCATTGTTGACCCATATCAAGGCAAGGAACGTCAAGTCAGACCGGACGAGCCACACGGTACCGCCATCCTGGGCGTAGGTGGCGCGGCGACGGCGTCGCGTGGAGGAGGAACCCAGGGTCGGGTTGCGGGCCGTGGTGGTCGGGCGGCGACACCAGGTACGCCACGCTCTCGTTCGCGATGTTGTTCGTGTCGTTCTTAACGATGATGTTGTACATGTATTTGTCTATTTAGGCCGTAGTGGGGCTCGGCATCAGCCGGATCTCGGAGCCGAAGCTCAGCGACATGCCGCTGATGCTGGTGAGGCCGAAACCTATCAAGCCGTCTCGGGCGTAGGTGGCGCGGCAACGGCGTCGCGTGGAGGAGGAACCCAGGGTCGGGGTGCGGGCCGTGGTGGTCGGGCGGCAACACCAGGTACGCCACGCTCTAGTTCGCTTTGATGCTTGAGGTGTTGGTAACGCATGTGCTATATTTTTCCGTGTAGATGTGCCGCTCACACCGGTACATGCAGGTACAACACAGCCTTTGTCTGCAAAGGCGGCGCGGACACCATCCACACGAACGCCGCCGGCGCTGCTGCAAGACGTGTATCTCGATAAGCTGGTGGCTTTCGCTCCCGAAAAGGAACCCTGGATGAAATCCAAACACTATCGCCAAGTAGGCACTGCCTATATTGTTGGGCGGGTATGCCGTCGTCCGATGTGAGGCAAGTTTGCCTCTCTTTTCGAAGTTCGTTGGCTTTATAGCCGATTTCAAAATGCTGTTGAACGCGTTAGCGTTGGCATAATTCAACGCGGTGTCGAGAATTTTGCGGCGCTTACCAGATTGAAGGACAGCCCAGATTGGCAGGAGCTTGATAGTGGAGATGCAGACGACGACATTGACATTGATGAATCGGCTGATCTTCGTGTGGCCGATGATTACGAGGAGTATGATCCAGGCGTGCTGCTTCCGACAAGCGTGGAGGAAGTAGAGGCGATTGAGAGCATGCGCTTTGAACCTACGGGGAGCGTTGATGCGCCTGGAGATTGGTATGAGCGTAGTGATGGTTCGACTATGACGCGACTTCGGCCTGAATACAAGCACCTTTTCCTTCACTCGTCAACATCAAGTTTCTTCGCCTCTTTGCCGTTATACTTTTGGCGTCAAGTTCTCTTCGAGACGAACAAGTACGCGACTACCTACGACATCAGGATTACGACGCCGTTTACACTTGAGCTAATGACCTTCTTAGGTATTATGTTCTACATGGCGTTGAACGACAAGGGCGAATACGCCAATTACTGGGGAGCACAACAGGAAGACATGGTATTTGGTGGCAGGTCTACATCTTTGGATAGCGTCATGTCGCTCAATCGCTACAAGCTGCTTCAACGCTGCTTCAGCTTCAATGCGGTTCCTACGACACTAGATCAAGATGCAGCTGCTCGGATCAGACCCATTTTGAATTTGCTGAAGGTGACCGGTGGCCTGTATATTGATGTTGGAAGGAACGTTGCTCTGGATGAGACCAGTGTAGCGTGTAGGTCACGACAAGGACGCCATATGATTGTTTTTAACCCGATGAAGCCGACTGACAAGTACCATTTCCGACTTTATGTGTTCTGCTGCTCGTCTACTTGGATCGTGTTGAACTACAAGTTGCACTGCAATCGTTGTGATGTTGCCCATCGTCTTGAGGGGTAGTTGGCGAGGTTGAGGCTCAGGAGCTGCGCACTGAATTCGACAAAGTGTCAAAACTTCGGCAGCATGTGTTAGAAGTGACTAGCCCCTTCTTCGGAACGAAGCGTATCGTCAACATGGATAACTACTACAGCTCAGTGCAACTTCTACAAGAAATGGAGCTCAAAGGCCTATACGGACGAGGGACAATTAAATCCAACAGCAATCATTTTCCGCGGCATACCATTCTCGACGAGACCAAATGTACTCGTGATGATCACCGCCAACCGATTTCTAGTGATTTCAGTATGATTGCGGCTTCGTGCTGCGATGGTGACGTTGTCAACATGATCTTGAACGCCGACGCATCGTCGATTACACCAGTTACACGCACAGTTGCTAGTGAGAAGAATTCATATCCAGCGCCAACATGTATAGGGGAGTACAACAAGAATATGCAAGGAGTGGATAGACTTGATCAAATACGAGGTCGGTTTTCTATTGCGGATGGCCACTCTTACAAGCGGTGGCACAAAAAACCGGGGTTGGCATTGATAGACGTCGCCCGGTCGAGCGCATACCTGACGCACAGACTGGCAAAACCAAACCCAGCTGCACGCGACCCCCACCGCCAGTTTGTGATGGAGCTGGCTGCCGAGCTCATGAACGGCAAGTGGACCGATGCGCCAAGCGAAGGGCGAATGATATACGGCGCTCGACTGGCTGGCATTGACAGCGTGGAGGTAGTTGAGCGAGACTTCCTTCCTTCTGTAGCGCGGTCGACTCCTACAGACAGCAGCCCCATCAGATCATGTGGTGCTGTAGCATCGAAGCAGATTCACGACAAAAAGAGTAGAAAGCGTCGGCGTTGCATTATTTGCCGCTAGGAAGAGCGCTACCCCACTGAAGTCACAACCTACTGCCTCACCCATGGAGTCTGCCTCTGCCGAGAATTACACGACCAGCCACCAAAACCATGCATGTGTCCACGAATTTCGTGGACATGTTGTGACAAATTTCATAAGTTCTACCTTCCAAACAAACTTTTTACCGTCAAGGGGGTTATCTGTCGGGGGTCTGCGCTTGCTCAAATGAAAAGAGCCGAGACTGAGATCGATGCGGCGGGTGTCGAACAGGTACCGTCCACTCCTGCTACGGGTTTAGTCGCCGATCCTGCTTCGAAGCCGGATGTTGTGCGGCAAATATTGATTTAGCTATGATGGTGGGGCAATCGATGCGGACTTTGGCGTGGGATTGCACCCGGTCTGGGTCGTGGGCACAAACAGTGGCCGCTGCATGTGTGGGCTACGGCATGGTGGCGCATGGAGTGTGGGGTCGAACCGACATGGTCTCCGGTGTCGGGAACTCGGGCACGGTCTCCGTCTTAGTCGTGAGCTCATTCATGTGCCCGGACGGGGAGTTGAGGGTGGGCCCCGCGTGAACTTGGAAACGCCTCGCGTGTTATGAGCTCCAGCATGGTCCTGATTGTGGGATGCAACGTTGGCGATCTAGAACTACGAGTATGTGGACTTTGAGGTGAACGTGTGTGTTCATTATGGTATTGGCACATATGTGAAGTAAGTATTGGTTTGAGGTGACGTATTGGTTTGAGATCCTGCGTGGTCATCTAAGTAGATCGGGCGTGGGCTTGTTGCGGACTGAGTGGGTGATGGCGTGTACTGCGACGTGAAAGACGACATTGCGAGCATACTGAGCCTAACAAGGAGTTACGTAGGCGAATTGAAGAGAGTGTGACTTGGTAATGATATTGTATTCTTGTGTTATCAGTCTTTGTAAATGTAAACAGGAGTCAACTCTGACTTCCAGCTACAGGCTATCATTACTGTCTGAGATAGCTTCCAACGGTCACAGAATGGATGTGAACACCTCGCGCTGTGCCTTGGACAGAAAAGCGATGTTGCCGCAATGATTCGCGCGTTGGGCATATCACTTAGCTCTGGCGACAAAAATCTTCGCCGTCTCTTCAAACAGGAAGTTGTTAGCAAAAATGATGGTGGCGTCACACGTTGGGGGTTGTGCGGACAGCAGAAGATCTCGGACATCTGCAGACTTGAGGAACACCTTCCGAAGTAATGGATACATATCGACGTTCCGTAGCATGCGCTCGGTACCAAGGGAAAACAACTCACCTCGAACTTCAACACCAATGCATTTGCTAACCTTGGTAGCTAGCGCGACTTGTGCCAGTACGTTGCCGATTCCAGCACCCATGTCAAGAAAAATGTCACGCTCGGTCAGCGGTTCCAACGCATCCATCATGACTGCTATTCCGGACGGCAATAGTTCCCCCGCGTTATTGTGCATTCGATCAGCATGTTGACGCACGTCCTTGGCGCTAATATCACCGAAAATTGACTCCATAGCGCAGGTCACTGCAGGCAGCGTGAGTAATTTGGGACTTGACGTGGTTGAAGTTTTCTTGCACGACTTATTTTGGTGTTTTGGTTGCAGCACCGGTAGCAGTTCCGGAAACCCCATTAGGGTTGCTTTAAATTCTTGAGTAGATAGCTCGAGATCTGAACCCGGTGCTAGCTCATTAGCAGCCCGTTCAGCAACTATTACCGCCGCTTCTGCTGCTCCACACGGCAATCTCTCCGCTGCTGGACTTGCTGTAGTCGACACAACATCAGTTGGCTGTCGCTCAGTCGGATGGGCCGGTTGCTCGTTTGAAAGCTGCGCGTACGCAGACGCATACAACGGCGCCTGAACCGCTGGTCGTGGTACATGAGAGGTCCCTAGCGAGGCTTCAGTTGGCGCTGGCAGCCTTGGTTGTACCACAACACTAGGTACACGACGCGCCAAACTGACGGACTCCGACAGCAGCAGAGGCCGAAGACGCGAAGCACTCGAAAAGCAGCATGGGGGGAAGTCAGCGATGGTTTTTCCGTAGGTTTTCTTGAGACTGTTCAATCGTAGCTGGAGCTGGCTAGCCGTACGCTTGGACTCAGCCATGCGGCGCGCGACGTAGGCCCATGTTATTCTCATGCCCTCGATCTCGAATTGTAGCGCAATTTGCACGAGTTGCTTGTCTTCCCAGTCCTGGAAACTGGTGCGCATGCTGGATAATGTTCATCTGACTTGTTCTAAGTATTGAGGAGCAAATACATGTGCATGTGTCTTAAAGTTTGTATGGGTTAAATGTGTGGCGACCAGCGATCACCGGCGAGGCGGAAGATCTCATTTGCGATGGGACCCCCTACTATGCCCTCGAGAGTGTATGATGCAGGCAATATGACATTATATCTTACGATAGCGCCGTTATTTACCTGGTGGCACCTCGACGCTCAACCTACCCTCACTAATATGATTGGCAGTAACAAAGTACGGTAGGGGAGACAGCCCCCAAAGCTAAAAGGGCGCTTATGGCGCCCTTTTACAAGGTGTTCTCACACCGTGTTTTGAACAACGTCTAAAAAGGCGAAAAATGTAGCCTTTTACCGCGAAAGGGTTAATCAATATTAATCCTTATTCTGTAGGATACAGAATAAATTTTCGGGCTACAAGGGTTAAAGTGGAACGTGCTGTCGATGGTGGTTGCTTATAAGGCATTTGATTATGACGTCCTTGTCGCCCCCTTCGCGTTTAAGGGGTTAGCCCGTTAAATTAACCCCTTATTATGGATATCAATTGCTCGCAGCGGTAATTGCGACGGCTTCAAAGTCGCATACGACCTTTTTTCAGATGGGTCCCCAGACGCGTTGGAGACACACTGGAGCAAATTCCAGTACGTATCATAGCTCGTGGACGAGCAAAGCACAAAGAAAACTGTGATGTAGAGCTTGGTGCCCAAACGTATCGGGCACACAGTGAAATGTACAATCGAAAAAAGCGTAATGTTGAAGCAAATTCAGTAGAGAGGGGTTCGCCCAGCCAATCCTCCTATTCAACTCGTGATTTGTGTTGCCCCAGACGTGATTAAACTGGAGGAACAACATGTCAGTGCTCTTAACATTCACCAATTGAGAGGCTTCAACTCGGCGCGTAGTACTTTGCGCGCACCTCATCCCAAATCTGGAGCGGCGTTGCCACCGTAGCAGTCGCCAACTTGTCCACTTCACTCTTCATTGTAGAAATGCATTTATCTCGAAGCAAGAATCAGCCTCCACCTCAACAGGTTCGTCAGCATGTGCTGCGGTAACATCGGGGTGGGCATGGCAGCGACCTCATTAGGAGCAACATTAATTCCAATACCTTCGTCGCCAGAGTACATTACGTCTCCCCGACCTCCAGCTTCGTAGGCATCACGGCGAACAGCAGTATGACGGGGGCTGTATAACGGGGGTCAGGCCTACCCGCGCGGAGTAGCTCGAGGACAGGGGTGCGGTGCCGGGCTCCCTCACGGGCTCCGACAACATTAGCTACCGTAAGCTGTTGGACGGGGGGGGGGGTGAGCGCTTCCACCGCTCCTGGTACGCCTACATCGCGGAGCCAGCGAGCGTGATCACTACCACCAATCCCTTTTGTGCATACGAGCGCCTTCTCCACATCCAGCTACGGCGGCATCGCCGCGAAGTTGAGTACGTGCACGACCTCCGCCTCCTCTCGTCGTGCAGATGCCTCCTCCGGCTCCGGGGGCAGCGGCGCTGTGGTCCAGTTGATGGTGCACACGAGCTCTTTCTCCAGCATCTTCTCCATCTTCAGGCACACCGACTTCGACATGGATGAGAGAGGGGTGTGAGTATCTACTCAGCAGCAGGTGCGTCAACGGCATCATGGCAGCCCCCCCCACCCACCCACCCCCGACAACAGCAGCGTCGTAGTTGTCGTCACAGTGCTGTGTGCGCGCGCGTATCCTTTCAAGAGGCAAGTCTTCCTCGTCGTGACGACAGTTGCGCCCACACGCAGCAGCTCGATTGGGTCTCTTGGCGCGTTGGTCACGCAGCGTGCTCCAAGCAGGGCGTTGGCGGTCAGGCATCTCGTCGGTTGGATTCTTCAAAACGAGAAGTGGCAATTGAATGGTAGGTGTGAGACCAGATGAATGCATAAACCGAACCCGTGAACTGTACCTGTGATCCAAGCCAAATCTTCACATTTGAAAGTTCTATGACACGTTCCCCTATGATTTGTAATAGGCCTGCTTCCTCATGAGCTACGTTAGCAACAATCGCCTTCCAAGCCACTCGCTTTGGCATCATCTTATGCGCATTACGCGTCCTCGTCGCTAGTCCATTTCATCCTAGAGTAGACACCCCTTTTCAGTTTTTGAAGTGTTCACAGCCACGAGATTGTCGCTTACAAAAAAACTTCAGGTCAAAAACAGCTTGCCCGCTCAAAACGACCTGAATCGTGCTGCGCAATGTACTGTATCGCATGAGGGTGAAGCACCCAAACAAGCTTGTTTTCAGTGTGCAGAAGCCTACCACGACCTCGAGCGCCATGGGGCTGCTTCACAACCACTTGAACCACGCCAGTATGGACACCATTAAGCAGATGGTGGGTGGCTTTGGAGTTAAGGTGAACATGAACAAACTGAGGCTTTATGAATGTGTACCGTGATTGAATCGAAGATGAAAACGATGACACATCGCAGGAATCCACGTCGTGCGACCCAGCTATTGCAGAAAATATCGGCGGACATCTGCACCATCAACGAAGTCGCTGCTGACAAGTCTACAATGTTTATGCTAGTGATGGACGAGTACTCAAGGTGCACGTGGGTGTACCCGTTGCAGCACAAGGGTGGCGCGTGCCAGCACATTCGTCAATTGAAGCTCAAGCTTGGCAAACAGGTCAAGAAGTACAACGTTCTGATTTTTCATGCCGATGGCGGTGGAGAGTTCGTTAGCAACGAGCTCAATGTCGTGTAGGGAAACACGAATTTACGAGTCCTCGCCCCTCCTACAAAGTATGGAGAACGAGTCCTACCAACAGCACACGCTTTCCTATTAAGGTCGGCGATATATCGTTGGGATAAAATCTGAAGACCAGATCCGATCCCTGTACACCGGGCTGGGATGTGCCTGAGTGCGTCATTGGGTCAGGCAGGTATTCCCACAGAAATAAATACACCATTAGCCGCGAGCAAAGGCTAGGGTGCTTTCAGAAATTGCGCTTAGCGCTTACGCCCTGTCGTCCCTCAGAAAGGAAGGGTACCGGGCCAGCCGGGGCTTACGGGGGGGGCGAAGTAAAACCTCGGCCAGGAGCCAAATATACTGGGGGGACTGTGCCACACTCCCAGAAACGTACAACGAGGTCTCTAATATCTCTAAACACTCGGCCACTTCTCTACTCTTGACCTTACCAGGATGAACTCTCAGTCAATGTACCTTAAGTTCACCGGTAGACATAACCCACGTCGACCGAGTGTATCCTGAGGCTACCGCTAAGCTAGCTAGACTTACCGGAGACGGACCTGACTCTTGTGGCTTGAGGGGGGAATTCTACTCTGATTTAGTGATTAGAGGCTGTGATGCCTCGACTATAACTAATCCCTAATGTCTATACAAAGACCAAGTCTAAACCGAGCCTTCGGTCCAATCCTACAACTGCACGAGGATTCATCCGAATTCCGGATTCATACTAAAAGGCAAAGAGTGGGTACAAATATCACTGACCGGAGGTTACGAAGGGGTTTGTATTAGTACCCGCCGTGGCCCATAGTCACTAGCTAGTATGTCGGCACTACGGTGCGGGAAATGTGTGTAGCCAATCAGAGGCCTAGGTCATCTTTCTCCGCCGGGTTCAAGGTCATTAGGCCTCGACGCGAAGCTGTCAGTCAAGTCCAAAACTCGACATCACATCAAGGACTTCTGTGCCAGCGAAGGCGTGATGATGCAGTACACACATGATGATAGCCCCGAGGAGAATGCTATTGTGAGCGTGCCAATGACGTCATTGTGGCTCGCGTGTGGATAAGACGCGGTTACCGATCTTGCTGTGGGGTGAGGCACTCTTACATGCTGTGGACACGCTGAATGTGTGTCTGTCGAACGCATTGAACGGGTGCAGCTCCCATGAACGACTCCATGGCACCAAGCCTGATCTGCGTGTGTTGCGAATGTGGGGGTGCATGGCGCATGTGCACATTTCCGATGCATCACGCCAACACAAAGTGAAACTTCAGACTCGTGTGCGAATGTGTAGTCTCCTGGGTTACGCTACTGACAAGAAGGGCTACAAGCTGCTTGGCGTGAAAACGGGAGCTGTGGTTACCGCTCGTGCGGGGAATATCAGATTTCATGAAGAGTCCACAGTCGAGAGTGGATGTATTGACAATATGCTGCAGAACACATTCTTCCGAGCTGATCACGAGGTGACGTCGCGTGTCCCTGTGGTGCGTATGAAGGCTGGAAAGCACCCGTACATGCCCGAAGCGGACAAAAGACGACCACCTTTCGCAATTGCGGAGGACGGGTCCGATGCTCGCGCGCACAGTGATGTTGCGGGGATGCCGCCTGAATCGACATCTTCTGATCAGCCCAAGTGGAAGCGCTCCGCACGTGATGACATATCGCAAATTCGCAAAGCATTCCAAGATCTGGATTAGACGCCACTTCCATCCAGCCGAGGTGCACTTGTGAATCCGCGCGCTTTGGTAAAGCGCCAGCGTAAGCTGTCGGCGCGACTGCGGGACTATGTGGCCAATTATGGTCGAGTCGACAAAGATGTTGTTGTGCCCACAACATACAAGCAAGTGCAAGCGTCCCCTCAGTAGCTACAGTGACTGAAAGTCATGAAGAGCTTGCTTCCTTATGGCATGTGCCTCGGGCAGACATGAAGAACCGCAAAGCTATTACCTGTCGGAATGAACGTGGAGAGATCAAACGCTTATAGGCACGGCTTGTCATTTATGGTAATAAGCAACGCGCTGGGCTAGAGCACACGGAGACGTACGCGCCGGCCATTCGCTTTGAGATCATTCGATCGGCAATCTACTTTGCCCTTCAACGAGGATGGATCATTCTTCAGTACGATGTCAAGACAGCATTTCTCTACGACCATCTCGACGAGCTGCTTTTCATGGAGCAGCCGCAGGACTTCCAGCGCCAACCGGCTGTCGCCTCCTGTGTAGTTTGTGAGCTAGCGCCAAGCTCCGAATGTGTGGAAGCGCACGCTACACAAGGCGCTGCAGCGGCTGGGATTCTCGTGGTTGGATTCCGACTACGGTCTGTACGCACGAAAAGTGGAAGACACTGGAGATATATCGATGTTGCTGACTGTGTACGTGGATGACCTCCTGCAGATTAGTCCACCTGCTCTGCGCCGACGCGTTGCGCAGCAGCTTGCGATGGAGTTCGAGCGGACAGAGCTTGGTCCTGGAAGCAGCATGTGTAGGACATCCTGTAGCGGTTCAATATGGCAGCATGCAATGGCTGCACAACACCGGATGCCACGGCACCGCAGCCGGTGAAACCTCCCTCCGATCAGTCTTACCTCCCGTATCGAGAGCTAGTGGGGGCTTGCAGTATTTGGTTTCTGCGTCCGGACCAGATATCGCTCGTGCTGTTTGGAACCTCGGCAACTACCTCAGTGACTACACGTACGAGCACTACATCATGGCGAAGTGAGTGCTGCGCTACTTGGCACGTACCTTTGACTTCGGGCTAGCGAATGATGCTGGAAGATGTTGTCGTGGATAGCTGACGTGCTTCTCCGACGCCGACTATGCAAATGACGTTGATGATCGGAAGAGTGTCAGTGGATACGTCACGATACTGGACGACAACGTTGTCTCGTATGCTTTTCAAAGGCAAGCCATCAATGCCCAGAGCACCACCGAAGCATAATATGTCTCGATGAACGAATGCACCAATGATCTGCTGTGGGTGCTAGGATTGTGTGAGAAGCTTAATTGGGAAGTCCAGGGTCCTGTGCCGTATGTTGACAATCGCGGCAGTATCTATCTAGCTGCCAAGCCAAGCAAGCACTCGAAGAGAACAAGTTCCGTCTAGTTCGGCACCTTGTGGTCTGGCCGACTCACGACAGAAAACGTGGGTACAAATGACACGGTTGAGGATGTGATGACAAAGGCACTAGGTCGTTTCAAGTTCGAGCGCTGTAGCGAAATGTTCAAGGTTCTGCCTCTCTCCGAGTTTCGATGGAAGCACGCTGAATGAGTGGGAGCAGATCGTGAGTACTCAGGGAGCTAATTTGCCTTGTGTAAGCGCTGCTTCGCTGGAAGAAAGGATTATCGGCAAGAGATGCTGATATTGGAACGATCATCGCCGCGTGCAGTCTAACGTCGTAAGCCCGTGTCGGGCTTGTACGTGGGGAACTCGGAACCACCCACGAGCTTGCCCACGGCGAACATGGCCAGGATCTTGTCCGCGCGGTTGGAGAAGGGGTGGTACGAGTCGAACGTGTCGATGCACTCACGTCCGGAGTGCAGGAGCACGAGCTCGCGGCCGCCAGCTTGACGGTCCGCCCTGTAATGGACTTACTTGGCCCAATACTTTAGCTTACACGTGAGCGCACGTGTATGAGGAAGCGTAAGGTGTATTTAACTTAGATTAAGTATACTTGTATCCACAAGTATAATTAAACCTAAATAAAGGTACAAATAGTTGCTTTTGCGGTAAATTGAGAACTGAATTGAATGTTAACTGTGGCTTTCCTCCAAAAACTGATATCTATAAAGAGGGGTTCTGCCAACAAGTGGTTGGCAGAAACCCTGTCCTAATTTGTGACTCTTATTGGTAGAAAGACCCTGCTTTCTGACCAATAGGACTTCTTCCTAATATGAATGGTGACTACACTGCAATGTGGCCCACCTGAATGTATCCACTTAGTGCGTGTTGCACTAACGTGAGGTTATTGTCGGGGACGGTGGAGTTGAACCTATTTTTGGCGGCTCGATAACAGCACCATCCCGAGTGAAAACCATACACGATAGTTAGATATAGGGGTAAAAACACGGATTTCTTTTCAGAAATGAGGTCCGTTTTGCCTAAATCGCTGTGGTTTGAGCGCTGTACGGCGCAGAACAAGAAGAATCCAGCGTTGCCGAATCGACGGGAAAGGCGGTAGCATTTTGATTGGCTTAGACATAAAAAACAGCTTGTTTACATAGGATAAGGCGGTCAACTGTTGAAAATAAGCTCCGATGTGCGATTTTCTTATTTATCAAACCCACAAGGGTGGACCACACACGTATTAATTTTGGTGGTGATTACTCACTGTCGTCGTCTGAGATGTCCGATCCGTCCGAGTCTGAGCTGTCCGTGCAAACGTTATCCTCACCTTCTACCTGTTCCTCAACCAATGGCACTGTTGCCATGCTCGCTAAGTATGCGTCCTCATACTTTTGGGCATGCTTGAATACACCGACCCACGCTGCACTATCGACAGCAGCCAGCTGCCCTCTCACCTTGTCATGCAGATCAGCAGCATTGACCGCTGGGTCCTGGGCGATTGCGTTCTTAATCCGCGCCCATATCAGCTCGATAGGTTGGAGCTCGGGATGGTAAGGAGGCGTGTAGTAAAGTAGGTGTCCATGGGCAGTTGCAATTTTCTGGGCCTTGTAGATAGAGGGCACCCTGTGTGCACGCGCGCGCTCTAAAAGCTGTGGTAGGAAACCTGTTTTCTCATACGAATGACCTGGCCAAATGACAAATAAGCGTAAGTACGTAGATAATAGGATAATATTGCGTACTTACCATTTGCAGTCAACCAGGCTTGTATTTCAGCTTTCCGCCAGTTGCCAGTGGGCTGCCGGTTGACAATATTCTTGTGGTACGATGCCCCATCCATATGGATGTGGCATCGTCCGTAGTCCTCTAGCGTCGTGCACAGCTTTTCAAACCACCGTTCGAATTGAGCGGTGTCGAAATTGCCGTGGTAGTCGTCTTCTCCTTTCGGTTTGAGTGTGGAATTCCAGTATTCAACAGATCCAGGCACGAAATCGCCTTGGTGAACTGCTCCATGCGCCTGAACAATACCAGCAGCAATAATACAAATTCTACAAAGATGTTAGTTAATTAACAATAAATACAAGAATATTATCTCCCTGTGTACCTGGTTCCTTTGCCGCTCTTTTCATACCGAGTTCTGTCCGCTGTCAGCCATGTCTTGCCTGCGACATGGTTGACGTTGCAGTAGCTCTCATCGAGGAAGACCTCCGGGTTTCGAGGGAACCCTTTCTTGTTGGGTCGCTTGGCGAGTTTTTTTATGTAGCTGGCCCTAAAAGCCACACTTGCACTACTTTCAGCCAGATAATGTCGCTTTTTGCCTCGTACGTACACGTAGCCCAACTTCCGGCAAATGCGACGCATTGTTCGGACATGCACGACCACTCCGGTCTCTTGCTGACCCCTGCTTAGCGATAAGCTGCGCAGTAATAGGCTTGCGCTGCTTGTTTTGCTCTACGACGTATTCATTGATTACAGGGGGGAGCTCGTCTAGGTCGTGCTTGGGTTCCCGGCCTCGACGCGGCGCTGGTTCCTGGCCTGTCACATTTATAAATTATCAGAGTTACAAATCCAAATATCAGTTTTAACAAAAGGTTGCACTTTCGGCTGAACTCACCTCGAATGGAGCGTCAGACTGTCGTCTGTGATCGCGCATGACGCGCTTCACAGTGCTCACGGACGTCCCAAGACATGGAGCAACAAGTTCCCGCGTCTCCCCCCTTCGTAAGCGATGCTTCACGCGCGGATAGCTGAAAAATCCGTGTGCGTTGACAATAAACTGCCTCTCCCCCGCGGAGAGGGCAACTCCCTTTGCCATCGCCGTTCTCTTTTGAAAATGAGCTTTGAGTTGCGATAAGCGCACTACAGCTTCCTATAACAATTGGCTACACGCTCCGTATCTTACTTTATTCTTGTGCTCCTCGTGTTCTCGCTGAGCGAGAATTTTCTTGTGGTGTTAGAAAATTTATAATGCAACTAGGTCCAACTGCACTGTCCCCGACAATAGCCGAGTGTGTAGCCCCGCTACCATCCCCCCGTTAGGACTCGATGTGCCGATCTCGACACATCAATCCAAAGTCTTCTTCGGAGAGAACTTCGTGCTCATTTCGAAATGAGCACGCCAACGACGCAGACTTCCGACACGCCTGCTGCAGCGGCAGCAGCGGACGCGGTCGTCGCTAGCACAGCGACGACTGCCACATCTTCAGCTTCTTCGGCGTCCGTCGACGACGTCAAGCTCCCCCAAGTGTACGATCTCAGTTGGGGAGTATCACAAGACGCGTGACAAAGTTACCTATGCCAACAAAACCCTCCTTGACGGCATGGAGGATGCCGACATGGAGGAGGGCGAGGAAGAGAGAGAATCCTCGTCTTCAGGGCGCGATGAAGCAACCGTGGGGAAGCGTCGCCCTCGCGAGGGCGACTCGGGCGCTTCAAGTTCAAAGCGCTCGCGTAGTGGAAGCAACAGGCTGCTGGTGGCGGGATTCGTACTCCGTCACCATTTCCGGAACGTCGCTCATCATGACGTTCCGCGGCTCCCACGTATCGTGGTCAGGAGAGTATCCTAACCAACGAATTCGAAAATGAACCGGACCTTGGGTCCGGATCTGATGATCAACGATTCGCTGGACAATCCAGCGAGTTTTCCCGCGTGCGTCTCGTAACGGGGGTGGCGGCGGTGGGAAGATACCACGAGCCGTCGTCGGCCGAAGTCTGGGACCGTTTGGAGGCGGTGGAGAACCTCCAGACGACTGAGCTCGCCGAGATGTGGCAGGAGCTGAAGCTCTTGAAGGCTCGGGTCTGTCACGCTGGACAGACCGCTTCGAATATCCAGGTCGATTTAGGTTCGATCGGTGCGCGTTTGGAGCAACGTGTCTCCGCGCTCGATGCGAGGGTCGCGCCGAGTCACCGGGAGTGGGTGAGTCGTGCTGCGAGTAAGGCTTCAGCCGCCCAACGTAAAAGGTTGAGTGGAGGCGCATGCTGGACGGTATGTCTAGCGTGTACGCGTTGCCATGCTTCGCCAACACGGTGACTGGCCCAATGAAGCGCGGGGCAAGCTTGCTTGCTCCGAAGTCGGAAACTGCATGTCTAGCTAGGTTCTGTGTAGCTAACTGAACTAATGAACCCACTTTGAATTCATTTGGGTTTCCTCTGTCATTGTTGTCTGCGTTCAGTTTCTGTCGATCGACAGAAGCTGCGATGGCATCCTTCACAAACCGTATTACGGCTTGGCGGCGCTGGACAAAGTCCATTGCCTTCGAGTTGAACTCTTTGTTCAACCTGTTGTTCTTGTTCACTACAGGCCCGGCCTGTGTGCGGTTGTTGGTGTTGAGAGTGTCTACGCCCGGCGTAGACATTGCGCTCTCGTCGATCGGACTACGCGCAGTCCGTGCGCGTGTCGACACAGCTGATATGTTGCTCGTATCAGCGTGTTCATTCGGTTTGGTTGAAACCGGATACCCTCCCCCACTTAAGGAAGGAGCTACCGCACCGAGTACGCACGGCACGCGTGGATGCCGCATGGCGTTCACGTAAAACGGTGTGTGTCCTGTCGAGACATGCACCGAGTTGTTGATGGCAAACTCTGCCATCGGCAAGCAGTTGCTCCAATATTGGAACGAGTGAGCGTAGCTCTTCAATGCGTCAACCTGTACACGGTTGACGTGCTCGGTTTGGCCGTCGGTCTGCGGATGATCCGCAGCCGACATGGACAACTGCGTGCCAAGAAGTTCAAACACTTCTTGGCAGAAACGCGCTGTGAAGCGCGGATCACGATCAGACACAATGTCGATCGGCATGCCATGGTGTCTAAACACCATGTCAACAAACAGACGTGCCTTCTGCTTGGCTGTCACTTCGGCTGGTACTGCAGCAAGATGCACCATCTTTCTGAAGCGGTCAACAATGACCACAATACCAGTCCTCCGCTTGTTATCAGGCGGAATACCAAACACAAAGTCCATTAAGATGGACTGCCAACACTCCGACGGAGTCGGTAGTGATTGAAGTGGAGCCTGCGAGTAGGGCGCAGGCTTCACGCGCTGACAAACCTCGCAAGCGCGGACGTACTTGCGTACCCACTTGTACTGGTGACTCCAATAGAAGTCACGCGTGAGAAGTAAGTATGTCTTCTCACGACCCGGATGTCCCGACGTCGGGGCATCGTGATATTCGTAAGTGATCCTGAACTTCTGCTCATGATTGTCCGGCATAACAATGCGATCAGCGTTGTCGTCGACTGCGCTGTAAAGCAACAGTCCATTGTGTACACGATAACGGTGTACACGGGCACGGAGATGTTTCGCCAGCTTCTGACGAGACTTGTCAGAAGGCGCAGCGAAGTAGTTTAACAACTGCTTCGCGTCCGCATCATTGGCGTATGCGGACCTCACGTCGTCTAACAAAGACGACGAGGGAGTAGACGTCCGTGCGACGCCAATTGCATTGGCGTCGGCCTTATGCACCGCATGGTCAGGGCGACGCGACAACGCGTCGACCACCACATTCAACCTTCCAGGTTTGTACTCAACCTGGAAGTTGTACTCCGCAAAGAATGAGAGCCATCTCGCCATTCTTTGTGATATGTGCGGCGACTTGATCGCCGTACGCAATGATGCGTGGTCGGTGTAGACCACAAATGGTCTACTCCCGAGTAGATACACTCGAAACTTCGCGAGTGCATACTTCATGGCAAGGAGTTCCTTATCATGTACCGGGTAGCAGCGCTCAGCTGGCTTCAGCTGGCGCGACTGGTAGTAGACCATGCGATCGCGTCCCTCGTGATCGTGTTGCATTAGAGCGCATCCGATTGCAAAATCGGACGCGTCACACACGACGTGGAATGGGCGATCTTGGTCGGCCACCGCCAAGATCGGCGCCTCAGTCAAGCCCTGCTTGACTGCATCAAAGGCCTGCTGACAATCAGCAGTCCAAACCCATGCAGCATCCTTCTTTAGGAGCTGCGACAGCGGGCGAATCTTGCCCGCGTAGTTGCTCACGTACTTGCATAAGTACGTAGCGAGTCCAAGGAACTGCCTCAGTTCCTTGACATTGGAAGGCGTAGGCCATTCATTGATCACTCTGACCTTTCCTGGGTCAGGGCGTACGCCGTTCTTCCCTACGAGACACCCAAGGACGGGTATCTCGCTAGCCCCGAAGATACACTTCTTCAGGTTCGCGTAGAGCTTGTGTTTGCGCATGAGTGCAAACAACTTGCGGAGATGTTCCTTGTGCATCTCCACTTCCGACTTCCCGTCCACAGCCCGGCTGTGGATGAACACATCATCGAAATAGCTCGGTGCGAAGTCGCGCACCGAGCGCAACAAGTGCATGACGCACCTGTTGAACGTCGCAGGGGCATTCTTTAGTCCCTGCGGCATTACAAGCCACTCCCAGAGCATACCGTTCGGGGTGCTCACCGCCGTGAGAGGTATATCGCTCTCACGCATGAGGATCTGATAGAATCCGTCTCTCAGATCCAGAGCACTAAAGATAGTGCTCAAAGTCATCGAATCGATGATCACATCTTTTCGCGGTATCGGTGTCTGCGCCGGTACCGTTGCGTCGTTCAGCTTGTTATAAGCATGAACGATGCGCCACCCGCCCTGTGCCTTCTTGACACAGAACGTAGGCGCGCTGTGCGGGGACTTCGATTCCCGCACTTGCCCAGCCTTGCGACGACTCTCAAAGAAGTCGTCGATCGCTTTGACTTGCTCTCGCGGCAGTGGCCACTGCCGCGTCACGCAATACTTCGTTCCCGGCACGAGATCAATCTCGTGCTGAACACCCTTTTCCTGCGGCAACTCCGCAGGGATATCGTCCGGGAGTACGTCTCTGTACTCACGCAGGACCTCGTAGAAGGGGCTCGGCTTCAGCGAGTCCCAGCTCTGCTCGTCGAAGCGTGCCTACTTCGACTTGGCGCTGAGGGCGTCGACGCCCTCAGCGACGAGCTGCTTCAACTCTTCCGCTTCACACTCCATCCTCTCGACGTCCGAGAGGATGCGAATCTGTTTGATGCGTCCATCGTGTAGGTCGCGGGCGAAGCGACTCCAGCTCGTGACTGGAAGCGAAGTCAACTCCGACGCTAGCGTCAGAGGATTCTCCAACTTCATCTTCTCATACTGGAGACCAGTATTAGTACGCGTCCAGACACTCAGAGTCTCGACGGTCGTCTCCAGTTCCTGTGTCTGCCCGGCAGACACTGCGAGTAGTGTCTCGGTCCCTGACCGAGACTTGCGCAGCTTTGCTCGCTTGCGCCGTTCGCTTCTTGTGCGGAACCCGGTTCCGCGCGTCTTGTTTTGTCCGGGCCCGGCCGCGGACAGATCTTCCTTTTGATCGCCGGCGGGTTCAACCCGCGGGCACACGCAATCAAGCCCGGCTTGATCGCGTATCGCTTCTTCGTGCAGCCCGGCTGCACGTGAGCACGCAATGCGTTTCTTGTTGTCGCCGGCGGGTTCTTCCCGTGGGCACACGCAATCAAGCCCTGCTTGATCTCGTACCGCTTCGTCGTGCAGCCCGGCTGCACGCGAGCACGCAAGCATTTCCGGTGCGGGATGTTTGCAACCGTCCGCACTGCCTGCAGCGTCGGCTCCCAGAGCCGGTGCGCTTTCTTTACCTCGACGCCTGACGGCGGAGCGTCTTTCGACGTTTGGGCCAATCACATCAGCTCCCTGAGCTGACGCGTCCGAGTCACTGTCCTTATTAGTGACTGGCTCCTCTTGTTGAACTTGTGTGTCGACACTAATAGTCGAAACGACCGCGTCACTCTTGACGCTTCGAGAACCTCTCGAATCCGATCGAATCTGAGTCTTCTGATTCGACTCACATTTTCTCCCGACGACTCTCTCAGTCGTCGATGTCCGCGCGGGGTGACCGGAGACAGCCGCGCGTCGCGCTGCCTCTGCTGGAGGGTCGCGTGTACCGCGAGGTGCATGTGCTGCGCCGACAGGGCCATCGCTCGCTGTCGCGCCGCTACTCCCGAAGTGCACGATCGTGCGCTTCGTCCAGTTGATCACCGGTTCATGCCGTGCAAGCCACGGTATGCCCAATACCATGTCGAACTTATCGACTAGATCAAGCACGATAAGCTCGTCCACGAACTTCTTTTCCCGATACGAGAAGCGTACGCGTACGACACACTTCTCGGTTCTAACAACGACACCCGTTGCTAGTCTCACTTCCAATAGACTTCGAGGTAGTTCCACTTCATCGAAGTCAAGCCTCGCTAGGCTCTGCAGTCGAACAAAGTTGTTCGACGCTCCACAATCCACTAACGCACGAAGAGACCTCTCCCTCTTCGAGCGAACCTTCAAGATAACAAGGTTTGGCCTGTCATCTTGCTTCTTACAGTGAGAGTGACTCTCACTGGGGGCAGCAGTCTTCAATACGGCGTGTCCAATATCGACACGCTCGACTGCATCACCAGCAGGGCGCCCCGCACCTGCTAGTTGCTCTAGTTTTTTTATTGCCCGTGGCGATACCCGGTATCGTCACGCCGGCCCTTGGCCGCCTGCACAGGTGCTGTGCATTCACGGGCGTAATGACCGTTGTTTCCATATCGGAAACAGCGGACTTTCGTTGGTCCACGACGCTGCTGAGATCCAGCAGCGTTCGCACTCGAGAGGTCCATTGGTTCGGGACCTCCCGACGGCTTTACCATCGGTCGCGGCATCGGCCGCGGGACGTTCACATGGAGCTTAGCCTGTCGCAGGCTAAACTCTTCTTGCATTGCAAGCGCAATCGCAGACTCAAGAGTACTCGGGTACTCTCGGAAGAGATAGGTCTTCACAGGCCCATCTTTCAGGCCCTTCATGAACGTGACGACCTTAGTCGCCTCGTCTATCGGATTGGTCACGATGTTCGAGACCAAGTACCGCGCCCTTTGAGCATAAGCATGCACGTCATGCTTGCCCATTTGCAGGTCGAGGAACTCAGCCCTTGATCTGAACTCATTCTGCGGGTGCTCAAACGCTTGTCTGAGCTCCTCCTTGAACACCTAGTACGTGTTAAAACACGTAGGGTCGGTGAGTCGGCGTCCGTACGCCCAACTCCTTGCTCGCCCGCCAAGGCATGACATGGCGAACGCATCCTGCGACAACGGGTCGACGATACATCGAGCCGTGATCAAAATCGACAAGCCATCGGAGAAGAGGCTCGCCCTCTCTTCATACGTAGCTGTTCACGTGGAGTTTCAATGACTCCACGCGCGGTGTGGACGGAGTCGACACCGTAGCGCGAGCAGCGGTCTCGCGCTGTTCCTTCATGATGAAGCCTAGGGCAACACCGTGTTGCTCTGTCGGCGATAGCGTGCGTAGCATCGTCGCTACGGCCGCTTCTCCAATGACCGTCGACAGTCGTTGGAGTGCCTCCCACTCTGGATCCGCCAGGTGGAGACAGTCTTCGCGTGCAACATGCGTTGCACCCGTGTTCGGGTTACCAGTGGACAAACTCGCGTCCACAGGCAGGTCCTCGGCCCCCGTATCGAATTTCATACCATACGTAACTAGTCGGTCGTTGGACGGACTACAAAGTGCTACCAGGTGTAATGGGCTTACTTAGCCCAATACTTTAGCTTACACGTGAGCGCACGTGTATGAGGAAGCGTAAGGTGTATTTATCTTAGATTAGGTATACTTGTATCCACAAGTATAGCTAAACCTAAATAAAGGTACAAATAGTAGCTTTTGCGGTAAAATGAGAACTGAATTGAATGTTAACTGTGGCTTTCCTCCAAAAACTGATATCTATAAAGAGGGGTTCTGCCAACGAGTGCTTGGCAGAAACCCTGTCCTAATGCGTGACTCTTATTGGTAGAAAGACCCTGCTTTCTGACCAATAGGACTGCTTCCTAATAAGAATGGTGACCACACTGCAACGTGGCCCACCTGAATGTATCCACTTAGTGCGTGTTGCACTAACGTGAGGTTAGCCGAATGTGTAGCCCCGCTACACGCCCATTCTGGTGGTGCAACAAGCAGCAGCATGTCAGCCCTGTGCAAACAGATTGAAGAGATCAAAAGTCTGCACTGTGAACGCACCGGTGACGGACGACAAGGACGCCACATACACGTGCCTGGACGTGGCCAAGTACAACACGGCCAAGAGCGCCTGAGTCATCATCCGCGCCTGCCACGTGTAGGTGGCGTCCTTGTCGACCGAGGCGGCGGCAGCAGCGCTCTTGCGCTGGTGCAGACCCTCTACATGTACATATAACCCAGTCGCTCTTGGCCGTGTTGTGCTTGACCACGTCCTGCCACGTGTAGGTGGCGTCCTTGTCGGCCGAGGCGGCGGCATCAGCGCCCTTGCGCTGGTGCAGGCCCTCTACATGTACATAAAGACACAGAGAGTGAGAGTATGAAGTGAGTTTTCATAGCCATGGCTCTCTGGGAGGCAGAACAGATCTGTAGATAGGAGCCTGTGCTGCAGTCAACCATCCTCACTCAGTACGTTGAATATAATGTTGGTGGGCACCGGCCGTCGCACGGCACTCCAACTTTTGAGTATCGGTGCCCCCTGCTAGACCTTCAGCCCAGCAATCTCTGTGCGGTGGTGTCCACCCGCAATACAACGTATCAGACATCATCTTATCTCAGTGGTGGCGGGGGCGGCCGTGCCAGCCGTAGACTTGACATGCTTGACGGGGCGGGGCTCGGTAGCAGCTCGGCAGCAAAGGAAGAGAGCTGCTGGGCTACGGGCATGCGTTTAACCAACCGCTACGGTACAAGTAATAGATGCTGCGCCAGCACCCGGTGGGCAGCATCACCCTTTGAGTATCTCGCGGCTTGTTGCATCTACACCCGGCTGTCCCTTTGCCAGCTTGGCCGCCGATGGCTGCCCTTTTGTTCGAACGTAAATCCCGCAATGCCGCTCACGCTATTCGGAAAGATATTTACAGTGAGACCCCCCCCCGTTTTCGCGGTCGCTGGCCTCTAATAAACTGGCAAAGCTGATACTGCCAACATCCAGAGGATAGGTTTAATCTCGTGACATACCCTATTTTCCTCTTTGCCTTTTTATGGTCCACCCTTTATCATTTCTTCCTGTGGAATGAAATTTCGTTTTCTTGGCGTAGATTAACACGCAATCCAGCTAAGAGGAGGGCGCGATCGAGGGAAACCCAGAAAAACACAAAATGCGGAAACAGTCGTATGGACTTGAGATTTTCATACAATGAGGGTATTGTGTCACATTTAACAGTACGTCTGCTACATTGCAGCAGGTTGTGGTGCATGAAGCACTGTGATGAATATTGGCAGATAGCATCGCTTTCGTAGAGAAATCTTCAATTTTAGACATTTGGCAGTGATACAGGTACCATGTGTTAGGTTCAAATCCGAGGTCCATTCCAGTGGAATCACTTCGAGATTCATGTGGGAGATCAAGCAGCTTTTGCCGGTTGTGAAGGGGGGCTACTTACGATAACGTACAAGTTTAAGCGTTTGCGCTGTGCCTGAACAGCTTTTTATCGCTTATTCGATACGCTGGAGCTCCAACCGGGGCCCGTGAAGGTCAAGGCGGCGGTGCACAGGATGTGCACGAGGTCTACATTTATGTACTTGAAGTACCACTCTAACACTTTTCCAAAAAAGTAGAAAATGTTTTCACAGACTTAGTCAAGTTGCCTCGTTGACGTCGATGCATTGGGCGGTGAAGAGCGTTTGCTTCACAACGAATGCCACAGCATTTAATTCAAGATAAAGGGCTATCTAGTGGTAGCATTATCTGGCTACAAAGACAATTACCGCAATTAGTTATTTTTCCAGTTTTCCCCTTTTTGGGCCGTTTTCTCCCTCTTGTTAGCGGGATTGCGTGTTAAAATTAAGGCACGTGATGTTGTCCCCGAATAGGTGTTGCAGTAGCCGCTCTACTGTAACCGACTCGAACTTTTATATAGCGGTCTATACGCGGTATATCGGCGGCCGTTCATTGTGCATTCCGTGTTCCTTGTCCACCCACACTGAAACAAATACAAACGTATTTGGGAGGGTATTAGCTAATAGTGTGCCAAAGTTTGGGGGGGGTATCTGTATAGCTAACGTCGTTTGTGATGTTGAGGTCGGGAGATGAGGCAACACCAACAGACTCCAGTCAAAGATACTTATTATTCTATCTAAATCTATTGCTACGATGTGTTGTGCTTGGGCGTTGCTATCTTAGCAAAATGTCCAGGTCCTGCAGCTACTGGGCATTTTTTTGCAGGCTGAATGGTTATTGTTTTCGCTTTTTACAGGTAAAAGTTCATGAGATTCGAACAGTGAACTGATTGCGTTGACAACAGACTAAGGTTTGATCGATGTCTTGTCGATCGCCTTGTATTTTACTAAACCCTAAACCCTTAACCCCTTGAACACGAAGCCTTTTCAGCGCCCCCATCGACCGAATTAACTTGTATGCGGAGGGGAAGGGTTTACATACTGAAGCACCGTACTGTAGGAAAAATGATCTTACACGTTAAAAAAATCCCAGCGCTTGTCGTATATACGCGAACGAACTCCTGAAGTTGAAAAATACTGTCCCGAGTGGAAATGGTCCGTACCGTTCCACTCGGGTTGACTACCGTCCCCGTTCGGACGTTGCTGGCAATCAGATGTTCGAGACGCTGCGTTGCGAAACGGCGCGGCCCGGTCAGTAAGTGGTGGGTGATGGACTCGCCGTGGTGCTGCCGTGCACAGCGTTTGACTATGTGGGGCTGTCGCAGCGGGCGCGATGGTGGCACTCGGCCTCCCATTCTGCAAAACACAGATCTGGGGGCGCGAGGGAGCCAAGGAGGGAAGGCGCTGACGTTGGTGGCTGACGGCACCGGGCTTCGCGGGCGTCGGGCAAGGAGAGGTGAGAGGGAAGGAGCACGGTGGGATCACTGGGCGTCCGTGGATGGACAAGGACGGATGGCACGACGCCTGGGTGACTGGGCGTGCGTGATGAAGGTGCTGAAGGTCAAGACGGGGTGTCGCCAAGGCTCTAGAGGATGACGCGAGTGCGGCGCGGACCCAAAGGCGCAAGGAAAAGAAGAAAGAGAACGCAGAGAGAATACGGTCAGTCGTGAATTTACCTTTAAAGCTAACAAGCTGCATATTTCTAGTGTGCGGTCTTGTTGGTGCTCACTTACAGCTTTCTCTAGCAGCCTTCGCCTCCGTTCCCATACAGCGCAGGACGGTCCCACCCAAAGGACGGTTCGCGACACGTGGTGGAGAAGCAGGGTACTGTCCTCGCTGTGGAACAGTGTTGGAGGTTACCGTAGCAGACCAAGCGTCAGTCAACTGAGTTCGGAGATTGATCGGAGCCTAGCGCCAAGGAGCGTGTCGACCAGCAGTGTCAAGGATCGCTAGCGCAAGTCGGGGCTGTGCCGAACGAGTCGAGCCAGGACGGACGTGAGGAACGGTTCTAGAAGGAGGACCGTGCTGCAAAGCAGTTTGTGAGTCGTTTGTACTGGAGAAAAAGTTTGTCGAAGATCAGGAGCTGAGTGAATTGAGGAATCAAGTGTCGAAGATGTCGGAAAGAAGTGAAGAAGACCGTGAAGAAAAACAGTCGACCGTGCTACCCTCGCCTTTGAGGCGTAGTGTGAGCGTGGGAGGCCAAGAGAATGAAGGCCGTACCAATGTGCTCCGTGCCTTATGGGCGCAGCAGCACCAGGAAGAGCAGAATGAAGCTGATGAGAGGTTTGCCGCCGAGCATGGCGAGGAAGATGATGAAGATGACGAAGATAGTGATGATGAAGAGGAAGGTGGTGACCGTGTCGACCAATAGGACCGGGTGAAGACGGAGCCTGGCTCGAGCGAGTGGCTGATGCCGCTCGCTACCATCGGGAACTCGAGGAACGCTACGTGGCTGAAGCAGCGCGAGCACGGTGGATGTCCTCTGGTGGCCAGAGCTACGGTGGGTACGGTGGGGCGTACTACTCGCCGCCGACTGAGTACGGTGGGTATGGGAGAGTTCGAGAAAAAACTCCACCTGGCCGCCGTCCGAGCGGGTTTAAACCGATGTACACTGGAGCCGAAGTCCGCCGTTCCGACAGTCCGGTGTACGGTTGGAACCAAACGGCTTGGCCTGCCCCGCCTCGTGAGCCTCTTAGACCGTTCGGTTGGACGCCTAGTACTGGATGGAGCTCGGCGCCGGCTGCGAACGCTCCGGCCAAGGTTGTCATCAAGAAGGAAAAGACGAAGAAGCTGGCAGCTAAGAAGGCGACGACGGTCGCGACTACCGCGGCGACAGTGAAGCCGTCAACCGTTCCAGCTCCTAAGAAGAAGAAGTCGACCAAGAACCGTGTGAGTCCTGCTACCAAGGGTGGAATGACGGCTGGGGTTAACGCCTGGAACGCCACTCCATTTCCTGCTCAGCCTACTGCGACCGTGCCGGTTAATTTGATATCCGTCTCGCAAGCCACGTCGCATGCCGTGAAAGTGCTACCGTTCTTCTACTCGGACCTGACAACCGTGGAGCGAGCGCGAACCTTCTGGGAAGCGTTCGAAGAGAACACCGAAGGATTGCCGGACAAGAGCCGTCTACTAGTGTTTCAGCAGAAGTTGAAGGGCCGTGAAGCCGAGCGTTGGTGGAACAACTCGCATATCAAGACGTTCAAGACGTTGAAAGTGCGTTTCCACAACCACTTCTTGAGCCGTACCGCAGATGAGCTCTGGGAACGGTTGCACTCGACCAAACGCCAGAAAGGAGAGTCGATCGAAGAATGGGGCGACCGTGTCACCGACCTTTGTGACTCGCTTGACTACCCCGACGCTAGGATGCGCTATCAACTGTTCCGTCGCGGCCTAAACAACCGTTGGATGTTGGCCATTCTGGACTTGAGCCCGGTTCGTGACATTCCTGAAGCGTGCGAGTGGCTAATGGTGAAGGACATGTACCGTCCTGTGGACGAGGACGACGACTTCGAGGAAGCTGTACCGTCCAAGTCTGCCGCAGCGTCCGAAACACCGGCTATCCTGAAGCCGATGGCGGACCAAGTCAAGGCGCTGGCGCAAGAAGTGCGTTCGTTTGTGAAAGAGGAGAAGGAATGGAGGAACAAGGTGAACAACGAGCTGTGTGCTCCGCCTCATCCACATTACGCGATGCAGACGATGACGGCCACCTCCTACGCAGCAACAGCCGCCAAGGAACGGTCAAGGGTTCCGTGGTATTCGTATGGACGATGATGGGCGAGATCAAGAAGGAGCTCCTATCTGTGGGCGTTGCCAGTATCGAGGACACGGTCGTGCTAACTGCCGCCGTCAATCGTTCACGTGCCGCCGGTGCAACGAATTCGGCCATATGCAGGTCGAGTGCGAACAACCGCCGCCGCCACAACCGCAACCTGGAGGCTTCCAGGGGGGCAACGGGAACGGTCGTCGCTGGTGCTCGTTTTGCCAGGTAGAGGGTCATACTATCGGGGGCTGCCCGACCGTCAAGAGGCTGCGAGACCTCGACGCGAAGCAGCAGGCCGAGCAATGAAGACGGCGAGAGGAAGGGGAAGGGAGGGCCGCTCCTTCTTCTGGCCCGAAGAACGGCTCGGAGGGTAACAGTGAGTGTGGAGAAGAGAATAACGCTGTGGTTGCCATCCTGGAGAGTGTGGTGAACATGAAGAGAAGTGACGAATCGAAGATGAAGAGGGGACGGACTTGGTTGTACCGTGCCGCTGATGCAGAGCTGGCGGAGCCCAAGAACGGTGACGGATTGAAGGAAAGCCCGGTTGTGGGCGTTTGTGACAAGGTGAAGGAGAGCCCGGTCGGGCGTGTTGATGAACCGGAGGGCGTGGCTGAGCTGAGTGAAGCAGTTGCGTGTCCCGAGGTGAGCGAGTTTGTGGAAGAGAAGGCAGATGACAAGAAGACAGAGTCGATTGCCCGTGTGGAGAATGTGGTCGCCGTGAATGAGACGGTTGCGAAAGAATGGAAAGAGATCGTCGTGGTGAGTGTTCCTGGGCCAAAGAACGAAAGCGGGCTCAGAACCGTGCCTGACGAAGGTGACAAGGTCGAGTTATTTGGAGAAACCGTGAAGGTTGGGGCGGACGAGGACGAGCAAGGTAGCACGGTGGAACTGTTGCCCCTCAAACACTTGTTTTCGGACGATGAGCTGGGCGCCATGGAGAAGTGCGCGCCGGGCCAAGAAGTGACGGTCCTGGCTGGCACGGATGTAGCTGTTGAGAAGGAGGAGTTCGATAAGGAACTGGAAGATCGACTCTATCCGCTGGACGAAGTTGAACTACAAGAGCGTGTAAAGAAGATTGCTAAAGCCAGGAAGGAACTGTCGATCGAGGAAATGGCTAGCTACTTGGGCTTGCCGGTCGACGTGCTTCAAAGGACGAAGGGAGCATCCAAGGAAGAGATGACCTCCCCTGAATACTGGCAAGATTGGTTTGAAAAGACGCTCAAGAGTTCGACCGAGGCAAAGCGGGCGAACCGTGATTTTAGGGACGCTTCGACCGTTCCTGAACCCGCGAGAACCAACTCGACAAGCGCGATCGTCGAACGCTTTGGACTGCCGCCTGAAGGTGTTAAGAAAATCGAGAAGAATGTGCTGCCAGAGAATGAAATGGACGCTAAAGACGCTGAAGCTGTGGTTTACTTGAACATCGGTGTCCCTGCTAGTGACGGTTCGGTGGAGGATTCCGCCGTGAGGGGCAGTAAGGACGGTGAGGAGCCGACGGTGGAGACTTCGCCGCTGGTGATCCGAGCCCTGGGAAGAAAACTGTGTATGAATGGTTGAAGAAGGTGAGAGACGGAGGGACGCCTCGAGGACCGTCCAGCCGTGATCATGTGCCCGAAGTGGACTGGGTACAACTCCTCACCGTGACGTCCGGGTTGGCAAAGCGTGACTCCGTTCCGCTACCTGACCGGGTGACTTTCTCGGAGTGGGTAGAACGCTATAACTCGAAGTGTGGCGAGCTAGCGTGGAAAAAGCTACCCGCTCACGAAGCTGACAAGGCGAGCCCGAAAGAGGAGAAAGAGCCAAGAACCAAAGAGCTAGTGGACTTTGACAGCTCTTGTTTGTATGTGGAGGTGGCCGAAGCAGTGCACGGAGTGGGTTTATACCCCGAGCGCGAGGAAGACATCTCTCACTACGTGGAGGTCGTGAGGCCCGGACGGCTTGCACTGGAACGGTCTGAAAAGCGCGGTCTCGTAGAAGTGGTGACGGTCGAGCTTCCGAACGGTTTCGGACTCCGCCGAGATGAAGCCGAAGAAATGGATGAACCAGAAGTAGTTCCAGGAGGTCGCCGTGTCGTGTGTGCAGTGGGGGGTTATGAAGCTCTCTCGGGTGGGTTCATCGACTGCCTGCCGTCGCGCATTTTGGCGGACACTGGAGCGACGTTGAGTTTGGTCGACAAGTTGGTGCTGAAACGGTTGGGACGAGCGAGAGAAACCCTGCGTCCGTACGAGGGTCTAGTGCGTAGCTCGTCAGGCCACAAGCTTCGTATCCGTGGATGGATCACGCTGCCCGTGCGTCTGAGGTCGCTCGCGGCCAACCTGAATCTGTTGGTGGCTGAACAGTTGAACTGCGACGCGATTCTCGGAGTTGATGCGCTAGCCGTGTTTGGAGCGGTGATTGACGTGGAACAGCGAACGAAGACGCTCAAGGGTACGAACGAAGTGCTGAAATTGGGATATACAGTTGTGCAGGAGACCTACTTGACGGCCATGGCCGTGTCCATCCGACTGCCTCCCCGAGACAAGCTCTCGTGACAACTAACGTCATCGGAGACGTGGGCGACAAGGCTACGGTGCTGGTGGAGGGCTCGTTGGGCCTACCGCCTACGCTGTGCGTGGCTAGAACGCTTTTTACCGTGCACAAGGGGCAAGTGATTGTCGAAGTTTGTAATGCGTCGACGGATGAGTACTGGATCCGGAAGGGAACGGTGGCGGCTGCCACGTCCGTGATTCCTGAATCCGCCTTCACGCCTGTGGAGCCGCCTGCGAAGCGTCCGGCTTTGACAAAGAGCGTGTCGGGGGACTTGAAGGAAGGTGTAGCGGCTGAGACCGTGAAAACGATGTCCGAAGGGAGGCCAGACCGTCCCGCTGAGATAGTGGAAGCGCCGAAACCCGAAATCCCGCCCGACAAAGGCATGGAAGCAGACTTCTCGGACTCTGCGTTATCGGACGAGCAGAAGAGTTTGTTCCAGGACGAGTTGAACGGTTTCTGTGATATGTTTGTGGGGTCCTCAAAGAAACCTGGACGGGCAGAGCTTTTGAAGTTTGAGATTGACACTGGAGATAGCAAGCCGATCAAACAACAACCGTACCGTGTATCAGGTGCGGAAGGTGAAGTCACGGAGGCTGAGGTTGACCAGTACTTGGAGATGGGCTTTATCTGCCCTTCCCACAGTCCTTGGGCCCGCCCGGCGCTCATGATCCGCAAACCCGACGGAGGGATTCGTTTCTGCATCGATTACCGCAAGTTGAACGCTGTGACCGTCAAAGACTGCTACCCTATGCCGTTGATAGATGACATTCTTGACATGCTAAGGGGAGCTAAGCTGTTCTCTACGATGGACATTGCTTCTGGCTACTGGTACGTGCCAATGCACGAGGACAGCGTGGCTAAGACGGCCTTCACATGCAAGTACGGTCTCTACGAGTGGCTCGTTATGCCCTTTGGCCTTTGCAACGCTGTGTCTGCTTTCGAGCGGCTTGTGGAGACGGTGTTAGTGGACTTGAAGTGGCGAGTGTGCCTCGTTTATGTGGATGATTGCGTTGTCTTTTGTGATGACTTTCCGTCTCACTTGTTCCGTGTTCGGCAGGTGCTGACACGGTTCCGTGAGGCCGGGTTCAAGCTCAAAATGATGAAGTGTCATTGGTGACGGAACCAAGTTGCGTTCCTTGGTCACATCGTGACACCGTCGGGCATCCTGCCGAACCCCGAAAAGGTGAAAGCCGTGATGAATGTGCTGCAGCCGCGTGATGTGCATGGAATTCGATCGTTCCTGGGCTTGACTAGCTACTTCCGTCGGTATATCCCGGGGTACGCTTTAATATCTGCTCCGTTAGAACGCTTGAAGGTGGAGGATGAACCGTTCCATTGGTACGCTGACTGCGAGAGCGCCTTCCAACAGTTGAAGCGTGCGTTGATGAAGCCTCCGATCTTGATCTACCCCGACATGAAGAAGCGGTTTAAGCTCTACGTGGACTCTTCTCGCTATGCTGTAGGAGCGTGCCTAATGCAGGAAGCGGACGGTGGCGACTGTGTCGTGGCCTACGCGAGCAAGTTGCTCACGGGATCGCAGAAGAACTGGATAACCAACCAGGACGGGATCTCCGAGATCGAATGCTGGGGCGTTGTCTGGGCGACACGCAAGTTCCGGTGCTATCTGGACAAGCGAGAGTTTGATGTCTTCACGGATCACCAGGCTTTGACTTGGATCTTTAGCCCTGGCAACCGTACGAGTAACGCTAAGTTGGCACGGTGGGCCATGGAACTGTCGAGTCTTCAGTTCAAGGTGCATCACCGACCTGGAACCTGGATGGGGCATGTCGACGGTTTGTTGCGACTGCCTATGGACGGCGTGAACGCGTTGACGATAGCGGACATCCTGAATCCTGCGCCTACGATGACGGACCTCCTGAATCCGGAGCCGAGCTCTGTGGAGCCCGAAGTCCCGTCTTCAGTCGGGGAGTGTGACCGTGCTGCTAGGGATGGAGAAGACGCTGAGCACAAGGAGAACGACCCTGGAGACCTCTCGGGTGACTTTGACTTCAATGACGACGAGGGGTTGGAGCTAGAGCTCGAGAACGGACCCTCGGAGGTGGAGGTCGGCGACGCTTCACCGCAGCCGACTCCTCCCTCCCTAGTCGATCTCTTTGGGTTAGACTCGGAACAGTTTATGGAAGAGCAACAGAAAGTTTCCTGGATCCAGGTGTTGATCGCGCTGTTGGAAGACGGAGCGCTGACCTTAGATCCGTTCCTGAGACGGCGAATCGTGGGTTTGGCTCCCAAGCATCTAGTGGTTGTCGCGAACCGTTCCCTAGGGGGGACCGTTCCGTGCGCTGTATGGGAGTTGAGGCCAGAGGCGAGTAGGCAAACCAAGATGCAGACACTAACAAGCTACAAAATAGAGCAACTTGTTTAGTATAGGGTAAATTCACGACTAACAAACCTTTTTCCTTGTCCTCCTAGCTTCCTTGGTCTCTCGCGCCACGCTCCCGCGCCCTCTTGATGACCCGAGTCGCACGCCACGCTTGTCGACCGCTCCGCGCATCCGCTTTCACCCCTCCCGGCGCCCGACCCACGCCCGCTTGTCCTCCCTTGCTTTCTTGAGTCCTTTCGTCCGTCCTTGGTCTGCGGGCGCCGCCAGATCCGCACTGCACGCGCGATCAGGAAATGGCAACTCTTTGCCGTCAAAAGGATTCCACCAGCCACGGCGGAGGCCGTCCCATACAGGGACGAAGTCAAATCAGATGTCCGTTCTCACGCCCCGTTGCCCCATACGGGGTCCAGCTTCAAACAGCTGTTCCCCGGGCGACCCCGAGCGAGGACGGATACCACTGGAACGGTACGGACAGTTCTCACTCGGGACATCCTCCCCGACGACTCCTCGGCATCCTCGCCGAGCCTCCTCCTTCGCATTCTCGGCCTTGGCGAACTCCGCAGCACGGACGCTCTCTCATCGCGCACGCTGCAGGGCTCTTGACTCTCTCATGGCACGGCGGTCAGCGTTCGCAGCTCACACGGTTTCGGCAGCACCCGCAGGAGCGCGTCCAGTCCCACCGTCCATGCGCCAGAAGGCGTCCGCGAGCCGTTCTGCTTGTTCTTGCTCTTCCATAGCCAGCTGCCACTCTCTGTAGCGTTCGCTAACCTTGTCCAGCGGCGAAGGCTCCTCGGTCTCGAAGAGGTGCCACAGACGGCTGGCACAGCCGACCAACAGCACACCCACGCTCACGTTCACCACCGTTCTGTTCAACGCGACGCCTTCCGCGATGACCAGTCCTTCGGCGCCGCTGAACGCGAAATTCACCACACTTAGGACGCCTAGAACGCCCAGCCATCCTTGGCAAACGCCCTCCACAGTCTCATACACGAACAGTACGCAGACGCTCAGAGCGTACAAGATCACCGTGACCACCGCCCAAACCGTCCAGATGAGGATCCCAGCACGGTCAGCCGTTCTTGCCGACTCGACGTGTAGGCCTTCCCAGTAGTGGGCCGACGCCCAGCATGTCGCTTCCAGGGTGTCGGGCAGGAATACGCACCACCACGCATCTTGAGCGTCCAACCATTTGTAGAGTAGCCGTCCAAGGCCGTCGAGGTGTTCCTTCCGGGCGACCAGCACCACCATGGGCGTTCCAATCAACGCTTCGGCCGACTTGTGCCAGCGAGAGTACCACGGTCGCTCCAACATCTCCGGCTTGCGAACGTACTTGCGGTAACGGTGTAGACACGCCTTGGTGATCTCCGTCCACCTGTAGACGAACGAGCTCGTAGTTAGCAGCAGTCGCCCAATCAACCCACGGAGCGGAGCGGTGACCGTCCACACGGTAGCGAACACCGTAAGTACTAGCCACCAGTGCCAATGAGCAAGAGCGAACGCCCAACCAGTCGCCACGAGGGAGACCGAGCCTTCCAGGCTCCACCAAAGAGCATTAGCCACAGTCTCCATGACAAGCACCGTTCCGAATCGAAAATGAGTCGACTTCATCGAAAGCGAGCGGCGTCTTAGTCCTTCGCCGCCAGGAGCGCTTCGCACTTCAACCATCCAGGTCGGGGTAGACCGTAGACATCACGAGTCGGCCCCCCACCCACAGTCTCTTTCATCCGGATCCATCAATTCCTTGACTAGGGATATAACTGTTCTCACCCTATATGGATGGGGGAACGGTATACCGTTCCGAGGGAACCGGTCCAGGCGACAGATGGGGGTCGACTGAGGTCATTCCCCATCAACGGCAACTTCCCAGCCACCGTCGCCATTTTCTTCTCATTTGCCAATTTGCTGCCCCAGACGCACCCCGCCGCAGCAGAGCACGCCCGACGCCATGACGAAGCCTCGCACACGCTCGACGACGGCACCGGCCGCCACCACGATCGCCAAGGAACTACGCGCGCGACTGGACGCGGACGAGGACAATGAACACGCCGCGCTCAGGGCCCAAGTGGAGTTTTGGGACAAGTTTCGCCCGATCCTGGCCGCCAACGACGCTTCCGTGGGGTTGGAGGCTCTCGACGCGCTGGCCCTGTCCGTGCTGGCCAACGACGACGAGCTGCCGCCCGTCTTGGACAACACCGTCGTGATGGTGGCAGCTCCTTAGGAGCTACCGCCGCCGCCATTGTAGGGTAAGCTAAGTGACCCTTTGGATCACTTGCTTGTTTGTTTCCATTAGGGTAGGGTTAGGCTTTCACTAGGGTTTGGATTAGGTTACAGGGTTAAGTACCTAGGGGTTGTACGGTTAATGTAAATGTTAACTGCACGCTTGACATCCGGATGCCGCATTGGGTACGTCAGTAACCAGTTGTTGATGATCAGTACTGGACCAACGGAGTTGATGGCTTCCTGTGATGCAATGTACCACTTCCACCCGTCAAAATCAATGTCCGTTGTTGGTGGTACGTCCCACATGCCTAGCTGTTGGTTTGGCGGAGTGTTGGGTTGATTTGAGTAAATTGAACAGTGTACTGTAAAATGACTTGGATCATCAAGTGGGTGTACGGCGTTTCATTAACCCCCGTCAATGCACTGTAGTTGCCAGCACTTGCAATGTAGCCAAGGAACCGCGGGGCCGCTGGGTTGGATCCGTTAGCCGTCCATGTTGTGTCAGCATCACTGTCCTTTGCATCCACCATGAAATCACCAGGTGTAAGCGTACCCTTGAGTGTCAGGTTTTGACCAGGGATCAACCAGTACGTCCGTGTATTTTTAACTTCCGCAGCTGGGTACACAAATCCAGTGTTGTTTGTAATGTCCGTAACATCCGTAGTTGGAATGGTGGTAACGTTAACTGCACCAATGACTTGTCCACTGGTACCTGCAGCGGTAAATGTCACTGGGTCCTGTCCACTGGCGTTGTAAATGTTGATTTTGTACATGCATGCTAGCACCGTGTAGTAGTCGTACATTGATGCCCACAAATCACGTGCCATGGGTTGATGACCCCCACCAGTGTAATCCACGTCAAAAATGTTGTTGGTACGGAACACCTGATTGATTGCTGATCCGTTTTGTGCAATGTCATGCCTGTAATTGTCCGCGTACGTCAGTTGTACCGTGTAGTTGTTGTTGTACAAGTGTGGAAAGGATGTTGGTTTGGTAACCTGTAATCCTTGACCTACCTGCTCCGCTCCCTCCTCCGCTGCAGTAGTTTCAATGCGTGCACGCTTGTTGCTCATCATGACCGGTGTGCGGGACGCCTTGTGTAACTTGTGACTTGAACGGATTTAGCTTGTTGGTCCGGTAAACGTTTGCGCCTGCGGGAAAACCCTGGACTGTAACGGACACGGGTGGACCTCCTTGTTGCTGCACCACGGCTTGTACGCCTAGGCATCAAATTGATTAATGGGGCAAATTAGCTAGCTCCTCCGTTGGGATCAACTTAATCCTACGCCGGTCATTGGACGGTCCTACAAATCCATCCCCATCCTGATCAAACATCCGTTGCAACGCCTGTTGGTAATGGTCCAGTTCCTCACGCCAGTGCGGGGTAGCAAACTTGACAATGGTGCGTACCCACCCTTCCAGTGTTTTGATGGGGGTAGCACCCAAGTCCTCCCGTGGGACACTCCCGTACTGCCACGTGCAGTTGGTAGCCGTTGGACTGATTTTGGTGAGGTCCTTGCAGTGGTGGGACACCCATCCTCCGTAACTCCATGCGCGGTAACGGGGTTTGCAGTACACTTGACCCTTTGGGACGTCCTTTGGCTCCATGTTGAGTACCATCCGGATTACATCATTACGGCACAGCTCCTCCTCCAGGACAAGGCACACATGCACATGATTGTGGTTGCTTGCTGACGTTGGTTGTTGTTCATTGCCCCAATGCATGTTGATTCCACTGTTGATGGTGTTGTCCGGTTCCTCCACACCACTGATCATGGCAAACTTGATGAGCGTGATGTGCATCCCCAGGTGCGTAGCCAGTTGATCCGGCGTAAACTTGTCATGGACGTCCACGCGTAAATCCCACTCCGTGTCCGCGCGCTCCCCGTACTGCTTGGTGGTCATCCGGGATGATGGTTGGTACTTGCTTCCGTCCTTACGGGACCAAGTGGATGATGGTTGCTTGGGCATGGTGAAGTGCTGTTGCTGTTGACTGCAAATTGCGGAATGACTACTTCCTACTGGGGTGAATCCATGGAATTTAATTAAGTACCCACTCCATGGAAATTAATTAAGTACCCAATCCATGGAATTTAATTAAGTACCCAATCCATGGGATTTAAGTAAGTACCCAATCCATGGAATTCCACAACACAACAAACCCTAGTGAAACCCTAACCCTACCCTAATGGGAACAAAACAAGCAAGTGATCCCCAAAGCAGCCCAGAAGAAGAAGCGGGAGCATTCGGGGTTGTCCGAGTCTGAAGCCAGCGAGGACGAGTCCAGCGACGCTGAACTGGACGACAAACCCAGCGACAAGACTCCCAAGGGCAGCCTCTACGAGAGCTCGGACGACGACGACGAAGAAGAAGACGATTCCAGCACCGATGACAAGGCGGGCAAGGAGGCAGCGGCCACTCCAAGTTCCAGCTCGGGCCCCAAGACGCCCAGCCCCAGTGACGACAAGTCCGGCGGCAAGGGCCACGACAAGGGTCGCGACAAGAATCTTGGCAAGACTTCGTGAGAGGCCGCCAGTCGGCTCCGGAACGCAGTATCTTGTCCAAGGCGTTTCTAGTTTCTTCAAGCGTTCCGTTCCCAAGTAGTCGTTTAACAAAATAATTCAAATTCAACACGCACACTTGCTGCATTCACCAAACCGTTCCTGAAATCTCCATCTTGACTGTTTTCTATCTTATCTTAATCGTTTCAATCTTTTCAGGAAGCACTTTGGAGAATATTACACCAGCAGCACGTCATCATCTTCCACGCCTTCGTTGGCGTCTGCCAACCGGGCACTTCTTCTCAATACAGGAAGTCCTCTCTTCATCCGTTCCGACCGTTCGAAGGAGTTCACCAATTCCGAGTAGGCAGGCATCAATGCTGACCTCGGCAACCAGAAAGTCTCATAGTTCGCAGTCAGTGCCAAGTACTCCGCCGCACGGTTCACTACGCGCTTAGCGACCACATCCAGCAGAGGAGCGTCCGTTCCGGAGATAGCCACATCGTCCCTCCCTACGGTTAACCGTTCTGTGAAGCTCGAAGCGGGCAGATCCGTTTCATCCAGGGGACCGTCTTCGACTTCTTCTCCGTTCTCAGTTATTCCATCAGGTACTTCATCCATGTAGGGCCGGGTCCACCGCCCGCGAAACTTCTTTAACCTGTTGACGTTGATGGTTACTATCTTGTCAGGATGCGACGGGATCTCAATGCGGTAGGCGTTCTCCCCGACTTTGCTCGCGACACGGTACGGGCCGTGCCAGGCAAACGCTAGCTTCTTCGTCCGTTTCTCCCCGCGCTAGGCCCTGAAGAACTGATAAACCCAGACCGGGTCGCCCACCTCGAACTGCACTTCTACTTGGTTTCGCAGTCTCTGTTCGTGTCGATCTTGTGCTTTCACTAGTTGTCGTTCTACGAGATGTCGTGAATCCTTCAAGGAATGGTACAGTTCTCTTCGATAATGTGCCACCTCATTGCTCTTCCACATCTTGCCTAGGTTCAGGAACGCCACGTCCAACGGGAGCACCGGATCGCGGCCGTACAGCGTGAAGAATGGAGTGTCTCCTAGTGCTTCATGGTAGGCCGTCCGATAAGCGAACAGAACGCGCGGTAAATACACGTCCCAGTCAGTCTGCGCTTCGTCCACATGCATCCTTAACATTCCGATGAGCGTTCCGTTGAAGCGTTCTACCAACCCCTGCGTCTGAGGGTGGTAGGCGGCTCCGAACAATTTCTTGATCCCGAGAGTCTGATAGAAAGACTTAGCCACGTCCGACGTGAAGTTGCGACCGTTGTCGCTGAGCAACCGCGACGGAACACAGTGACGAGACACTACGCCGTTCACCATAGCGTCCACGAAGGTGATCGAGTCCAAGGCTCCGACTGCGAACGCCTCAGCCCACCTCGTGAAGTAGTCCACAAAGACGAGGATGTACTTGTTTCCCCGCCCGGTTTCAGGTAACGGTCCCACGGCGTCCACCACCAAAAGCGAGAACGGTCCCGTCAGATCGGCGATCGGCATCCTCTGCATTCGGCCGGACGTCCATCTCTAGGTCCTTTTCCTCCGCCACACTTCATGCAATCCCGCAGGTATTCCGCAACGTCCTTTCGCCATCCCGGCCAGTAAGCGTGACGTCTAACCTTCTCTAACGTCTTCGTCAGCCCTAAGTGCGAAGAAAGCAGGTCACGGTGACAGAAGTGCAACACCGTGTTCACGTACGGAAGCGGAACCACCGGAACGGTCACCGTGCGGGCGGGTCCAACATTGGCCGGCAAGTGGACGGTTCGCATCAGCAGGCCGTTCGCAACACAATGTTTAGGCGCCATCTGCACTAGACGCCTCCGTAGGAAAGGATCCAGGGGTACGGCCCCGTCTTGCAGCAGCGCCACGAGTGCTCGGATCCACGTTACCTCCTGCTGCTCTGCCAGGAACAGTTCCGAGTCCAGCCCGAACACGTCAACTGACGACGGCGTCACGGGCGTAGCCGAAGCCTCGCCAGTTTCCACCTCCGTAGGCTCCGTAGCGTACTCCAACTCCAGCTCGTCGTCATCCTCGAGCTCAGGCTCGCTGCCGCTATCGCTCCTTCCTTCAGAAGCAGGTCCGGCAACCTCAGGTTCAGGCACCGTCTCAGAAGGCTCCCCGACTGAAGACGGAACGCCGTTCTCCTCAGAGCGTTCCGGGTTCAGGAGATCAGCCATTGTCAAAGCGTTCACACTCTCCATCTGTAATCGTGACAAGCCATCAACATGCCCCATAGTAGTGCCTGGCTTATGATGAACTTTGAACTGTAGGTTAGACAACTCCATAGCCCACCGTGCCAGCTTGGCGTTCCCAGTACGGTTACCCGCCCTAAAGACCCACGCCAATGCCTGGTGGTCCGTGAACACATCGAACTCGCGCTTGTCGAGGTAACAGCGGAACTTGCGCGTCGCCCAGACCACGCCCCAGCACTCTATCTCGGAGATGCCGTCCTGCTTCGTGATCCAGTTCTTCTGCGACCCCGTTAACAATTTGCTCGCGTAGGCGACGACACGGTCGCGGTCCCCAGATTCCTGCATGAGGTACGCTCCTACGACGTAGCGTGACGAGTCCACGTAGAGTTTGAACCGTTTCTTCATATCAGGGTAGACTAAGATAGGCGGTTTCATCAGAGCACGCTTCAGCTGCCGAAAAGCGCTCTCACAGTCCTCGTTCCAGAAGAACGGAGCTTCCTTTACTTTCAACCGTTCTAGCGGGGCTGAAATTAACGCATACCCCGGAATGTAACGGCGGAAGTAGCTAGTTAGACCGAGGAACGACCGTATTCCATGCACATCACACGGTCTTTGCACGTTCATCACAGCCTTGACCTTCTCCGGGTTCGGCAAGATACCCGTCGGCGTCACGATGTGGCCGAGGAACGCTACTTGGCTACGCCCCCAATGACACTTCTTCATCTTTAGCTTAAATCCCGCTTGTCGGAAACGCGTCAGAACTTGTCGAACGCGGATCAGGTGCGAGGGGAAGTCCTTGCTGAAAATAACACAATCGTCCAGGTACACGAGGCACACGCGCCACTTCAAGTCCACCAGAACGGTCTCCATCAACCGTTCGAAAGCTGGCACAGCGTTACAAAGGCCAAACGGCATCACCAACCACTCGTACAGACCGTACTTGCACGTGAACGCAGTCTTAGCCACACTATTCTCGTGCATTGGCACGTTCCAGTAGCCGAACGCGATGTCCATGGTCGAGAACAGTCGAGCGTCTCCCAAGACGTCTAGTATGTCGTCAATCAAGGGCATCGGATAGCAATCTTTCACGGTTACAGCGTTCAGGCGACGGTAGTCGATACAGAATCGGATCCCGCCGTCCGGCTTCCGGATCATGAGGACCGGACTCGCCCAGGGGCTATTCGAAGGACGGATTAGCCCTAAATCGAGGTACTCCTCCACTTCGGCCTCCATGACTTCACCCTCAGCGCCAGAGACACGGTACGGTTGCTGCTTGATCGGACGGTTATCACCCGTGTCGATCTCAAACTTCAGCAGGTCCGTTCGTCCTGGTTTCTTCGAAGACTCCGCGAAAAGGTCACTAAAAGCGTTCAATTCATCCTGGAACAACGCCTTCTGTTCTCCCGACAACTTGGAGTCTGAAAAGTCGGCTTCGGCGCCCTTATCTGGCGGAATATCTGGCTTCGAGGCCTTTACCTTCTCCTCGGTACGCTCTTTCCGTTCTTCAGTGACCGACCGAACGGCTTCAGGCTCGCTCTCTGCGTTCCCATACGACTGCTTTCCGTTTTCAGGGCTCCTTTCTTCAGGCTGAGGGGAAGACGCGAACGCCGACTCGGGAATCACGGCAGTTGAGGCCACCACGGTTCCCTTCTTGATCCAGTATTCATCCGTGGAGGCGTTACAGACTTCGACAATCACTTGACCTTTTTGAACCGCGCATAGCGTGCGTGCCACGCAAAGCGTCGGAGGCAGGCCCAGCGAGCCTTCCACCAACACGGTAGCGTCGTCAGCGGCCTCGCCGATCACGTTCGTCATCACCAGAGCTTGTCCACGCGGCGGAAGCCGTACCGACACAGCCATAGCGGTCATGTAAGTCTCTTGCACCACGGTTACTCCGAGAGCCAACACTTCCTGAGTGCTCTTCAAAGTCATCGTCCGTTCTGCTACATCTATCACCGCTCCGAAAACCCCTAGAGCGTCCACACCCAGGATAGCGTCGCAGTGCAACTGATCTGCCACCAACAAACTCATCGTGATCTCCAACGAGCCCAGGCGGATCGGCAAGACCATCCAGCCACGGATGCGCGGACGGTGTCCCGACGAACTCCGTACCAGACCATCGTAGGGCTTCAAGGATTCGCTTGCCCGACCCAACCGTTTCAGCACCTTGGTATCAACCAGGCTCAGAGTAGCGCCGGTGTCGGCTAACATTCTCGAAGGTAAGCAGTCGATCATCCCTCCCGAAAGAGCTTCAAAGCTCCCCACGGCACAGACAACTCGTCGCCCCCCTTTTACGACCTCAGGAAAGTCGCACTCGTCCTCTTCGTCAGTCTTCATACCAAAACCGTTCGGTAGGTTAACCGTAACCACCTTGACTAGACCGTGTTTCTCTTTCCGTTCTGGGCGGTGACGCAGCGGACCCACAACATTCACGTAGTGTGAGACGTCCTCGTCGTCCACTGGATTCATCTCCAAACCACCCACAGCTTCAGCACGGTCGACATACAAAGCAGAACAGTCAAAGCGCACCCTCTTCCTGTCTCGACGCTTTCGTCGACGAGAGTGTGACGCCCGAGCTCGGCCCGCGCGATCCCACAGCTTGTCCCAGATGCTCGGAGCGTTCTCTGCGTAGTATTGTTCAGTCCATTTCGAGAGACAGTCCCAGTAGCGGCTCGGGAGCGCCAGCTTCTCGGCAAGGCAGCTCGCTCGCCGACGGAACAGTTCCCAGTCCACTAGCGGCATCTTATCACGCACCGGAGGTGTCTTAATCGCCTCTTCACGGTCCGGCGTCCGTTCTTCCGGGCCGACCGTCCCCAATTTACCGTTCTTGTAGTCTTTCAGCATCTCGTACACCGTCAACCGGGCAATAGACCTCACCACGGATGGACCGACCTCTTCCGTAGTCGTTACCGGGGAGACCAATAGCGCAGCGTCTCTCCCACTATCCAGCGGAACGCTTATACTCGCCACCACATCAGCCTCAGTTACCAACGCGGCCTCTTGGGTCCTCCGTTCTCGTCGGTCTTCTTCGTCTTTGATTATTTTCTTCGACATTCCAAAATCTTCGTACACGACTTCCGCAGCTCCAGGTACGCCTTGCATGGCCCTTGGTCCGATGGCTTTGAAGTCTCTGTTAGCCCTCTTCGCCTCCTCGGAACTCTCCAGCGTGCTCTGAAACCATTCTTGCCAATATTCTGGAGACGACATCTCATCTGGACACGCTTCCTTCGTCCGTTCCAATACTTCTACTGGCAGGTTCAAATGCTTTGCCATGTCTTCAAGGGACGGTTCCTTTTGTGCTTCAGCGTTCTTCTTCACGCGCTTCAGGAGCTCCACCTCGTCCAGCGGGAACAGACGGTCTTCCAGTTCCTTGTCGTATTCTACTTTCTCAACTGCTATTTCTTGACCCGCTAAAACCGTTCCTTCTTATCCCGGAGAGCCCGCTTCCATCGCGTCGAGCTCTTCGTCCGTGAACAAGCGTTGGTACTCCTTCGGTTTCATCTCCTCCGACGAGGCTTCAATACTCTCCACGCTACTCGACTCGTCCGTTCCGTTCGGGACCGGCGTCTCGCACACGGGTTCTTCAGCTTTTTCTTCTGGTGTTGTATCAGTCGCTACGACGGCTGGTTCGACCTCAACGGCTACCTTGTTCACTACTTCCTCAGGGGCGACCGCCACAGCCACAGGCACGGCCGACTCCTCCGTTCTTGGTTCCTCGTTGACTTCCTTCTCGATCACTTCTTCTTGGACAGCGACGCGCTCGACCGTTTTCTTGGCCTCCACGCCGGCTCCAACCGTCTTGCTCACGTCAACTGTTCTCGTTTCCTTCTCACTCTTCGTCTCCCTCGGCGGCAGCACCCATTTCCGGGCTGCTCTCGCCGACTTAGACTCCGTTCTGCTCTCACTTTCTCTCTCCGCCACCTCTCTAGGGACGGTGACCTCGACACGCTTCTCAATAGTTAAGCGCCCGCGATCACCCTCCGAGCCGTTCTTCGGGCCAGAGGAAGGAGCGGCTCTCCCTTCCCCTTCCTCTTGCCGTCTTCAGAGACGAGGTTCGGCCTGGCTCGCCGCAGCGTTCTGCTGAGCGTCCAAGGCACGCAGCCTCGCGATAGCAGGACACTGGTTCGTCGAGTGGCTGTTGTCGTCACAGAAAACACAGTGGCGTCTCTCGCTCGAGTAGTAGCCTGAGTTGGACGGTTGCTCGCACTCAGCCATGACGTGGCCGAATTGGTTGCAACGGCGGCACGTCATGGACCGTCGGCGACAAGTCTCACGACCGTGCCCCAGAAAGTGACAGCGTCCACAGATCGGCGCTCCGTCCTGAGCACGACTGTCTTCCTCCATCCGTATTCCCCGGAACTGTCGACCGTTCCCTTGTTGCTGCGGCGGACTCGGACGCGCGGGCGGAGCCGGCGGCGGGATCGCGGCAACAGTAGACGGTGCCTGGTAGGAGTTCTGCCGAGGAACTTGCAACTGGTTATTCACCTTGTTCCTCCACTCCTTCTCGCCTTTTACGAAGGTTCTCACCTCTTGCGCCAGAGCGTTCACTTGACCCAGCACAGGCAGGAGCAGACTGGACTGTTCAGACTTGGAACCGTTCTTCGCCGGCGTTCCATCGTCGAAATCCTCGTCTTCTTCTGCCGGACGGTATTGTGAATTCCAGCTAAATTTAGACATCCCCAGCGGTTCGCTGAATCGCCCACATACAATTCCCAAGTTGTTAGCTCAATTGCCCGAGCAGGCCAGTATCCACATGTCATGGCTACACTCGTACTTAGTAGAACTTCTATACGCCAGAGTATGCGCGGGGCGATTGGCCGGCCGATTGGGCTCGGTCGATTCAACCAATCGCCCCGGCCAGTTTGGTGTAGAACTCACAACACATATCCTTGGCCATAAGCCACTCACACGCTTCAGGGATAGCACAGGCGGGGCTCGAATCCAAAATCGCTTGCATACGACGGTTGTTTAGTCCCCGGCGGAAGAGCTCGTACCTCATTCTCGGGTCAGGGTAATCCAGGGAGTCACAGAGGTCCGACACGCGATCTCCCCACTCCTCAATGGACTCTCCTCGCGCGCGCTTGGTCGAGTGCAACCGTTCCCACAATTCGTCAGCCGTTCGGCTTAGGAAGTGGTTATGAAAGCGGATCTTCAGCGTCTCGAACGTCTTGATGCTCGAGTTGTTCCACCAGCGCTCGGCTTCACTTCCTTTGATCTTCTGGCGGAACACTAACAGTCGAGAACGGTCCGGAAGACCTCTCGTAGTGTCTTCGAACGCTTCCCAAAAGTCTCTAGCTTTCTCAACCGTGACTCCAGCCGAGTGGAACAGTGGCAGCACCTTCACCGCGTTCGACACCGCATGCGTGAGGGCAATCGAAGTCAGGGGCGCAGCCGACTGGGGTCGGACCGTTCGAGGCGCCATCCGAAGCGTTCCCGTAGCTCCAACCGCTCCACCCTTAGGCTTGGCACGCGCTACTGGCTTCGCCGACGTAGGGGTCTTAACTGGCGTGGACCCTGAGGGTCTAGCAGCAGTCGGCGCCTTCGATGACGGCTTCACTGGCAGCGGTACGGGCTCCTTCTTCACCGTCACTTGCTTCTTGGAGACGCGCGGCGGAACAGTCCGACTCGGGGCGGGCGGAGCAGCCGTTCGTCTGGGTACGGGCATCCCGCCATACCGTTCTTGCCATCCCGGAGGGGGTCCATGCACCCTCGTGGCCGGAGGTCGCAGGCCCCTGGGCGCCGAGGGTCTCCAGCTGAAGGTAGGTTGTTCGATCCTCCTCGTCTCGGGTCCCGTGTACCTCGTGATGAAGCCGCTCGGCCCCCGATGGTACCGAGGCTCCTCGTACGCTTCCCCATAGCCTTCATACTCCAACGGTTGACTGTAGCCTCCATAGTCGCCGTACTGACCGTACCCCGGGCCAGTGTAGTACACTCCACCGTACCCCGGGTACGCGGACGAACCGTACTGAGAACGCTCCTCCCTCGACGGCTCGGTCTCGTACACTTCTTCAGCCTCGTAGTAGCCCGTCTCCTCATAGGGCTCCATCTCCGCGCCGAGCTCCGTCTTGACCTCAGTCTCTGGCTCGGTCTTGACGCCGGCGTCCTCCTCTTCTTCCTCCTTATCTTCATTTTCCTTCAACTCATCAGCTTCTTCTTCCTCCCACAATTCTTCAAACACGCCTCTTGACCGAGGCTCCAAGCCGTGCCCGGCAGCCGTTCCGCCACCGACTTCCTCCGACAGTCCTTCCACAGTCTCTTCCTCAACATCACTTCGTTCTTCTTCCGAGTCTTCCATCTTCAATCTTAGTTCACGCTCAATTCTTCAGTCCTTGTACTCTTGTAATCTTCTGACCAACTTGCCCGACGCTTGATCGTCTTCTTTTTCCTTCAGTTCACTGGAGAACGGTCTGGTTCAACACCGTTCCGTCAGTCCGTGCCACACGAACGTTCCTCGCCCTGCCCCGACTTGCGCTAGCTCCGGGAGCTGCTGGTCGACGTGTATCTCTTTGACACTGGGTTCGGACTTGACGCTCGATACTCACGTAACCGACGCTTGACTTGCAACAGACCTCCGACGCTGGCTTCTCCACAGCGAGGAACTGTACCCTGCTTCTCCACCACGTGTCGCGAACCGTTCCCTAGGGGGGACCGTTCCGTGCGCTGTATGGGAGTTGAGGCCAGAGGCGAGTAGGCAAACCAAGATGCAGACACTAACAAGCTACAAAATAGAGCAACTTGTTTAGTATAGGGTAAATTCACGACTAACAAACCTTTTTCCTTGTCCTCCTAGCTTCCTTGGTCTCTCGCGCCACGCTCCCGCGCCCTCTTGATGGCCCGAGTCGCACGCCACGCTTGTCGACCGCTCCGCGCATCCGCTTTCACCCCTCCCGGCGCCCGACCAACGCCCGCTTGTCCTCCCTTGCTTTCTTGAGTCCTGTCGTCCGTCCTTGGTCTGCGGGCGCCGCCAGATCCGCACTGCACGCGCGATCAGGAAATGGCAACTCTTTGCCGTCAAAAGGATTCCACCAGCCACGGCGGAGGCCGTCCCATACAGGGACGAATTCAAATCAGATGTCCGTTCTCACGCCCCGTTGCCCCATACGGGGTCCAGCTTCAAACAGCTGTTCCCCGGGCGACCCCGAGCGAGGACGGATACCGCTGGAACGGTACGGACCGTTCTCACTCGGGACATGGTGAACGGCTTATTGATGAGGTATGTGCACCTGCCGGTCAACGTGGGTCCCGCGCGGACGGTGACGGTCCCTGTGGTGCCACTACCGTACGTCGAGACGGTGCTGCACTTCTGCCACCGAGACTTGTTGTCGTCTCACTTGGGCTTGACGAAGACGATCGAGAAAGTGAGAAGGCACGCCTACTTGCCTGGATGGCGTAAGGACGTAGCCGAGTTCGTACGAGAGTGTGCCAAGCGTGGAGGAGGAAAAGGACCTCGACCGTGGACGTACGGAAGAATGCAACGGATGCCTGTCGCCGACTTGACGGGACCGTTCTCGCTCCTTGTTGTCGATGCCGTCGGTCCGTTACCTGAAACCGAGCGAGGCAATAAGTACATTCTCGTGTTCGTAGACTACTTTACGAGGTGGGCTGAGGCTTTTGCGGTGGCCGCTTTGGATTCGATCACGTTCGTGGGCGCGATGGTGAACGGTGTGGTCGCTCGGCACGGTGTGCCATCCCGACTGCTCAGCGACGACGGACGGAACTTCACGTCGGAAGTGGCCAAGGTGTTCTACCAGACGCTTGGCATCCGGAAGCTGTTCGGCGCCGCCTATCACCCGCAGACGCAAGGACTTGTGGAACGGTTCAATGGAATCCTGATTGGAATGCTACGGATGCACGTTGACGAGGCACAGACAGACTGGGACGTCTACCTGCCCAGGGTGCTGTTTGCTTACCACGAGGCGCTCGGCGATTCGCCGTTCTTCTCGCTGTATGGCCGTGACCCGGTGCTGCCTCTGGACGTGGCGTTCTTGAACCTTGGAAAGAAGTGGAAGAGCAATGAAGTTGCTCAATACCGACGTGAACTGTACCGTTCTATGCGGGACTCTAGACATTTGGTAGAGCGCCAGTTGATCAAGGCTCAAGACCGACACGAGCAAAGGTTGAGAGATCAGGTGGAAGTGAACTTCGAGATCGGCGAGCAGGTCTGGGTGTACCAGTTCTTCCGGGCAAAGCGAGGAGAGAATCGGACGAAGAAACTAGCGTTCTCTTGGCACGGTCCCTACCGTGTTCTCGACAAGGTCGGGGAGAACGCTTACCGAATTGATATCCCGTCGCATCCGAACAAAGTGGTGACCGTGAATGTCAACCGTTTCAAGAAATTTCGAGGGCGTTGGACCCGACCGTTCATGGATGAGATACCGGAAGGAATTGTTGAAGAGGAAGCAGAGGGAGAAGACGGACCCCTGGAGGAGACGGACCTGCCACCCTCGAGCTACACGGAACGCTTGACGCTGGGTGCTGAAGACACGGCCGTTGTTGGAACGGAGACTCCTTTACTAGAAGTGGTCGCCAAACGCGTGGTGAACCGTGCGGCGGAGTATCTGGTTATCTGGTGTTGACTGCGAATTATGAGACTTTTTGGCTGCCTCGGGCCGCGTTGATCCCGGTGTAATCGGCGCTGGTGACCGCTTTTGAACAAGCTGAAAGGAAGAAGAACGGGCTCCCGGAGCTTAGGAGAAGTGCACGGCTGGCGGACGCCAATGCCGTTGCAGATGATGATGACTTGCTGCTGGTGTAAGTCACGGTGGAACGGTTTCCTATGAGTGATGAACGAAAGAATGAACGAAACGAACGGTGTGGGGATATTGGAATTGGGGAACGATTAACCGTGAACGGCAAGCGTGTGTTTTTATACTTTGTTATGTTTTGCGACTGTGGAGAGAAAAAGAAAAAGAAAAATGAGGAAAGTGCGAGCGGCCCTTCCCTTGGGGTCCTCACTTGGAGTTCTTGCTCGCCTTGTCGTCGGGCGAAGGCGCGTCGTCATACTTGTCGCTGCTGGAGGTCTTCGAAGTGCTGCCATCGCCCTTGCTGCCGGCCTTCTTGTCGGAGCTTCCCTTCGGAGGGTCGGGCTCGTCGTCGCTTCAGTCGGACGCGTTCTCGTCGGGCTTGTCGTCGCCTGAGCCGTCGCTGGGGGCGTCCTCCTCGCCGCCGGGCTGACCCGGGGGAGGAAATTCTTCATCTTCGTCTTCTTCGTCGCTGCTGTCGGTGAGGCCGGTATGGTCTTGCTGCTTGGGGACGGCGCGGGTGGACTTGGTAACGGGAGGCGTCGGGGTAGGATCACGGGTTCGCCGTCGTCCTCAAAGTCGGAGTCGTCCTCGCACTGCTCGGACGCCTTGAACTTCTTGTGGTCGTAGGTGACGACGGACTTGCCCTTGCTGAGACGCTTGTCCAACTTGGCTTGGACGGAACGGAGGGTGATATCAGACAGCAGCTTCTTCCACGGTCCAGTGGAACGGTTGCCGACCCAGTTCGGGTTCGGGGGATCCTTGGTCGACACGTCCAAGGCGATCCGGGCGAGAGCGTTCGTGGACAACCGTAGATGCGCCGGCCGTGACGAGTCCAGGGCGTTGCTCTGCTCGAGCTCACGGATGGAAGCGTATCCTTCCTCGTCCACACGGGTGTGGTCGAGGACACGCTCAATCACGCGGTCGTAGTGGCTGGGATCGTGGCGGAGGAGTTGCGCGAGCTCGTCTTGAGGCGGGTCGGCGGCGTCGTCACGGGACTTGGCCTTCTTGGCTCCTGTGGAGTGCTTGGCCGCCTTGCTGCCCAACCACATCAAGTGGTCGTGCGCACCGTTCTCAAACAGCTCCAGGAAGCCGTAATAGCCGAATTCTTCAATGTTGTAGCTGATGAACAGCAGCCGCTTCTGGCAGGCGATGGACTTGAGCTTGCGGCGGGCGCCGGCGTCGTCCGTAGGCGCGTAGAGCGCGAGGATCAAGAAGGTGGGGCGGTGCTGCATGAAGAAGCGCCAGTGCTCGAGGTGGAGGTCTGGGTGCTTCTTGGGGTCGTACCAAGCGCGCTGGTGTCTGCTCGTGAATCGCGTGCGAATCACCGTGAGCTGTGGAAGGAAGTGCGTGCCGTCGGTGAGGCGGACGAGGAGCCTCGACGAGGACGTCGATGCACGGTCGGGGTGGATGTCCCGAGTGGAAATGGTCTTTACCGTTTCACTCGGGTTAACTACCGCCCCCGTTCGAACGTTGCTGGCAATCAGATGTTCGAGACGCTGCGTTGCGAAACGGCGCGGCCCGGTCAGTAAGTGGTGGGTGACGGACTCGCTGTGGTGCTGCCGTGCACAGCGTTTGACTATGTGGGGCTGTCGCAGCGGGCGCGATGGTGGCACTCGGCCTCCCATTCTGCAAAACACAGATCTGGGGGCGCGAGGGAGCCAAGGAGGGAAGGCGCTGACGTTGGTGGCTGACGGCACCGGGCTTCGCGGGCGTCGGGCAAGGAGAGGTGAGAGGGAAGGAGCACGGTGGGATCACCGGGCGTCCGTGGATGGACAAGGACGGATGGCACGACGCCTGGGTGACTGGGCGTGCGTGATGAAGGTGCTGAAGGTCAAGACGGGGTGTCGCCAAGGCTCTAGAGGATGACGCGAGTGCGGCGCGGACCCAAAGGCGCAAGGAAAAGAAGAAAGAGAACGCAGAGAGAATACGGCCAGTCGTGAATTTACCTTTAAAGCTAACAAGCTGCATATTTCTAGTGTGCGGTCTTGTTGGTGCTCACTTACAGCTTTCTCTAGCAACCTTCGCCTCCGTTCCCATGCAGCGCAGGACGGTCCCACCCAAAGGACGGTTCGCGGCAATATTCTCGCCAGAAACACCTCATATGAACTTCATTATCGGGCTTTCTACGTAGTATTCGCTGCCAGTGAATCACTGGTGTTCTCACACACGCTACAAGGACAAGATTGATTTCATTGCCATCCTGACAATCTTTCGTGGCACAACCCATGCGTCGTTTGTTGTGCTTTGACGCGGTTCCGAAAATGGTGATCTTCCCCGAGGCCTAAATGAGGGTCTAATTGAGAGCCCTTCAAACTAGAATTGCAAACTGACAACCGAGATTCTTCAAAAGTATTACTTGAAGAGTAATATAGTACTGGGCTGATGATAGAATGATATCAGTCATATTGAATACCGCACTATACGGTAGTAGTAGTACCGAGGAGTACTAATTCAGCAAGTATTATACTACTAACCCCTGCTTATAAATCGTACTTAAGTACGAGCTACAACTGAAAGTGCCTACAAAGCACAATATGATATTGTCGTCGAAACGTAGGCAGTATATGGCAGTTTGTATGCGATCGTAGGAAATATTGCGGCCGAAAATCAACAAAATTGTCAGTGGTAGTACAAACAAACATACTGGAATATGTATGCAGCCGCGAAGGTGGGCGAATGGCTCGAGTTTCGTAGGCTATGAAACCGACTCGCTAGGATTGGCACAAACGTCGAAGACTGCTCAGCACTGCTGAGCACCAGCCTTAAGTCCAAGCAAGAATATGCCGCCGAGTTCACCCAGCAAGCCCTCGTCCTCCTCCGAGCCCGGCTCGGCTTCGCCCACCACCAAGTCCGTCACGGCCGCGTACCCCCACTGCCACCGAGTCCGCCTCGGTTCCCTTTACCACCAAGACATGATCGTGCGCGGCCTCCATCAAGTCCAGTCCGGCCGCAGCCTCCTCTGAGTCCACCCCGGCATCGGCTTTCACAGAGTCCTGCTCGGTCGCGACCTCCACAGAGCCCAGCTCGGCCCCACCCCACCACTCTCGGGCATTCCACTGCCGCCGTCTTCGACGTACAGCATGGCTGCCTTATGTTCGACGTTCAGCTCGGTCGTGGTATTCCCCCCCCCCAATCAAGCAGATCATCATCGACACTCGCTACCACACAAAACCAGAGTGCAACAAATGAAGTCAATGTGTAAGATGTATGTGGGTCCGCCGACGACGCGGGCTGTAACCCACCACGGCGATGTCACAGCCACGCTGAAGAAGTTCATGGCCCCGGACGTGGAAGTACACCGTGTGCATCCGCATCCTGCACTGAGTCGACTGGTATGCCTCTGGGTGGGGCGCCGTCGCTGGTCTCGGCGCAGGGGTAACTACAAATGCAGGGTCTCAACGGCTTCTACACGCAGGGGCGCCGCTAGCCTGTCGGAGAGAGCTACAAAATGGAAAGAACATAGCGGCACAGCTGCAAAAGGATTGGGGCAGTTGGAATGGACACGTATCCGGCGGGTGATTGGGCTGAACCCCTGGGGTGAACAGGTGTTACTCCGACTGAAACTTCACGCTTTTTCAATGTTTGATGTACAGCACAGCAAAATGGGGTGCCCGCACAAACAGTGCGTGCACCGCCACGATGTATCAATTCACCACGTATTTTGGGAATGCCCTGCGGCAACGACTTTACGCCGCCACTTTTTGCAAGCGTGGCGATGCCTCGGGCTACGGGACACGGGCCTAGAACACGCAATCTTCAGCCTCCACTTGAGCGATCTACCGCCCGGAATATGGACGGCGGTTAACGCGATGCGGAAAGTATCCTCGGACCCGGATCTCCAATTGGCGGAGGCCGTCACAGCAGTCATGGAGGGCTGCTGGCGGATCGGTGTCGCCATCTGTTTGCAATCAACGTGGAGATGGAGGGTCAACTACTTTGATGATCTGAACAATATTACGGAGGGTCACCACACTGCGATGCTACATTTGAAACTGCGTCACGGATACCGCACGGTGCACTTACACCTGAAGAAGAACTTCCCTGCCGGCATCGGTGATTTGGCAGCAGAAATAGTGCAGCGGGCACTCTACGATGGGCCGGCAAGAGGCAACCTTCACCTGCCCGTGCATTACCGCCGACGATAAGTTCTATTCTTTGGTGGTCGGATCAGAGGCAAGACGGGGCAGGCTGGAAGCGGGATTATTCTACTACGGACATCAACTACAGGAGTGGATGCAGAGATTTGCTGGCTGGCTCATATGAGCTATGCGTCCGGTCACACCACAGCCCACATGGCCGGCAATCTAGGGTTGTACGTCGGACTGACGGAATGCATGAGGAGAGCACAGGGACCCATCCATATCATTGGAGACAATGCCCAGGTGATCGAGCAACAAACGCGCCGTAAACCGCCGACGGCACCCCACCTGAAGCCGATACACTGGTGATGCCGCCGAATGGCTACTCGGATGATGATCCAAGGCTGGCATCACCAGTCGAGAGACGCAAACCTTGTGGTGAACCAACTGGCCAACATGGCAATCGACGGGGGAAGCAGCAGACAAGTACGCCTGGAGGGCGACAAGGCTGTCAGTCACCAATGGGATCACGTCACCAGGTACATGAGGGCCGATATGGCACCATGGATCGTGAATATGGAAAACACAGCGCAGAAGGACGCTGTGGCCGCCATTCAGTCAGGCCGCCGGCAGGAAATGGGGAGGCGAAAGCCTGGACCAGGAAAGAGAAAAAGCTAGTGATCGGCACAAGGACGAATACTAGGACGGACATAGGGAGTCGTTAGTTAAACTAAGTGACATCAATGTACCTCACTTAAAAACAAAACAATGTGTAAGATGTATGCGTGCGTGCCGTCCAAAAAGGCAGCTCGCATTTCGAGGTGCTTGGATGCTACATCCCGATGGATCTGATCACTTAGAGGCAACGAGGCGCTGAAGTATTTCACAGACACAGGTCAGCTCGACCTCACGCAGTTTACTTCGAGTGGTTTTGAGAATTCCCTCTTGAAGAAGCGGAAACTTATCAGTTTAGGGACGCAAAGTGAGAATCGCAGCGCATATTTAGAATATTTATCGGCGTCACTATATTGCTATCTCTGCAGCTTACGATAAAGGAATGTCAACATTCGTTTTAGGGTTGAAACGCATGCAGGATTCAGTCGGGGCCGAACGCATGGAGGCTTCAAAGCTTTAGTCGGGGTTGCCAGGTAGGCTACGAAACTACATGTAGATTAGACATCATTGAACAGCAGGCAGTGCAAGTATTTAAAATATGGATAGAGAACTTGCATCTCCTAGCTTCGACTCGCAAGTACCGAGTCTCTCGGAACTACCGGTACGCTCCGCCTTGCTCCGAGCAAGTTGCTCGTCAAACAGTGTTTTCGAAGCGCGCCCTGATTGGAGAAAAGTTTAGTGCGTCGTCCAATAGAAATAGAACATTGGTTGCCCGCGAGAAGTCCTACGTTTTTCCTAGACTAGGGCTCGTAGCATAGGCTGGGATAGCAACGATAACGAAGAGTGTATTGCTAAAAACATTTACTCGTTTTCTTCAACGAGAAGCTCAAAACTCGTATGACTCTTTACAACAGGGTGCGTGCTCGCATCGGTTTATTCAATAAACCCGATGGTAGTCGTGATATTAATTCGGTTTTTAGCAGCTTTGAAACACGAGATAGCGAAATCTGAAGAAGACGCCTTCGCTGGAGATCGGCACGTTGCATGTGAGCGTGCCCGTCTTGTCGCTGAAGACGTACTCGACCTGCCCGAGCTCTCCGCTCCGAGGCGCGCGCAACGGCGTGGGTCCCTTCATACGCCATGTTCGCGTCCGACGTGATGCGATTCGTCTGCAGCACCTTGATGATGTCGAGCGATACGTAGAGCGAAATGGGCACGAGGTTGTCGTAGAGGATGACCATGTTTGGGCTTTTGCTTGGTGAGTGCGATCGCACTCACCAAGCAAAAGCCCAAACATGGTCGTGAAGATCAACAGCATGCAGCGGTTCGCGCTGCGCCCGTCAAAACAGAGAAACTCTGTTTTGCTAAGTGCGATCGCACTCGCCAAGCAGAGCCCAAACATGGTCGTGAAGATCAACAGCATGCAGCGGTTCGCGCTGCGCCCGTCAAAACAGAGAAACTCTGTTTTGCTAAGTGCGATCGCACTCGCCAAGCAGAGCCCAAACATGGTCGTGAAGATCAACAGCATGCAGCGGTTCGCGCTGCGCCCGTCAAAACAGAGAAACTCTGTTTTGCTAAGTGCGATCGCACTCGCCAAGCAGAGCCCAAACATGGTCGTGAAGATCAACAGCATCCATCGGTTCGCGCTGCGCCGTCGAAACAGAGTTTCTCTGTTTTGACGGCGCAGCGCGTGAGTTCTGCAGTAGTTTGCTCTCGCACTGCCCGTAAAGATCACGAGTCCCATGATAAACGCGCCACTTGGTAGGCTGCACCCTCGTAGAATCAGAGTTTCAGGACCCAGCGGCACGGCGGTCTCCCTCGGTCGCCCTCATTGAGTAACAGACGCCCCGTGAAGGCGTAAAGTTGATTGTTAGACTGCTCGTGCTCCGCTGATCCGCGTATTTGACGCACCGCTGAAGCACACACAGGCTCTTGCGATATAGGTTTCCGAGAATACCGGCTTCAGCTACCGACTATACCGGTAATACCAGTAACCTCGGCTTGGTCTACTGCTTTCAGCCCTCGGCTTCAGTTACCGGCTTCAGTTACCAGGACGAATTAATCCGATTTGGGCTGTCCCTAGCCTTCCAGGCTGTCCCAGTATAATTGATTGTCAATACCTCAAATCTGTACACAACCCAGGCGATTCTGGCAGTCTGTACCGGAATAAAACTCAGATTCAGGAATAGGACTGCAGAAAAGAGGCCGGGTGGATTTCTGGACCAATCAAAAATCATTCTTCAAGGATACTCAAGATGCGCTCGAGACGCATCGGCCGCGGTGACGGCGCCGCGCTGTTCGGGCTGCTGTGGGCGGCCTCATGCCTGTTCCTGGTAGCATTGCGCTTCTCTCCACGCGAGTCGGTGGCGTCGGGCATCCAGGTAACTCAAAAATCCGCGGTTTTTGAGCCGAAATCCTCGTCCGTGAACGGATTTTTCACGCTGCATGAGGGTTCCGCGGTCCTGTCGCTGGTGGAGTCGCTGCCCGTGGGGGACTTCGCGCTGGCATCTGCCGTCCCGCAGACGTTCGAGACGTTAACGCGCCACGTGCAGGCGGCGCAAACGTCGATCGACCTCAGCGCCATGTACTGGAATCTGCTGGGCGCCGACGACCGCAAAGTTTATTCCGAGGCCGAGATGAAGCAATTCGGGGCGGAACGAGGGCGCAAGCTGCTGTTTGCACTTCGAGACGCCGCAATTCGGGGTGTAAAAATCCGGATTTTAACCGCTAAGCAGGGTGTAGATGAACAAGAGCAGATTTTATCGGATAAAGGAGCATCATGCTCCGAGCTGCCGAATGAAGTGCAGATGCTGGTGGACACAGCGAAGGAAAACATCCAAGTGCGATGCTGGAGTGGCCCCGAGTGGTACGGCAGCGGCATTTTGCACCAGAAAATCTGGATTTTTGATGCGCGGCACGTGTATGTTGGGAGCGCCAACATGGACTGGAAGTCGCTGGCGCAGGTGATGGAGGTGGGCGTGGTCATGGAGAATTTGCCCGCAAAATCCGCACTGATGCAGGACATGCGGAGGTTGTTTGAGACCTGGTGGGTGTTCGCATCTCCCGAGTTGTTGCCGGCCAAGACGGGGAGCTACTTCTCGCAGAAGTTCCAGCGCGAGCTGCAAGTGCCCGCGTGGTCGCTGAATCTGCCGGAGGATTCGAGAAGTGAGGATCCGTTCGTGAAGGCGGGGTTGCAAGCGCTGGGAAATATCTCTCATCAGCTGGAGACACCGTTCAGTTCACGTTCAGAGGGAAATGAGACGAGCAGTGGTGTTGAGGTTGTTGCATCGACTGCCGCGCAGATGTTCGTTGCGGCTGCACCGTTGGAAGCAACCGCTGGACACTCGCGTACTTTTGACGAAGACGCGTTAGTGTATACGATCCGATCGGCGAAGTCGTTCGTTAGTCTCAGTGTTATGGACTTTGCGCCGTTTTCGATGTACACGCCCGGACCGCTTCACTGGCCAGCATTAACTGATGCACTGCTGGCCGGTGTGTACAGCAAACCTGGGCTTCGCGTGCGTCTGCTGATCAGCCAGTGGCAACACACCAGCCCTCAACTGCTGGAGGCACTTGCCACGCTAAAGAAGCAGGCGGAATTGTGTCAGCATATGCATGCTCGGTGCTCTGGAAGACTCGAGATCAAAATCTTCCGTGTGCCAGGTTGGCAGAACACGACAGCCAGTGCTGGTACGAAGGCTGCGTGGCCTTCATACACTCGCGTGAACCATGCCAAGTATATTGTCACCGATACTCGCGCAAACGTGGGCACAAGCAACATGGAGTGGGGATACTTTTACACCACAGCAGGGGCGAGCGTCAACACGAACCACGAAGCGACACGGAAGGCACTCGAATGCGTATTTGAGAGGAATTGGAACTCAAGCTATGCTAAACCTTTGGAAGAATTCACCGCGAGCGAGTCTTGAGGGTTTCCAAGGCTGTCAAGCAAAAAATAAATATCCATTCGTATGATCTCGGCTTTACCCCTCCTCTTCATCGTCTTCAGCTTTCTCGCTTCCTTCGCTGGCGCTTCCACTTTCATCTTCATCGTCTTCGTCCTCAGCGTCACTTGAAGCATCACTGCCACTGCCATCGGCCTCACTACCAGCACTGTCACTGTTGTCTCCATCGTCCTCTTCTCGATTATACACTCTCACAAGCTGTGCCATGCCGCCGTCGACGTGCGAGGCAATGTGGCAGTGCGCGAAGATATGTCCTATCATGTAGTCACGCGGCGTAAAGCGAATCTGCACTCCTCCGCGGAAGAGTGGCAGCGTATCGCGCCATTCACCCACCTCGAACAGAACGCCATTCGGGTCAGTCTCGTCGTCCATGCCCGAGACTTGGAAATGCGTGGCGTGCATATGGAACGGGTGGTTCATCGAGCGGCACTTAGTTTTCAGCCGCCGGTCACCGCTGGAGCTTCCAGCATCCATTAACGACGGTTTCCTGTAGTCCTTGACCGAGAGCTCCCATTGCTGCATCTCATTCACAGGCATCGAGTAGTTGATGTGTGACGGATTCAGTTTCTCATGGTTCACACCGTACTTGATACCCTTGTCCATCCAAACTGAGAACTCGAAGTTGTACGTGTTGCCCTCCTCGATAAATGGTGGGTTGTTGTCACCTCCGATCGTGTCTTGCATGTACGCAGGTCGGTTAGGCAGCGTATATGGGAGACGCTTAGCTGTAGCAGAGCGTCCACTCTCACTTCCATCGTCAGAATCTTCATCTTTAGGCTCCTTGGTAACCTTGAGCTTCATGATACGCTGCGATGGCACGCGGTGCTGATTCTCAAGACCCAGCAGCTTGTTGCGAGAGCTTGCGCAGTCAGTTTCGAGGTAAAACTTACCGACCTCAGCACACATGATGGCCACATCAGCGCGTCCGCCAGGAGGAATAACAATAACATCTTTCGGTTTGGGCGTGTCGAAATAAATACCATCCATAGCAAGCACGTCCAGAGTGCATCCGCTGCCGTGGGTAGTTACGACCTCGGCTACATTGTTCGCGATGGCATTTACAACCCGCAGCCGCTTGTACTCGCCCACAGCGAGGTTCACAGTGGGTAAATACTGCCCGTTAACAAAGACGGTGGGTAGTGAGGTATCGTTCAGCGGCACATCCGCGTCGTTCTCAACGATTTCAAGGTCCGTGGGCCAAACCCCGTCTTCTTCGTCCCTGAATTTGTTCTCCAGCGCGTCCTCCAGGTTGTCGTACATGTTCAAGCAGTTTTCCACGCAAACGGCCTGGAGCAACAAGATGAGGTCGTCCATTGCAGCCAACTCCGTTGGTAGATCTGCCGGTCGGTCCACTACAATTAACGTGCCTGCCATCATCCCATTGAGGTGCGAGTTCTCGTTGCCCTGGACGTGCGGATGGTACCAGAACGTCCCTGCCGGATGGTCTTGGCGGATCTCGTAGGTGTATCTGCGTTGACCTCCGGGTTCTACAAAGGGCATCACGTTGTCTGCGTCTCCCACTGGCGGCAAATGCATCCCATGCAGGTGCAAGTTGGTGTTGTTGCTTCGTCCGGCTTTCAATTCATTGGTGAGCGTGACAATGAGGCTGTCGCCGGGACACACCTTGATCGTCGGGGCCGGCACTTGGCCGTTGAACGACCGAGTGTTGAAGTCCACGTAGTCGCTCGTGAAGCGCGTTAATTGCACCGACAAGTTGACCCGCAGCTCGCTCGCTCTGATCTTTGCGGTCGATCGGTCGTCCGAGGCGATGAGCTTAGTCCATTCCTTGGCACAGTCGGACTCGTACACTGTCGGCTGGCGCAGGGGCTTATAGTCGTGCATCGCGGTCACCACCGCCTGTGCGGTGGTGAGAACCACAGCTTGGAGGCAGACGGAGAGACGCATGTGACCCGGACCGGGAGACTTGAACAATGTGACGGACACTGCAAAGGCATGCGAAATTGACACGTACGAGTCCACGCATGATGAGATAACAGCTGGCAATGTGAGAGAGAAGTTCAGCGTCTGGTGGGCCATCAGTGGTGCCCCAGGACTCCAGTACTGCAAGCTTACCACCGGGATCCGATGCAAGCTTATCCGAAGGGGATGCATTTGAGGCTCACCTGAAATGCAGGTGAGTCACCGCAATGATTTTAGTTTGTTTGTGGCTTTAGTTTGCTTGATTGCCAGGCACCAACGGACGTTGGAACGTCCATTATGGTTGGTAAAACATTGTATCAACTCGGAATATCTGTGGGGACATGGAATCGCAACCACGTGAAGGAGTGGAGCTGGTCGAGGCTTGTTATGCGTTTGTCAACATCGCCAGCACTACTAACAAAATGCTGTCACCGCCTGCCAGTATGATTAAGAACATTTTATTTGAATGAAATATGTTACATCTACGACTAGAGTGTGCTTACGCGTGGAAAGTCTCACCCGCAGCACGGTTCTCCACGAGCGGAGCGGCCAGACACGCCTTCACGTAGCCGGCGCGGATAACGAAGTCGCCGAACTTCTCTCCCTGGTCGCGGTTTTCGGCGTAGTCCTTGATAATCGGCTCCAGCTCCTGCAGAATCTGCGCCTCGTCCACAGCCTCTTTGTAGAGTTTGTTGAGACGGTCACCCGAGAAACCCGCGCCCAGGTACAGGTTGTAGATTCCAGGAGAGCGACCCACAAAGCCGATCTCGCCTAGGTAGGGCCGACCACACCCGTTGGGGCAACCGGTCATACGAATCACGATCGCATCGTCACGCAGTCCGTTCGCCTCCAGCATGTCCTCGAGCTTGGTGATCAGCGACGGCAGGTAGCGCTCAGCCTCGGCAAAGGCGAGACCGCACATCGGCCGAGCAGCGCAGGCGATCGAGTTCAGACGCATGCCCGAGTAGTTGTCGTTGCCGAACTTGTACTTCTCCATCAGAGCCTTGATCTGCGGAATCTCCTCCTCGGAGATGTTGCCCAGGCTCAGGTTCTGGTTGCCCGTGAGGTGGAACTCGACGTGCGGGAACGCCTTGGCCAGCTCGCGGAGGCCCGTGCGGATGCCGGTTTCCTTGGTGTCCTTGATGCGACCACCTTCCACATACATGCCGTAGTGGTACTTGCCGTGCGAGTTCTTGATCCAGCCGAAGCGGTCACCGTTCGAGAGCAGCTTGTACTTGCGCGGCTCCTCCAACTTGTAACCCAGACGCTTCTCAGTCTCCGCGCGAATCCACTCGAGGCCGTGGTCCTCCACGGTGTATTTGAAACGAGCGTGCTTGCGGTTCACACGGTCACCGAAGTCGCGTTGCAGCACCATGACCTTCTCCGCCACATCCTTGGCCTGCTCCGGCGTACAGAACGCCATCACGTCAGCCAGACGCGGGAACGTTTTGTTGTTGTTGTGGGTCATACCCATACCACCGCCCACGGTCACGTTGAAACCAACCAGCTTGTCTTTCTCGAGAATGGCGATGAATCCGAGGCAGTTGGCGAAAATGTCCACATCGTTTGCCGGCGGGATAACAATAGCGATCTTGAACTTCCGCGGCAGGTATGCCTCGCCGTAGAACGGTTCGAAGTCCTTCACCTCACCACCAGCGACCATCTTCTTCTCCAGCCAGATTTCGTGGTATGCGCTCGTTCTCGGGGTCAGGTGAGCCGAGATGTCACGCGCGATACCGAGAATTTCCTGGTGGGTCTCCACCGAGCACGACGGGTTAACAGTGGCCATCACGTTACGGTTCACGTCACCGCAAGCAGCCAGTGAGTCCATCAGGACACGGTTAATGCCCTGGACGATAGCCTTCATGTTCCACTTGAGAATGCCCTGAAGCTGGTACGCCTGGCGGGTGGACAGCTTGATGTTGCCATTGGCGTGTGAGTCCGCAAGCTGGTCAATCATCAGGTACTGCTCCGCAGTGGACACACCACCGGGGACACGCACACGAATCATGAAGGAGAACGCCTTCTCCTTCTTCTCAAGACGCATCTGCTCGCGCAAATCGCGGTTGTCCTGTTGGTAGATGCCGTGGAACTTCGTAAGCTGCGTGTCGTCCGCGGCAAGAGCCTTCGTCGTGCGGTCCTCGAGGCCCTCCGCAAGCGTTCCGCGCAAGTAGTTACTCTGCTGCTTGATCTCTTCGTTCGTACGCTGTTTCTTCTTCGTGCCCTGGTGGAGGCTGACCACATCGGCGGGGATGCCAAGCTGTTCCCAAAGTTGGGGCTTCCACAAGTCGAACTGCGTCGACGGGCCATCCTCGTCCTGGTCATCAGCCTTGGCAAGGTCGATGATGCGCTTGGCTCCAAGTTCGCTCAGCTTGGCATCCAGGTCCGTGGGGGCCTTACAGAAGTAGTGCTTCTCGTCTTCGCGAGGCCAGTACAAGCTGTCACCCATGCCAAACACGGCGTACTGCAGAGGGAGCGTGGAGGTGAAAGCCGACAGCTCGCCCCAGAACTCCTTGCCGTTGCTCGGGAACTCACCCTGGCCAGCCGTGGAGCACACAAACACAACGAAGGCGTTCTCGTCGTTGGCTTCGTCGAGCAACTGGTCGATGGTCATCTCGTTCATGTCCATCTTCTCGACGTTCTTCAGGCCGAAGTTCAGGGCGTCCTCCTCGAGCTTCGAGGCAAACTCGTCGGCGTGGCCGTTATCCGAACCCACAAGAAGCCATAGCTTCGTGTCCACCTGCCATGGCTCCTGCTGCTGTCCGCCGAATCCGTTAAGGAGGGCCTCGAAGCTGGTCTTCAGCGCCTGCTGGCCGATCCTCTCGTACTTCTCCGTCACAGAGTCCGCCGATGGACCAGTCAGGGCCTGTTTCGCGAACAAACTGAGCTGGTTGTTGCGCTGCAGGAACGTCAGAAGCTCCTTCTTGATGCTCGGTGACTCGAGAGAGAAGGCCTTCTCGCCCTCCACGTCCTCCAAGAGAGGGTTGTAGCGGTACAAGGGCCAGTAGCCACTGGAGACCGCCTCCTTGGTTTCCTGCTCCATGTTGCTGGCGCTCGGTGCGTAGGCGAGCACAATCGAAGGACCGTCAAAGGCATCAGCCTCGTTCAGCGCGCGCAGTACCTGCGAGTACGAGTCGTAAAGCGCAACCGATGCAACGTACGCGTTGCCGTACTGCATGGCGTACAGACCCAGGTCGCGCTTGCGGTTGCTTTTTGAGACCGCGTTCATCGGCTCCGTGTCGAGGATCAGAAGGTTCACGTTCTCACCGCTGGCAAGCACCTGGTGCACACCCGACGCTCCGACATCACGCGAAAACTCCTCGCTGCCCAGAATCCACTGGCTCAGAGGAGCGAAGTACTGCTTCAGAGCGTAGATATCCGCAAGGATCCCGCCTTGGTGCTGCTCGTTCTCGAGTAAGATGGCGATCTCGCTCGCGAGCTCGTCGTGCTTGGGCTGCTTCTCGGACCACTGAACGAGGCACTCGAGCAGACGCTGCGAGACGATGCTCTTGGCGTGCGCGCCCGAAACAAGCGTCTTAACCTTGTCCTTCAGCTCCTGGCGCTTCGCCAGAATACCGAGGTGCACACCGAAACCGAACTCGCCGTTCTCGAGAGCCACGCTGTCGCCCACGGACTTGTCCTGCGCCTTCCAGACCGTCTCGGAGCGCACAAGGTTCGCAATCACCGCACGCTTCTCGAACAGCTGCAGCAGCATCTTCACGTAGGGAGCCTCGAATCCATCCTTAGACGAAACGTACGAGTTCACAAGCTGCGTGGTGGCAGTCTTTTTGGCGTTGAACTCCTCTGTGGCAATGGGGGAGGCGACAACGAAGCCGGTCTGCAGCTTGTCTGCGGCGAGCTCCTCCACCAGAGTGCGCGCAGTCACGACGTCGAACACGGACTCGCTGACATTGAAAGCGTACTTGCCCCCGATGACGGTCGGCATGGGCTTGTTCTGCCACTCCTCCGACTGGAAGGAGCCGAGCACATCCATGAACAGCGGCTCGCCTACGTTGGTGGCGTCGTCCATGCGGTCAAGAACCGCGAACTTGGTGGCGGTAGCGGGGACAACGCTCAGGAACGTCTTGGTCGACCATGGACGGAAGAGACGCACCGAGATGACGCCGACCTTCGCCTTCCAGTTGGTATAGAGCGAGTCGACGGCGTCCTTGACGACGCTGGAGGCCGTGCCCATGACCACGAGCACCTGCTCGGCCTCCGGGTGGCCAAAGTACTCGAAGAGCTGGTAGCCCTTCTTGGCGAAGACCTGCTGGATGACGTCCTCCACGACGTCGGGGACGGCGTTGTACTTGGCGATGCACTCGGGCGACACCTGGAAGTAGAGCTCGGCGTCATCGGCGTTGTCTGAGACGCCCGACTTGCTGAGCACGAGCTGGCGGAACTCGGGCGCCTCGCTGGCGCTCTTGAGCCCGATGAGGTTGGCCAGGTACTCGTAGTCTACGAGCGCGTTGCTGAACTTGCTGGCGGACGCGGCGGCCTGCTGCTCCAGGTCGTTGTGGGCCATCTCGCCGTCGTAGACGTGCAGGAACGGCACGTTGGCGCGCAGCGACGCGACGTGCGCGAGCAGCGCCATGTCCTCCGTCTCGCTGGCGTTGAGCGAGTTCAAGATGACGAAGCCCGTCTGACGCACGGCCATGAGGTCCGAGTGCTCGCGCGCCACGACGTGGATCACGGCGGGCAGCTGCGCGCTGCTGAGCTTGTACATGGCGGGCACCATCTGCAGCAGCGCCGAGGGCGACGACGCGAACAGCGTCACGAACTGGCCGCGCGCGGCGGCGGCGTAGGCGCGCTCGATGAACTCCTGGCCCACGGCGCCCTCCTCCACCTTGCCCACCTGGTCGAACACGTTGCGGCGCGCGCCGACGATGTACTTCTCGAGCGCGGAGCCGAAGGGCACGGGCTGCACCAGGTACGAGAAGTCGCTGAGCGCGTAGGCCACGTGGCTCACGGCCTCTTCCACGGCGGAATTATGCTGCGGCGGCATGGCTGTGTGTATGTAGAGGGGTATCCAGACCTGCACTTGCGCTGGCGGACGCGGAATGGCGAGTGGGAGCCAAACCACCCGAACCGGAGCGAGGTTGAAGGGAGCTGCGCGAGTGACGCTTACGCCCCGCGAGAGTGCCCCATATGCCGCTGGCTTTTGGCCAACCACCGCGCGGAGTCGATCCGCGTCGGCCGGCTGGGCCAATTAGCGGTCGCAATCTGGTCGACGCGCATCGAGCTGATACTGACCTGCAGAATCGAATAGTATAACCTCACAGAACACATACGCGTCAGTCGGGCGTGCTGGACATGCTGGACGCGCTGCCCAGTATGCACGCGTGATCGAACTGATTGGAAGAGGCTGTTCAACGGCGACGCCGAGCGCCCAAGTAGTAATCGCTGCGTTTGCGCTTCGGACAGCACCTCTCCGCGAGCAATCGCGCGCAATGCTGGACGCTAATTGAAGTTGGTGCGCGACTGACAAAGTGCAGTACCGTGGTCAGCCAGTTTAGTGTCTATTTCCGTAGTCGCGCCTTAACTTAGTTTTAGTATTAGATCTTGGTGTGCACCACCGCAACTGACATGTTGGGTAAATCCGTGTGGCCCACATCATCCATCAGCGTCATCCGATTGGTCGTGGCGCCTCGTTTACGTTTTATCTCTTGGCCTGCTTGCCACGCACGCGAAGCAATGCCATTCCCCATTGTGCGCTTCACTTGGCACCGCCAGCTGCCTGCGTATCCGCCTGCAAGTCCAAGCCGAAGAAGACCCTGCTGCAATGTCCACAACCAAGGGCAAGATGCTGCTGGTGGGCGCGGGCCCCGGTGACCCAGAGCTGCTCACGCTAAAGGCATACCGCGCGTTGCAGCAGGCCGACCTGGTGCTGGCCGACCGCCTCGTGCCCGCCGAGGTGCTCAAGATCGCCTCTTGCGAAGTACGCGTGGCGCGCAAGCGCTGCGGCAAGGCCGACTTCGCCCAAGCCGAGCTGGACGCCTGGGGACTCGAGGCGCTCGCGCAGGGCAAGCGCGTGGTGCGCCTCAAGAACGGCGACCCTTTCATGTACGGCCGCGGTGGCGAGGAGGCCGTCATCTACTCCGAGGCCGGCTTCGACGTCGAGGTCATTCCGGGCATCTCCAGCTCGCTCTCGGCGCCGGCGAGCGCGGGCATCCCCGCCACCATGCGCGACGTGGCCGACCAGGTGCTCGTGTGCACAGGGCACGGCAAGAGGGACCGCTTTCCGGACCTGCCCGAGTACTGCGACCACCGCACCACAATCTTCCTAATGGCCATCGGCCGGATTGAGGGACTCTGCCAGGCGCTGCAGACCGAGCGCGGATACCCGAGCGACATGCCCGCTGCGATCATCCACGCCGCGACCACGAGCGACGCCTTGACCATCCGCAGCACGCTGGACGAAATCGCGGCTGAGGTGCGGCGTCGCGGCATCGACCCGCCTGGAACGCTGGTGCTGGGCAACGTGGTTAACGCGCTGACGTACCTCAAGAACTACGACGCCGTGAAGGATGTCGATGTCGAGCCCGAGAACGCCACCAAGTACACCATCTCGTACGCGCCGCTGTCGAGCCTGCCAGCGATCGACCTGGGTGAGCATATTGTGCTGAACGCAAAGACCAAACGCCCGGAGATTTTCGGCTTCGAACTATCGATTGTGAACGTGGTCACGGTGCTGCTGGCATTGGCCTCGGTCGTGTACTCGGTGACGTCGGGTGTTGCTATTACCCAGATGTAGCTGTATTTAATAACGCTGTAGTAATTCATTTCATTCGTATCCTTGAGAGTCGCATGGATGCATTTTCATCTTATAAAAACCCAGTGCCGAGTTGCAGCGCAATGACTTCCTGCCAAGCAAGCACGTTTAGAATTGAGTGGTTCTGGATCGATCCATATCCGATACGCTCTGCGCAAGTTGAAGTGGATTGTGTAGGACCAATTCAGTTTGTGTCGACCAAAATGTATTTTTGGTCCCAATTGTGCTACTTATTTATTCACCGTATCCCTCATGGACTATTCAACTGAGAAAGAGGGGCTCAAGCGCAGGAAGGTCATGAGCACCGAAGTCTTCGAGACGCCCGAGCCGGAGGAGGCCTTCCAGCCCTACGCGCCAGCAAACGCGTCTGCGCGTCAGGCCCGGGCGGGCGTTGGCGTAGGTCCGGAGGCTGAGGGCCATTTCCACGACAAGGTTCGACAATTATTGTCCATTATCGCGGATATTTTCGAGCATATCTTACGTATATTGACAATAATGTTCACTTAATTAAACTTCAGAGTTCCATGGAGCTGGACGAGCAGGAGCTACCAGCGACGCAGGCCTTCGAGGTCTTTATGGGCAAAGTTTACAGTGCGTCGCGCTACCACCACATTTTAATTGAGCAGTCGATTGTTCACGAAATAATTGTTATTATTGTCAATTGCAGAGCCTGCGTTGCCCAAGCAGACGGAGTACGAGTCATCGGCAGGCAAAGACAGCAGCAACAAGCCGACGCTGGAGTCCCCATTGGCTCGCTTCATGCGGCTGTCGCTGGAGCTGAAGGAGCTGGAAGCGGACCTGACGCTACTGGCGGCCGACGCCGAGCACAAGAAGCACAAGGTGATGGTGGACGCCGGCCAGGAGGCCGAGTTCAACGAAGTCATGCAGGGCCTCAACACGCTGCAGCTCAATCTGTCGGCTCTGGAGAAGAACGCGGCCTTCCAGCCGTTCCTGCGCTCCGGAGGCAATGCCGGCGTGGCGGCATCGAGCGCCGACGCGGCGCTGAGTCTGCAGAAGGATCTGACGGCCAAGTTCTTCCAGCAGATTGACGCGCTGAAGAGGCAGCAGCAGGGGCAGACGTCGGCGCCTTCGTCGTCTGAAGGCGCCCCTTTTGTCTATGAGATTTACAGCAATGGCGAGTTGAATGCTGTGGACAAGGATGCTACTGCGCGCGTGGCGACGCTGGAAGCAAGGATTTCGACGCTCGAGAGGGCGATCGGAACCTACCAGGGGCAAGAGTTGCGGCTGGATGGTTTGAGTTCAATGTCAGGCGCGTCGAGCGCTGATCTGACGTCGGCCGTGGCGCAGCTGGAGCAGCGAGTCGCGTTGATGAGCGAGAAGAACTTGGACGCAGTCAAGACGCGCACGACGGCGCTTGTGCACGAGTTTACGCTGCTCAGTAAGCTCAAGCAGTCGCCGGGTGTACAGGGTGCGTTGAACTCGCAGGCTGACCGTGAGCAAATCCAGAAAATTTACGACCAACTCAGCAGCCTTGATGCCGTGGCGGCCTCAGTGCCTGGTATTGTGGACCGCCTCGTCACGCTTAAGTCGGTGCATGATGAGGCTCAAAACGTGACAGCACGCGTTGACAAGATGGAGCAAACACAGGTTTCTTTGGGTGAACTGCTCGATTCAGATGCTGCCTTGCTCGCCAATGTAAGGATCGTGGCAACGCGGAAGATTCATTTTTTACATTCATCTGCGAGTGGTTCTCTCTTTAAAAGTACTGACAAACTGTTGTTTCTCATGCGATCGGTCAGATGGAGGCGAGCTTGGCTGAAAATGTGCAGATATTCCAATCCAACATCCAGCAACTCGACGACCGCATGGCCAAGCAGCTCGCCTCGTCAGGTGGTCGCTAGATATGTCTTGTTTGATGTTGCTGTGTTACGAGGGAATGTGTTAGATCAACCTGCAGCCACGGGAAACAGCGTCGGAGTGGCGACCATCGAGTCGCATTTGCCTTCCTGTACCCCAGCGACTTGAGGCACAGGTGCAGGTGTGAGCGCAAAAACCGAGTTCCTAATGACCATTGCATCAACTTGTTTGTCCTTCATCTCTTTCTTGCATCGCAGACGACCTTGCCGTAAATCCCAGAGGTACTTCATCTGTTTGTACAGGATGTACAGTTGCCGGGAGTTGAAGAGCACCAGCAGCGTCACTTGCAAGATGATCACGAGAGTACCAACGAAATCCTGCAAGCTTTCATCCGTTGAAGGCGTGAGGAAGGAGCTTATGAGCGCGTACGTAACCATTTTCATCACGAATGCGATGGACGAGCAAACAGTCTGGAACTCCATTGAGTACGGTGCGCTTTCAACAATGTACAAGAACATGGCGAGCTGCAAAGACATCAGCAGCGTCAATTGAGACGGCACATCACTTACAAGCCCGATGATAACGCCGGAGAGGATTTCAGCACCCATTTTGGCCACGAAGAAATATCGGTTCTCGAAATGGTAGTACTTGTAGTATGCCCCCCACGCGAATTTGAAGTCGGCGTTTGAGAGATCTTCTTCGGTTTTACCCCAGATTTTCAAGACTCCCAGTACAATCAGTCCGCAACAAACCACGGTGAGCGCCACAGTTGCGAAAACAAACGCACTGTGACTTCCATGGAGTTGCTGTTCGTTGTATCGCATTTGGAACGAGCTCGTCATGCTAAGGGCGTATTCGCTCAACAGACAAATGGACAAGCACGACTGGATCAACAGCCGCATCAAAAGCTTTGCCCGTGGCAAGTCGTCCAGTCGCTGGATTAAAAGCTCAAGTTTTCGTCGGAGCAGGAGACGCAGTAGCGAATAAAGTGTTGCCACAACCGCTGCAACGCCACCGACGACACACACAAAGACGATTGCGGTTTTTGTGAAGAGCTCCTCTGGTTTGACGTTGATTCGCTCTGCGTAAGCAAGCACGCCCGAAATGATGTCTCCATCCGCGACCGTGAAATTAGAGGCGTCTTCACTCGAGAGCGTTTGCTTACCCGTGTCATCGTCTTCGGTAGGAGATGGCAGGGTCACTCCTGTAGGCTGGAAATTACACCAGCCCAACGAGTCCGTGAAATGAAAGAAGAAATCTGGCGCTGTTGGAAGACTGAGGTGGCTGCTCGATGAAATAAACTGCAGGTAGTTGAGCATCATGAAGAGCCCAGTCAGGTCGACGACAGGTGCTCGCAAACTTGCAGCACTTCCACCGATGACATTCAATATGCCATTTGAGGATGCAACTCCAGAGGTGGCTGTCGATACAGCAGATGTACTGGTTGTCACGATGCTTATGGCAACACTCACTATATTTGAGGTGACTGCAGTAGCTACCAAAATGTTCGCAGAGCTGCTGGCGATATCGCGAGCAGGGCCAAGCGAATGTGTGAAGTCAATAATCGCTCGGTGAAAGTCTTCGTCATCGTCACCATCCAACCGCGCATTATTCTCATTCTTGGCATTTGATATCGTAGCTGCGTCTCCATTACCGGCAGCAACGTTTGCCAAGCTGCCGGAAGCCGATTTCTCGTATGCGTTTGGGCTCATGGGAAGGCTATCGTCCGGTGATAAGTCACTTGAAGAACCTTTGAAGTCCTCAGCTCCACGCGTTGCAATCCTGGGGTGCACTGACGCGAGAGATGACATCGAGTTCGAACCCTCCGCGATTGCCGTGGCTTCATTTAATGCACTCGAAGCCGTTGAAGATTCTGTAGAGGTTGAGGACGGCTTTATCGTGCCTACAATATTGGAATTCGGAGAGGAAGTTGATCGAGAAAAACTCTCACCGCCCGAAGTCGACGATGCTGCCGTTGCAGTATCACGGGTGAGGGTAGATGCTGGCGTTTCTGTGACAGGGCTGAGTGGAGAATTCGTTCCAGGAGCACTTGAACCTGCAGGCACGACACTCGAGGTCGGCGAACTTGTAGCTGAACTGCTAAGAGTGGTGGCTGCGGGCAACGTTGTCACGGATGGCGAGGTGGTGGATGTTGGATTCGTCGCTGCTGGTGCTGATGTACCCGTTAAAGTAGTATCAGCGGGGATACTTGCTGTCGGGGTATTCGTGCTTGCACCTGGAGTCGCCGTCGATGGTTGTGTCGTAGATGTTATGGGTAGTGAGGTTTCTGAAGTTGCGGCGGGGGTGGTTGCTCCTGGAACACTTGGCGTCGAGGTCGAAGCTGGATTTGTCACGGGCGTTTGAGTGCTTGATGCTGGAACAGGCGGATTTATAGTCGCTGGGGTATTTGTCGTCGCCGTGGCGGTCGAGGAAGGTGAAGCAGTGATTACCGACGATGGGGCCGAAATCGGGGGATTGGCAAGCACCGGTACTTCAGCAGAAGACCCGGTCGTTGTTGGTACCGGTGACGTTGTCGTCGAAGGCTGCGCGGTTGATGTCGTCGGGGTTCCTGCTGATGGGGTCGTCGAAGGTTGAGTGGTGGACCCAGTCACTGGAGATGGCGTTGAAGTTCCTGCTGACGGGATCGTCGAGGGCTGCGTGGTCACTGATGGAGCGCTTGTTGCGATTGAAGAGCTTGTAGCTGCTGGCGACGTAATCGGAGTATCGGCAAGAACAGGTATTTCTGTCGGAGCTCCTGCTAACGGGGTCGTCGAAGGCTGCGTGGTTGTCACTGGAGACCCCGTGACTGTAGACGTCGTCGGGGTTCCTGTGGCTGGAGATGTCGTCGGTGTTCCTGTGGCTGGGGATGTCGTCGGGGTTCCTGTGGTTGGAGACGTCGTCGGGGTTCCTGCTGACGGGGTCGTCGAAGGCTGCATGGATGTCACTGGAGATGTCGTCGGGGTTCCTGTGGCTGGAGATGTCGTCGGGGTTGCTGCTGACGGGGTCGTCGAAGGCTGAGTGGATGTCACTGGAGATGTCGTCGGGGTTCGTGTGGCTGGAGATGTCGTCGGGGTTGCTGCTGACGGGGTCGTCGAAGGCTGAGTGGATGTCACTGGAGATGTCGTCGGGGTTCCTGCTGACGGGGTCGTCGAAGGCTGCGTGGTTGTCACTGGAGACCCAGTCACTGGAGACGTTGTCGTAGTTCCCGAGACAGGGGTACTTGGAGAACTCGGCGCTGCCGTCGGAGTATCGGCAAGCACGGGTATGTCAGTCGGAGAATTTGTAGCTATTGGAGTCGGTTCTACCGTTGCTCCTGGCTGGGAAGTCACTGCCGGTGTCGTCGTCACAGGTTCTGTCGTCGTGGTTGGTGGGGTGGTTGTCACTGGCGTACTAGTTACAGGGGATGAAGTAACTGGTGAAGAAGACACCGGCGCAGAAGTCACCGGCGAGGAAGTAACAGGTGATGCTGTTGGAGTCTGGGGCATCGTTGTCGGCGTTGGAGTGACATCGAGGATCGGGATATTGAATGGATCTTCTGTCGCAGGCGAGGAAGTCACCGGTGCTGAAGTCACCGGCGAGGGAGTAATTGGCGACGAAGTCACTGGTGCAGAAGTCACTGGCGAGGACGTCACCGGTGCAGAAGTCGCAGGTGAGGAAGTCACCGGCGCTGAAGTCACCGGCGAGGGAGTAATTGGCGACGAAGTCACTGGTGCAGAAGTCACTGGCGAGGACGTCACCGGTGCAGAAGTCGCAGGTGAGGAAGTCACCGGCGGGGGGGTCACTGGCGCTGAAGTCACAGGCGAGGAGGTAACGGGTGATGAAGTAATAGGCGACAGAGTCACGGGTGCAGAAGTCACCGGTGCTGAAGTCACGGGCGAGGCAGTAGCTGGTGTAGAGGTGACAGGTGTCGTGGTCTCGGGTGCCAGAGTTACTGGAGCTGCCGTTGGGGTCTGTGTTGTCGGTGTCGGCGTCGGAGTGACATCAAGGATTGGAATGTTAAACGGATCCTCTGTCGCTGGTGCAGAAGTCACCGGCGACGAAGTAACAGGTGCTCTAGTCACTGGTGCAGAAGTCACTGGTGCAGAAGTCACCGGCGACGAAGTTACAGGTGCTCTAGTCACTGGTGCAGAAGTCGCCGGTGACGAAGTTACAGGTGCTCTAGTCACTGGTGCAGAAGTTGCCGGCGGTAAGGTAGCAGGCGACAAAGTTACTGGTGCTGCTGTAACTGGAGATCGGGTCGTCGTAGCTGGTGTCGGAGTGATATCAAGGATTGGGATATTGAACGGATCCTCTGTCGCTGGTGCCGACGTCACAGGCGCGGTGGTCGCAGGTGACGCGGTGGCCGGTGTCGTAGTCGCTGGCGAAGTGGTTGCCGGCGGCATAACAGGTTGATACGTGAGAGCGCAGTCCCCCGCGCTCGACGTGCAACAAATAATGTTCTGTTGGTTCCATGCCGAGTACTCCTCGGTGCAAGTGTTCAAGTCCCAGCAATATGGGCCTCCCGATCCATGGTTTGATTGTGCACAGCACCAACTACCCCCAGCATTGGTATAGTCACAACTGTAGTAAGCAGTCTGCGTGGTGAAGGTCGGTGGAGCCACGGTCACGGGCATTTCAAACTGGAGACGACGCTCTTCGTCGGTTAGCGAACCCTGGCGGGTAATTACGTGGACTCGTGTTTGATCAGAAGGCACGCCATCACTTTCCAGCTTGGTCGTGGTAAACTCGGAGCAAACCCGGCCCTCTCCGTCATCATGACTGCACTCGTAGCCGCGAAATTGCCATTTGACCACCGACTCCGCCGCATCACGTGGCGGCAGGCACTTCAGTGTGAAATATACGTCCAACCAGGGCAGCTCTCGAATGTACAGGTGCTCGCTGATCTGTTTGTACATGCCCAGGTGCACTTGACCTGGGACGTTCGACAGAAGGAGATCCACAGCGACAGCGTTCAGATCATCGTGGTTGGGGACGTTGGGGGTCGTCGAGGCAGTCCTCTGAACGAGCGCTGCCATCGCTGTCGCGATCTTGATCCATAGCATCGTCAAAGCTCTTTCGGCTTAAGTGCTGTTCGGCGAATGAGCTGTTCTCCTACTCCTCTAGGTGGAGCACCACTCACGTGCATTCCTCCACAAGTTTTCTTCTACGGTCCTGAACTTCGGTGTCGCTTCGTCGCTTCAAATGGGGAAAATAGAAAGTGTTCCCAGGAAGTCGGAGCAAGAGTTCAGCGCTCAGTGAACGGGAGTCAGGAATGATTGAACGGCAGTCACCTAACTGGAGTGCATGCATGGCTAATTACTTTGAGCGGTCTCAATGTTTGAAGTTGCGAAGTTGCCGGTGCTGTGCTGTAGCCCGAGTCCATGGCGTTGCGGAACGATCGATGGTGATAACTGCTACGTAGTAGTAGTACCTCGGTACGAGCGAGTTGAAATCTGACGCACTGCGTTGTAGACTAATGCAGTGCTGATGAACGGGCGGCTAGATCTACTACGTACTAATAGTAGTGCATGTATGAGCCTCACTACGAGGCGATTCTCGCTTGGAACGCTGCGCGACAGCACCTGTCGATGTACTGTACAAGGAATGATATCAGTCGAGAACTAAAAGGTGAAAGCGAGAGGAATGGTGTGGTACGCGCGAGGGCAATAATGTTGTCGTTAATTTACCTCGCGGCTAATTTGCTCGGGATCGTGTACATCGACCGTCGATGATCGACGTTCGTGTGCTCTCAGCATACTAAACGAGAAAGCCAACGTCAAATCAACCAATTCGCCACCTCGAATCGAGGTCCTCGACACCAGAAAATACTACAGTGGTCACCGTAATTAATCTCATTGAAATTATTTTGTGTGAGGTGCTTTTTGAGAAGCTCACGTTAATTAATCTGAGTGAGATTAATTACGAATTGAGACTAATTAGGGTGTAAACAAATAGTCTCACTAAAGCTAGAGGCCCGAGTAAAGGACACCGTCAGGAAAAGTCTGGATAGTTGGGCTGGTGTTTGAGCCGCCAGTGCGGTCGTTAGTGCTATCGTCGCCATGTGCGGCACCTTTGTTAAAGTGCCCAGGGTACTTGCGGATGATTTCTTGCAAGTGGGGAAATAGCTGGCTCGTTCTCCACGATCGGTCAATACCTAAAGACAGTCAGTCACACACACCACATACCTACTCTACCCGATCTACAGTACTCCCCACCGCGGGACTCGAACCCTGGCGTATTGTACAGCGCTGTGGTGATTATAAGGGCTGTAATCTAACCACAGCACCAATGCCAAGCCCAGTTTCAACTGAGATTAATTTTGAACTTCGCGGAGTGGGATTAATTTTGAATATCCAAAATTCTTGTTCACGGTAATTAGTCTCATCAAAATGGAGTGAGATTATTTTGGGTATGAGATTATTTTGGAACTGAGACTAATTACGGTGACCACTGTACTTGAAGCATTTTCAAATTCAATACACTTATACATAAATCATTATTAGAGCATCTCCAGCGGCAAGTCCTATTCCAAGGCTTAACGGTGACCGACAACGGCCATTGAGACCTGGATTAGAGAGTTAGATCTCGCGACACTCCGCCCCCACACACACACGGACGTCGATGTATTGAGGCTCATACATGCACTACTATTAGTACGTAGCAGATCTGGTTGCCCGTTCATCAGCACTGGATTACTGTAGTCTACAACGCAGTGCGTCGGATTTCAACTCGCTCGTACCGAGGTAGTTATCACCATCAATCGTTCCGCAACGCCATGGACTCGGGCTACAGCGCCGCACCGGCAACTTCGCAACTTCAAACATTGAGACTTCATGCATGCACTCCAGTTAGTGACTGCCGTTCAATAATCCCTGACACCCGTTCACTGAGCGCTGAACTCTTGCTTCGACATGGAACACTTTCTATTTTCCCCATTTGAAGCGACGAAGCGACACCGAAGTTCAGGACGAGCAGGACCGTAGAAGAAAACTTGTAGAGGAATGCGCGAGTGCCACTCGCGCATTCTTCCACTCGCCGAGTGGTGCTCCAACCCCAGGAGTAGGAGGCCATTCGCCGAAAAGCACTGAAGCCGAAAGAGCTTTGACGATGCTATGGATCAAGATCGCGACAGCGATGGCAGCGCTCGTTCAGAGGACTGCCTCGACGACCCCCAACGTCCCCAACCACGATGATCTGAACGCTGTCGCTGTGGATCTCCTTCTGTCGAACGTCCCAGGTCAAGTGCACCTGGGCATGTACAAACAGATCAGCGAGCACCTGTACATTCGAGAGCTGCCCTGGTTGGACGTATATTTCACACTGAAGTGCCTGCCGCCACGTGATGCGGCGGAGTCGGTGGTCAAATGGCAATTTCGCGGCTACGAGTGCAGTCATGATGACGGAGAGGGCCGGGTTTGCTCCGAGTTTACCACGACCAAGCTGGAAAGTGATGGCGTGCCTTCTGATCAAACACGAGTCCACGTAATTGCCCGCCAGGGTTCGCTAACCGACGAAGAGCGTCGTCTCCAGTTTGAAATGCCCGTGACCATGGGAACAGTTAGGGAGCTCCCGCAACGGAGCTCCCGGGCGTGCCGCATGGCGCTAGTGCCTGAACAAAAACCCACAAGAATATCTTATCTCATACCTTGTCGTTCTGTATAAAGATATGATAGATGCTCGCGATATAAATAATCTACGACGACAACGTAAGAAGCTTGCGGTTATATCACTTGCGCTCCACCGTCGAACATCACACTGCCATGGCGCGAAGCCTCCAAGTCCCTGCGACTGAACTACCTGCACGTGAAGCACCAACAAGCACTGTATACACTATTGAAGCACCACCACAGCTCACGTACGATTCAGAAGAAGCAGCTGAGACAGCGCTTCACGAGTGGACTTTAGGCCATGGTTTCAATATCTCTCGCAAGAAACCAGCGTACAATAAAAAAGAAGTTCGAAATCGTTTGTTCGAGTGTGATCACGCTGGAAAACCTAAGAACACAAGAAAACTCACCGATTCTGATCGCGTACGGCTCCTAGCGACTTCGAAGAGATTTGGCTGCCCGATGCGCATCCGCATTGAAGCCACCAATCCCAACAACCCGACGGGCCCATGGCGAATTGCATACACCAGAGATGGAAGTCGGGTGCACAATCATCCACCGTCCTTTGACGTGCGCGTGCACGTTGCCCACCGACAAAGAGATGCCCGGGAGACAGCCCGGCAGACGGATGGCACCTCAACCTCCATCAGTGACCTCGTGGAGCTGCAGGCACTCGCTGGAGTTTCGAATTCTAAGATTTTCGCTACAGCAGTGCTATCAAACAAAGAAACTTTGCTGATTCCTGGTGATATTGCAAACAAGAAAAAAACAGCGCGAACAAAATTTATAGCCACACTGACCAGTACGGAGGCTCTTCTTCACATGCTCGAGGATAATGGTTTTCATTACACTTACGAAGTGGACCCCTCTTCCAACCGACTGCGCTACTTGATGTGGGCACATCCAACTACTACAGCACTTGCCCGGGACTTCATGGACTTGCTGGTGCTTGACTGTACATATAACACGAATAAGTTTCGGATGCCGCTGCTGAATGTGGTTACTCTTACGGGTATGAATACAGTACTACCTATCGCCCAAATCTGGATGCCCGGTGAAGCTGAGCCGGATTTTACGTGGGCGCTGCTGGAACTGAAATCCTTCCTGGTCAAAGAGGCAATTAGAATCCCAAGAGCTCTTATGACAGATAAGAGATCTTGCCTGCACGAATGCCACAGAGACAGTATTTCCTTCCTCAGCAAAACTGCTCTGTCGATGGCATATTCGTCGCAATATTTTAGCCCAAGCTAGAATTAAGATTGCTGTTGTCGAAACTACAGGTGACACTCCGCTTGTAGCAAAGAGCAAGCAGCAACTAAATGTCGATGTTTTTATGGCGAAATATGACGAAGCAGTCGACGCTCCTACCGAAAGCGAGTTCGAAGAGTGTTGTGTGAAGCTTCATTCATTGAGCTCGGCTATGGACAAGTATCTGACCAGAACCTGGTGGCCATACAAGTCAAAGTTTGTGAAGTGTTGGACAGACAAGCACATTCATTTTGGTTTGTACTCCACCTCAATAGTGGAAGGCACACATGCTACAATGAAAAGATGGCTTGATAATTCCCGTGGGGATTTACGGACTGTCTTCCAACAACTACTTACATGGTGGATTAAAGCAGCAACAAACAACAAAGTGCAAGCAGGACGTGAGACTTCAGAAATACCGCATTTGCTACGTCAAGATAAATACTCGGTCGTTATCAGAAATATAAGTTTCTACGCACTGTCGAAGACGGAGAAGTGGAAATGTCGCATAAAATTGTGGTACATGGCATTCCGCGCACCACTTGTGATGGCGTGTTTAAACACATACACGGTAGACCGTGCACTCATGACATTATCAAGATAATTGAGTCAAATGGGGTCTTGAAGTTATTACCTGAGCATTTCGACCATCACTGGTGGCTACCCAATTCTGATTCTGAAGCTGCACGCCGTATTTTGGAACCATCGAGTCGATCTAAACGACAGCGCATATGTCAGGGTCCACGTCCACATAAAGCAGGATATGGTGTGACCAGTACGAGACGTGAGCCGTCGGGGTTTGAGTTAGTTGAACAAGGGGCTTCTCTGCGCGCAACAGTGCCGCAACCTGCTTCATTCCAGGAGCTACTCGAACAATCCGACGAAGATTTCCAACAAGCGTTCTTGCCCCCACGCACCTGGGGGTATGCAGGTTTGCGCGAATTAGATGAATAGTGTTGCGGAGTGCTGTGCGGAGTGCTGTATACTGGTTCCCACCATTGACGCCGTGGTAAGTAGTGTGCATATGTGGGTTTTTCACCCGGGAAAGCACCAAGGTGCTGGAGGTTTTCCCACAGTTGTGGAATTGTCCCCAAGAGGTTGTCCACGACAGTTGAGACAGTAAGTTGAGACCAGGCGTGAGGGAGAAGACAGAACAGAGAGAAACTAACCCGAGCTGCGGGCTCACTACAGAAAATACCAACTCCCTCACAGGCAGCGATTGCTACCTGCTCATCCATTTGCAAGTTCGTTCCTTCACTCTGCGTACGCGACTGTCGTTCGCGTCAAATAGTTTACATCTCACAGATAAATTCCTACGTGTGCTTGTATTCTTCTGGCGTGTTATCTCAAGTACTGTTGTTTCAACTTTGCACATGCACTAACGCGATACGGCATGACCTTTTCTGCCCGGGAGCTCCGTTGCGGGAGCTCCCTAACTCTCCCCCGTGACCATGGCTCCACCGACCACCACGCAGACTGTTTACTACAGTTGTGACTATACCAATGAGGGGGGGTAGTTGGTGCTGTGCACAATCAAACCATGGATCGGGCGGGAGGCCCATATTGCTGGGACTTGAACACTTGCACCGAGGAGTACTCGGCATGGAACCAACAGAACATTATTTGTTGCACGTCGAGCGCGGGGGACTGCGCTCTCACGTATCAACCTGTTATGCCGCCGGCAACCACTTCGCCAGCGACTACGACACCGGCCATCGCGTCACCTGCGACCACCGCGCCTGTGACGTCGGCACCAGCGACAGAGGATCCGTTCAATATCCCAATCCTTGATATCACTCCGACACCAGCTACGACGACCCGATCTCCAGTTACAGCAGCACCAGTAACTTCGTCGCCTGCTACCTTACCGCCGGTAACTTCTGCACCTGTAACTTCGTCGCCATCTCCACCGGTCAGTCGCCATAGCTATAACCAACTTGCGTGTTGATTGATAGACATCCAGAGCCGCCACTCACCAATTTGTCGCTGTGTAGCGAAGTCGTCGGGAGGTGGCTTCATTCTGCGATAATGAAAGATGTTATGAGGCTGGACCTATCTCGAGAACGAGGCAATGGGCAAAACACTAAATGAATGGTTACCTTTTTTCCGGATCGTCTGCGGGTCCGGACTAGTTTTGGGTCTGGGGTTTAACAAAAATTACGTGCAGATGATTTGAAAAATACGACCCAGATCCTAGACCCCGACCATAACAAAACGGGGAAGCACTCTACTTTTACTGGAACGTGCACTGGATTTTAGGACTAGGTTTTAGCGTTGGGGATGTGTAGGACACTCGCGCGTTGGCACTCGCCTGCGGACTTAGCGACGGCACTTCGGGGGGCACGAGGGGGTGGGGCGCCGCTCCGCGGGCTGCCCCACCCCCTCGTGCCTTACGCTAAGTCCTCGGCTTCGGCCAGGCGCGGTGTCTACGAAAAAAATATCGGGTTGCAGCGCTCACTACGCTCGCTCGCGCAGACCAGCCCCGCCTAATCGGCGGGCGTTGGCAACTCGTGAACGTTATGCGCGAGTCTCGCGCTCGCATCCGCTCGCCCTCGCCCAGAAGCCAAGTGAGTAGGCGCGCATACAGTAATTGCCCAGCACGAAACGTCGATCACCGACGAACCTATCATTACGATTACGTTTTATTTAAAATATACGCATAATAAGCAGTGGATATGATGCGTAATTAGGTGTATATAGTAGTTAATGCGGGTGCGGGAAGGGGGTGAGTATTTTACGGAACTGAATGCTGGTCCGAATCTATCGGTAATTTACCATGAAAAACCCCAGATCCAGAAACCCGACCCGCCCGCAGACGAACCGAAAAATAATCTACCAAATGAATTTAGTTTTTTATGATCTTATTTGGTTCAGATTGCTGCAAGGGATCATATGTGGTGCCAAACATGAAACCAAATGAATTACTTGTGGTTGCCCCCTCTGTTATACGTCAGCGATTGCCACGGTGATCTCATCTTGAGGGGTATCCGTTGCTTCGATAGCAACGCTGCCATCGCCAGTCATGCCGGTAGCGATTTTTGTAAGACTCGAGGATGCTGGACCACAAACTATCCGCCTTTTGGACATTTCCAGTGAGAGGATTTTCCGAGATCGAGCACCACGCCGTGCACAAGCCTCTATCTTCTGTATCTGACCTCGCGGCATTGTTTGTCTTGAGAATGAGCAAAGCTAAAGCTAAAGCTACGACATGTATAGATGTGCGTCGCTATGGAGGCCTTCTATAGTCCTTCTATAGACACTGAAACCCCCCGGTAGCTAAAATTATAGCTATACTGTAGAGATGCCCGGTGAAACAGCGGTAGCTAACATATTGTTCGGGTGGGTAGCTAGCTATATAGCTATAGATCCTGGCCGGTGGAGATGCTCTAATTTTCTTAGCCTGTATACAAAAACAGAGTGAACTCATTTTCCAATATTGTGAGTTTCATTCGAATTTGTGAGAATGGCCTGAATCGAATCGATTTCAAATCGATTCGCACGATATTCAGCCAATCAGAAGTCACCAATCGACCACCAACTCCAACTCAGAGTCTGAGGTGGCGCACATCATGTGGTGTGTCTGAGTCCACGAGACATACGCCACCTCTGATTGGTCAAAACCGGTTGGAACCGATTCAGAGGACTCCCAATTTCCATCCAGGTTCTACAAATTTGGGTGAAAATGACAATACCTTAATTACAATAAATGAATATTGTTGTCGGCAGGAATATTGAAATCATTATTACGGTTGTTTAGCATTTTCAAATTCAATACACTACACGTATAGTATTTTCCCGCTCCGAGGACTCTATTCGAAGTGGCGAATGGCGTCCTCGGGGGGGGGCAGTGATTCAATTGCGGGCTAAAAGCTTGGGCGACTCATCGGGGTTGCTGCCAGACGCACCACCGCCACCCGTCGCGCTTCAACTTGGGCGGCACCTTTCAGTAATCGCGTGGCTTACAGCCGTGTTTGCCCATCCCCTTCGTGAATCTGACAGCTCGATCCCCGCAACGGCAATTGGCTCGACAGTCTCCGAATCAAAGCGGTCCATTTGCGAACGTCCACATCGCGAGTGCTGGACGTTTTCTGTGCAAACGCCGCGGTGATCATCAGCATGACCGCCCACAATCAATTCGACGGCGCGGAAGGCACTCGCCCGTTCCAAGTCCCTCCTGATGCCCGCCAACTTGTACCAGGTCGAGGACGCGTTCGTGCCGCCGGTGCCCGGCCTCAAGCCCGCCGCCGCGTTGACCGTGGACGTGCTGGACGAGAATGCGAGCGACACGTCCACGGCATCGCTGGCGCCCACCCCGCTGCACAAGCTGCGCGCCGCCGCCGGACACTCCGAGCTCAGCGGCCGCGTGTTCGCGCGTGCCGACCGCTTCTGCTCTGGCGCCGACGCCGTGCTGCACGTGGCCGGCCACGTCAGCGCCAACGTCTTCGACTACCCGCTGCTGGCCGCCGCCGAGAGCGCAGGCACACAAGAGGCCAAGCGCAGCGCCCGCGCACGTGTCGTGACGCTCGAGATCCGTCCCGGAGCCGCCGACGCTGTGCGTGGAGCGCTGGCTGTGGGCGCGTCCTCAGCGGCGCTCATCCCGTCGCAGACACTGCCGCTGTTCCTGCCCAGTCTCTTCCAGCTGGCGCAGGGCGCGGCTACCTCGGCGCCCGCCGTGTTCCACGTCGCGTGCGAGTCCATCCGCCGTGACATGGCCGTCGCCAGCTCGTACGAACCGCTGTACGCGTTGCAGCACTCGGGCGCGCTGCTGCTCAACTCGGCGTCGCCCCAGGAGTGTCACGACATCGCCGTCGTGGCTCACGTGGCGGCGCAGCGTCTGCACAAGCTGCTGGTGCACTTCTACGACGGCGCACGCGTAGCGCGGGAGCTCGCCAAGGTGGATACACTGACGGAGGAATCGCTCGAGACGCTCAGTGCTCTCACGTCCGGTGGTGCGCAGACCGGAGACGTCGTGGAGCAGGTGCAGCACGTCATGGACGACCTGTTCCACGTGCTGCAGCGCCAGTACCGCGTGTACGAGTACTTTGGCGCTGAGGACGCCGAGTACGTTGTCGTGGTGGTGGGCGAGGCCGCCGCCGCACTCAAGCAGGCAGCCGCCTACGAGCAGATGCTCGGAGGCAAGGTCGGCGTGGTGCAGGTGCGTCTGCTGCTGCCGTGGTCGCACAAGCTCTTCGCGCAGGCTCTCCCCGCTACGGTGAAGCGCGTGGTGGCTCTGGAGAACGTGGTCCCCAGCGCGCTGACGTTCCAGCGCGGCCTGTTGACCCAGAACCTGCAGGTCTTCTTCCAGTCGACGTACTGGCAGCCTTCGGTGGAGACCGCCCCTGTGGTGGTGACAGGAGTGTACGGCGGCGTGTTCCGCAACTCGACCTTCTCGGTGGGTATGGGTCGCGCTGTGCTGCGCCACTTGGCCACGTCCTCCTCGCGCCGTGCTTTCGTGGTTGCCAAGAGCGAGGAGCTGTACGACGCCGCTCTAGTGAACGCTGCTTCGGAGAGCAGCCAGGCCACCAAGTTCGACGTCGTGCTCGGCGAGTCGCTGGAGCTGGAAGGGTCCGCCGCTTACACCAAGCAGTTCCTGTTCTACGGCTTCGACGACGTCGAGGCCGACGGTGCTCGTGCTGGCACGGAGACCAGCTCGGTGTTCGAGTCGACGCTGGACTTGCTGAACAAGAACCCTGCCACCCGCGTGAACGCCGTAGAGACCCACAGCGCTGGTGAAGAGGCTGCTGCGCGTCCGGTGTCTACGCTGGAGGTGCGAGTTGCGCTGGACGGTGGCAACGGACCGGCGACGTCGGAGCCTGTTGAGCAAGCGGATGTGGTCGTAGTGACCCGCCGTGAAGTGCTCTCGCACTACGATGTGGCTCGCAGTGTGAAGCAGGGTGGCAAGCTTCTGGTGCTGGCGGACTGGAAGACGTCGGACGATGTGGACGAGCGCGCGGCGTTCAAGCAGCAGGTTGCTTCGCGCGACATTCAGCTTTTGGTGGTGGACACTGTGGAGCTGGCCTCTCGCGTGGAGGACGACGATGTTGCTGCGGTGGGCCTGCAGACGGCTTTCTTCAAGGCATCGGGTCTGTACGATGAGAGCGTGGTGCTGGCTCTGCTTGAAGCGCAGTTTCCCGCAGAGAAGCACTCGGCGCTGCGTTCGTTCGTGTCTGCAGTGTGGGGCGACGTGCTGGCGCTCTCTTACCCGTCAAGTGAATGGCTGTCAGCCACGGATGTGGACGAGAAGGCGGCCACTCAGCCGCTGACTGCGTTCTCCAGCGTGGCGACGAGCAAGGTCCCGTTCGCCAGCAGTGCCGAGTCGGTGAGCGCTGCCTCAAAGGCTGCTGGAAAGCGCCGCTCGTACGCAGAAGTGTCACGCGAGACGAAGACTGCGTGGCAGCTGATGTTCCCGAGCGCGTTCGAGGCTCGCCACGGCGTGCGCGACCACGTGACGGATCTAGTGACTGTGACGAAATGGGAGCGTCTGACACCGGAGGACTACTCGCGCAACGTGTTCCACATCGAGATGGACACGACGAACACGGCCATCAAGTATCGCATCGGTGAGGCTCTTGCCGTGTTCGCCCACAACGACGAGAAGGACGTTGTGAAGTTCCTGCAATCATACAATGTGGAGCCGGAGGCGCTGGTGGCGCTCCCGGTGGCTCACAAGAAGAAGAAGGGCGAGGTCGCGTCGGGACCAAGCGAGGAGACATTGACGTACTTCCAGCTCTTCTCGCACGTGCTGGACATCTTCGGCCGTCCGTCGAAGAAGTTCTACCAGGCCCTACTGGAGTGCGCCACGGACGAGAAAGAGAAGACGACGTTGGCGGCGCTGCTGGACGCCGACGGCAAGGATGAGTACAAGCGTCGTGTGGACGAGACGGTGACGTTCGCGGAGCTGTTGGAGGAGTTCCCGTCGGCCCGCCCGACGTTGGCTGACTTGCTGACGCTGGTGCCGCGCATCAAGCCGCGCCACTATTCCATCGCTTCGAGCATGAAGATGAACCCGACAAGCGTGCACCTGCTGATCGTGGTGCACGACTGGACCAACCCGAGCGGCAAGTACTGCATTGGCCAGGCGACTCGCTTCCTGTCGGGCGTCAAGCTTGGCCAGAAGCTGTCAGTGTCGGTGTGTTCGTCGGTGATGAAGCTGCCGACGAACCCGGAGGACCCGATCGTGATGGCGGGTCTGGGAACGGGTATGGCTCCGTTCCGTGCGTTCATCCAGGAGCGCGCGTTCCTGCGCTCGCAGGGCGTGAAGGTGGGCCCGGTGGCTCTGTACTTCGGCAGTCGCCACAAGGCCAAGGAGTACCTGTACGGCGACGAGTTGGACGCGTACGAGGCCGATGGTCTGGTGACGTATCTGCGTTGCGCATTTTCGCGCGACCAGGAGCACAAGGTCTACATCCAGGACAAGATCGCGGAGGACAAGGAGATCTTGGCGGACTTGCTGCTGCGCCAGAACGGCCACTTCTACCTGTGCGGCCCGACGTGGCCCGTGGCGGACGTGCGCGAGGCATTGGTGAGCTCGTTCATACAGGAGGGTGGTCTGGACCGTCGCCAGGCGAACGCAACGATCGAGCGCATGCGCGAGGAGGGCCGCTACGTACTGGAGGTGTACTAAGAGCCGGACAAAATGTTCGCTGCCGATGAGCTAATTTGAAAACGATCTTACGATGCGTGCGGGTTAATTGTGAAAAGTGTTAGCCGTGATCTTCAGCTTATCGATTCTGCTACTTCATCTAGTACTACCAGTAACTTACTACCTCCGTTCGGAAAATAAGGGCAGTTTTGAAAAAATTTGCGCATAGCTCCGCCTCGTTTTTTTAGGATTATAAAATGTGCAGAGGGTTACTGCTGTTGGAAGTCGAAAGGGAGTCATCGGCATCATGATGGTAACCAAGGCTACGAGCTAGGCGTGCTTGTTCCGCCACTAGGGAAATGAAAGACATTTAGTAAAGAAAGACATCGAGATCAGAGGCATCTTGTAGTTCTTGACAACCAGCCAAATCCTGACCTTGCCGTCCCAGTCCCCACGAGGCCGCGCAACTGCACACAGGAACATGACTTTCTTGATGTGCCACTTGCTCTGCACAAACTGGACCGGCGGTTCTTCACTTGGCACATCGTCCTTCCCCGTCAAAATGTACACGTGCTTGCCCACCTTCTTCATGTAGAACCACTTCTCGTCCAGATGCACAACATCGTACATCGGGTCGAAGAAGTGGCGTCCATCCATGGTACGCTGCACACGGTCCACACAGTACTTGAGTCTGTCGGACATGTGCTTAGGCGACAATAGGGGGAGGGTCCTTCTCAGAGCGCGTCGCAGATAGCCTTCCTTGTATAGCCGGTTGATGAGGTAGGCGCTAGTGTTCGTGGCGTACTGCAGCCTGCGTTGATTCTCGCGATCCGCAACGGGGACTTGGGCCACGCGTTTGCATAGTTCCGCGCGGTCAACCTTCTTCCGGCCTCGCCGGCTCTAGCCAGCTTTCACCACTGCAGCGACACGATCCCCCATCGAGCGGATCCCCTTCTTCCAGACGCGCGTGACGGCCTTCGTGGTGAGCCCGAACTCGCATGCAATCGCAGTGATGTCCCCATAGCGGAGCCTGCCCTTAGTGCTGTGGAGTAGTAGTGTCTCCCACAGCGCTTGCGCCAGATCGTCGGTTATCTGCTTCGTCATGAGCGGAAGCGCTCAAGTTCGGGAATGAGGGGGATTTCAGCTGATCTGCCGAAAATGGGCGGGAGATTCAAACGGCGGTGGTGGTATCGGATATGAGGGGGTATACGCTATCATAAATCAGGTTGAACTTCAAACTGCCTTTTATTTCCGAACGGAGGTAGTACAACAACAACTACTACGTACGTATAGTACTACAAGTACTAGCAGCAACTTGATTTACTACTAGTATTCGATTTTATTCGACTAATGCTTTCGGTTGCTGGACGTGGTGAAGTGGTCGCTCGGATCCATGACCATGCAACACCAGTGCGTAGTCTGGGTGGTCAATCTGCGCTAAGGCAGCGTCGAGCAGCTGCAATGCACCAGCACACCATGACTGTAAGATACTCGAAGGACAAAGCACACGTGCAATACATAACGTACCTTCGAAAGTCTCTCTAGATGATCTTGACGGTGTGAGTTATACGTGCGCTCCTGTCGCAGTAAATGCCGATATCGCTCAAAGCTATATACACCCTTTTCGCGTCCCAACAGCTCGCCCTCTTCATGAATGCTTGTAATATCAGAACCACCCTCCATTTTCCCTTCTTGCTCGCCCATAGAGGTTTCAAACAACTCTAGAGCATGCTTCCATGTCAAGCCACCAGTTGGTCCCGATCTACTTTCAACGTCATCGTCACTTTCGCTGTCAGATAGACTCGGCACATCTCCAGCCCCGATTGTTAGAGATGGCATCGTCGTGCTTCTGATGCTCCACACATCTCCGAATATCGATAGATCATCATCAGCGTTTGTCACTTCATTCGGTTGTGGAAACAGTGGATCGACTTGATTCCTCCGGTCTGCCGATCCAACGAACACATCCGAAACACAAAGTCCAGCTAGCTCGTGATATTCCACGATGCTTTGGAGTCCAAGCTGTGAACTCTGCCAAGCTGAAAAGATTGAAGGTGGTGTGCGGAATACACGTTGTGGTAGCAGCGCATAGCTTGATTCAGTCTCACGTGGTCCTTGCAGCTCCATGAGTGGTCGCACGCTAGCTTGAGGGAGCAGGAATCGATCGTGCGGTAATACTTCCAGTAGTGACGGCGGCATAGCAGCTAATGCTTGTTCGCTATTATAACCTTCCCCGGAATCAAGATTCGACACAGAATCTGGAGCTGGCAGAAGCGAGGTAGCTACATCGCACTCCCCCGCTGCACCATGACGAAGCGTGCGACATTGTTCCAGGGACACGTGCGTCGGAAGTGCAGGTAGGCTCAGCAGCTCGTGACCCATCAAAAGGGCTTCGTCGCGAGGCTTGAGTTCCATGAACGTAAACGAGTTGAACTTGAGCTCCCAATCCGCTGGCAAAGCGATACTCTCTCGGCGCTTTTGCGTCGTGCTCTCTTCAACCAACGGGAAACTGGACAAGAAATACCGATGAGTTTCAGCGTTCGAGAGTGAGTCGAGACCTCCCTGCACTGGGTTCTGCAGCTCGATACCGAGAGAACCACCAAGTTGTACTTCTTTGCCGATACCTCCACCGCCGGATTGGGCATACGATTCCCAGTCCAGCGCGACTTTTTCGCGGACATGTGCTCGAGTCTTGGCACCACCAAGCCACGCGCGAATTCGGTCAAGACGTTTCTGAGCTCGAAACCGTATAATGCACGTTGACACTGCGCGAACTAGACGACGAAGTAAACGCTGACGCCGAGCCCACAGATCGTTCTTGTACGACTTGAAATCTGGCGTGTAGGCCGGCATAAAGTGTGCTGGTAGCACTGCCGTTTTAAGCTCATCAGGCAAAAAAGCCTCGGTCCCATCACTTTGGTGAATTTGGTTGTCGGAAACGACCGGTGGCTCGTAGCGCACACTGCAAAACAATGTACGAAGCCGCTCTCGCTGCTGACGAGTCAACGTCTGAAAGTTTAACTCGCGAAGTTGGGCAAGCTGAGCTATTTGCTCACGCGAAAACAACCGCTGGCCAAGATGTACTTTGTGGCTTTGGAATTCGAGTGCCTTCTCAGTCCCTGCGACCTCTCTCATTTCTTGCTGGAAGAACATGTCCTTGACCTGCTTGCTGACGCGTACTCTATCCAGAAACCTCTCCTCTTCCCGAATGAGAGTTTGGAAGCTTAACGTCACAGCGTCTTCATTTTCGAGCCCCAGGCCATTCAGCTTGGCCTGTTCCTCTTGCTGCTGCTGTCGTAGCGCTCGGTTTGCTGCGATGGCCTTCTTCAGGTCCTTGGGTTTTAGCTTTCCCGGCTCCTGGTTCAGGACGAAAGTCACGCCTGTGACAGAATTCAAGCTGTTGGGGATTTCGACGCCTTGCACTTTTTCCAGTTCCTCTTCCTCGTCCGCATCATCAAACTGAGGTTCATCCTTACATTTCTTGTCTCTTGACTTGGCCCCATTTCGAGGAGTGTTGGTTTTACTTGCCTTCTGCTGTGCCTCGGATCCGCGCCGTGGTTTGCTTTCTGAAGAAGACGGTGCAGGCGAGCCAGCTTTGTGCTCCGAAACCGCAATGATGGAACCTGTGTTAGTGGCTGTGCTCGAGGACGAACCGGCAAGAGTACACACTCGAGGAGCGAACCCCAGCTGCGAAACATGAAGTTCGAGTTCGGCGCTTGCCGTCGCGTATATCATTGGTCGGAACTCGAGTTCAATACGTGCTTCTCCTCTTGGTGGAATGGTGCCTGTCAGCGGGAACACGGTAAACGCCGGGTGAGGCTTCGTGACCCGTAGCTCATACTCGAACTCAACCGGCACGGAGCACGCGATGTCCACGTATTTCCTGGCGCATGTGCCGCGCGGCACGACGCCGAAGTCCATCCGCGTTGGAAAAGTCACCTCGTTCAGCATGGGGTACGCGTGCAACGGGATGAGTGTGGCGCCGCTGCGAGCCACGTCGGTGCTCGATCCGTAGGCCACCTCTTCACAGCGCACCTGGATGCAGTCGTAGTAGTACTGGAAGCCTGCAGGCGGAGTGAAGGACACGATTATCTCCTCTGAAAGGCCCGCTGACACGAACGGCGGTCGATCTGCACCGGAGAAGGTCGCCCGGAACCCCTTCTTGCCCGTCGGGAAGGTGTAGCGGAGCCGAACCGCTTTGGCACTGTTGTTGTGCACTCGGACGCGCTGCTGCACCGAGCGCTCGAGCTCAAAGCCGCCGAAGTGGACGCTCGTGGGCTGCGCGTACAGCAGCTCGTCGGTCGTAGTGGACATGGGTCTGCGTGCGCGCGGCGAGGCCACCGGCGACGTCGATACACTGGAGCTTGAGAGCGGGTGGATGGGGGACGAAGGGGCCGCCACGCTTCGCCCCGCGCTGTGATTCGCCTCGGCCCTCCTCATGGCCGTGGCAGGGATCAATCTGCGGTGGCATTGCTGCGACCCTTGAAGATCGCGGACGTGCAGCCCTAGCCGCACGAGCAGCTATTTTTAGAGCGACATACACTATTGGTGCAGTAGACGAGCGCCATGCTTCGCGATGACCCGCACCAGCTGAGCCCCTCGTCGTCTCATCCGGAATCCAGGTAATCTTCGCGCGCGCGGCGAGATCGGGCCGTCGTCGTCTCGGCGCCCAGCACGACTGCAAGCGTGGCTGTGGAAGTTCACGACGTTGCCCGCGCTGCGACGGCCCCAGCAGAAAAAGGCGATTGAACCCACGCCATACAGTGGTTCATACAAAACCCAAGTGAACCCGGCGTTCTTTTCGCTAGGTACAACCTTCGAAAACGAATATGCATACCGTCTCAGAGCCTTTTGCCTAGGGCTGTGTTGAAAACAACCTGCTATATTATGTACACCTCTACTTGGCGATTCAAACATCGTAGCCGTGAGGATTCTCTAAAAAATAGAGACGGTCAGAGACCGGGGCCACCTCATTAACGCGCTGTTGTCTTGGTGTGCACTCGTCGCTCCTGCTCGACGAAGGTCCGCCCCCTCATTGTGCGAACGCCCCCAGCAGCAGCAGCGCCATGATGTCCACGACGGCGTCCGACCGCTTTGGCGCCGTGGAGCTGACGCCGCGCCATGACGAGCCGCTGCTGGTGCCCGGCTCGGCCGCGCTGGACGCCATGGCGGCGCCCTGCGTCGTGTCTGTGCGCGTAGTGGCCGCCCTGGAGCTGCGGCCCATGCACAAGGGCATCACCAGCAACCCCATGGTGGAGGTCTCGCTCGTGCACGACGACGGCTCGCACCAGTTCCAGCGCAGCGCCGGCTGGGGCATGGCCGACCTCAAGGCGCCGCCCGGCATGCAGCCGCAGCGCAGCCACAGAAACAGCACATCGTCGTTGCCCGCGGGGGGCCACCAGCAGCACCACGGGATGACCACCAAGCCGTTCAAGTCCAAGGTGGTCAAGACGTCGCTCAACCCCATCTGGAACTTCGATGTGGACTTCGGAGACGTGGACACGGACATCGTCGTGGGCGTGCTCTTCACCGTGCGGCACGTCGAGAGGTTCGGCATGGTCAAGAAGGACATCGGCCAGCTGATGCTGTCGCTGAGGGATATTATGGAGCTCAAAATGGTGAGTGCGGGGGCGTCCACTGGGCGAGAGGGAAGGATCTGACTGACATTCGTGTGCTTTATTGTGTGTCGTGTGCAGAAACCTCCACACGAGCAGACGTTCACCATGCAGCCGACGGACGAGATGGTGCGGAGAGAGGCCCTTGAAGGCCCGAGCAACCGCAAGTCTGGCAAGCTCACGGTACGCTTCAATGGCTACGGCGTTCCGTCCAACTACACCGTCATGACGGACGGCCGCGTGTCCAACATGGTGAACACGGTCGTGGCACATGAGGACGAGTTTGGACGCAGCTCCAGGTCGCTAGTGGTGCACGACATCCGCGCGGAGGTGCGCAAGCTGCAGAGTTTCCATCAGACGAAGCCCCGACCAGGCGAGACGTGGTTTGCAGTGAGTGCGAACTGGATCCACGCCTGGCTGCTGTTTGTGTCCAAGTACAAGGGCGAAGAGGTTCATAGTCCCGGCACCGTGGACAACATGCCTTTGATATCGGACGACCTTATGAACGGCACGTTCCAGATCAAGACCGGCTTGGTCATCAAGAAGGACTTCCGCATGATCAACAAGAAGAGCTGGGACTACTACCAGAACGTCTACGGCGGAGGTCCCGCCATTGAGGTGCAGATTCCGAGTAACTGCGCCGAGCCGGCCGAGTGGATTGCGAATCTTCACCTCGACGTGGCTGGTCGTGTTAATTCCAACTACGTCGATTCCGACTGAGCTGCATCCTCTCCCATTCGGTCGTGCTCCTTCACAAGCCCGTTCACACGTCCAGATCAGTCTGTCATGTACTACAGCAACACGCTCGTCTATTTAATCACACATGACACGATGCACACACTCTAGGTTCTCTGTTTCCGATCTACACGAGGATAGGAGCATACTCTTCCCGGTCGCTATTGGCCTTGCCTGGGCTGCTTGCGTCCGGAGTATCCTCCGGTTCTTTACATTTAGCCTCGATTGTAGACGTGTTTTCAGGGTTTTCAGCCTCGTTAGCTTCTTCTGGTTCGACTGCTGCTGCGTTAGTCTGAGACGGGGGCACCGGCTGCAGATGCTGCTCCACAGCTCGCGAGGGGCGGCGCTTGACGAGCTCCTTCTCGATTTCGCCGTCCACGTCTAGCTCTAGGTCGCTCAAATCATCTTCACTTGGTGCGGTCTTGTTACTGTCAGACGAACTAGAGCGACCGACCACCAAGAAACCACGGCGCGACTTCCCTGAGTTGACAGAGGAGCGCTTTTTGTTGCCACCAAACAGTCCACGTCTGAGCCTGGCCAATGGGCCTGAGGGCGTAGGCGTCGCTTCCACCTCGGGCAAGTAGGAAGGTAAGCCTTCCGCCACACGAACAGCATTGCATCGCAAGAAATAGTTGCGCCAGAAAAGCTCCTCGGTGACCACAGGAACCGGGGCAGACTCCACCAGCGTCTCTCTCTTCTCGCGCAAGTTGGGGTTGCTCAGCAGCAGCTCCCGCGCCACGCCCTTGAGCATAGCATAGTCAAATACATATTCTTCCTCTCCGTCCGCAGGCTCCACGAATGTCCGTCGATAGATCGCGAGCTCCAAAATTTTCTCCTTCACTGCGGGATTCTCTCTCGTCTCACCGTCGTCTGTACGGACTTCCCACGGAAACAAGGGCGGCAGCTCCTTCTCCTGCTCATATTCATCCTTGTTCTCCTGCTGCTGGTCTTTCTCCTCTTGCTCGTCCTTCTCTAACTCTTTCTGCTGCTGCTGCTTTTCCTGCACTGGCTCGGCTTCAGGCACCTCCGCCTCGGGCCCCGGCTGCTCGTCGAGCTGCGACATCGGGGACAGCTCGTCCTCCGCTTGGGAGTTGGGGATGGTCTTGAGCTGCGGCTTGCGGCCGCGGCTAGTGCTGCGGGTGAGGACGGTGGCGATGCCATGCGCCTTGTTAGCCACCGTCCCGACCATCATCTGTAGATCTGGCAACGCAGAGCAAAACCAAAACACGTCAGCGCTGCGATGTGGCAGTGGCGGGAGGATGTGCTGCCGCCACACTGAATGGCCATCGAGGACTTACTGGCAGCGCTGTGGCGCATGCCGATTTCGCTGGCCCGCACGGCCGACATGCCGATCTCGCTCATACGCGCCGCCATCTTCTGGGCCCGCGCGCGAGGTTGGCTGCAAGATGAAGACTGAGTGGCAGCCGCTGCTCTTCGTGCAGACGCTGCGGAGTTAGGTACGCACGAGGCCAGATGGGATGTGGAAATGTCGCCATGCACCTCTACGGATGGTACACTGTACCACCAACAGTGTGTGCCGGATGGTCTCAAAAGTTGGTACAGAGTGCCGATAATGCGGTACTGTACAACTGTTTTCCCATACAAAATCAAGTACAGTACAGTGTACAGAAATCTGCTTGATTAAAGAACGCCGAACAAGTAATATCCTGTCGAGCTGTATGTTAGTGATTATGCTTTCAAGGCCTATTTATACCTCTCACCATCTATTAACTTTAAAATTGTAAACATATATCAGGCGTTCTTTATTGAAGCAGATTTCTGTAACACGTACCGATAAAGTAGCCAAGTAGAAGAATGTACTCATTGAACTTGGACCACCGACCTGAGACCTTCGATTTTTCGCGTTCTGGGTCGCGGTCAGAACTTCTGACCGCGACCAGTCTCCATTTAACATCCCTCTTCTCCCAAGATGGCGCGCTTCCTGCAGGTTCTAGCTGCGGCGACGGCGCTGTCGTCCGCGGTGGTTGCCCTCGGGACGAGTACGTACACGTGCTGCATTGCCCACCCCTGCACAGTATAATAACAGAGCTCTTCCTCACAGACTACGACCATGATGGCAAAACGACGTACTGCTGGCATATCGACGAACCCGCGTCTGACTCGAAGCTGAGCGAACTGGACCGCACACAAGAGTACTCGGGTGCCAACGGCTGCCCCATCGCCATGTCCGTGTCGCTGGGCGGCACCAGCGTCGAGGTGAACACGCCCGTGAACGTTACCTGGACAGTCGAAGCCGACTTCAGCGGCGAGAACCTCGTGAACATGACGAAGCTCGCATACGGTGAGGACTCCAGCGGTCACACGGCGCAGATTGTGCACTCGAACGTGCACTCGTGCGTGTACCAGTCGGGCTGTGATCCGTTCAACGACGGCGAGCAGCTCGAAGACAAAACATCGAATCAGATCGCCAACCTCACTGACAATGCGGCCGACTTTAAAGACGCGGTGCAGTTCAGCACGGCTGGGGCGTACTCGGTGCTCGCTCACATCATCATGCCCGATACCAATTCGTCGAGGCAATTCGCCTACGCCGTGTACATTGAGCTCACTGTGACTGAGGCCACAGAAGCGGACACGACGGAAGCCCCAGCGGCAAGCACCACCGACAGCAGCGGAGGCATCTCGCAAGCAGCTCTCATTGGGATCATTGTGGGTGGCGTTGTGGTGGTCGTGGCACTGGTGGTAGTTGCTGTTGTGGTGTGGCGTCGACAGGGCAACAGCGCGAACGATATGAGCAACTACAGTTACCCTCCGCCACCGCCGTATGATGCAGCATCGGACCTGTACTCGCTGAACGCTAAGGACAACACGGCTGAATCGGATGCTGGCACCGCGCGGGTAACTGGATCGTGGAGTATTCCTGCGAATAGCCTCCCAGCCCGAAGCTTGGATGGCACCAACGGCTCTAATGGATCACGCAGCTCCCATCCGGCTTCGGAAGGATACTTGTCGTACGGTGGAGGCTACCGCCCAGTGGATACTGAAGCTCCTCGGCCGAGGCGAGTGGATAGTGACGTGGAGCTGTAAGGGCCCAGTTCAGTCTAGCGGCGCATCAGCCTTTTTGCATTCTACCAATAAGGTATCAGGATGTATATGCAAACTTCTCACGTGCTCTTATCTGGATCTGTGTTCGTTCGCAGTACATGTATAACAACTTGTACTACAAAGAAGTTAGCTAGAGTACGTCGTCGACCGACTCGTGGTTTGAAGATGGTGTTGCAGTTTGTCAATTACTATCCTATTAATGGGAAAATGACCAAAGAGGTATGAATTCGGTCAAATAGGGCTAAACGTGTATGAACCAGCTAGCCCTACCCTGTACCGAGATGTTCGGTTATTCCACACACACCTTCATACACGTGCAGTCAAATGTTTGGCCGTATGGAATAATCAACACGAGAACATTTAGTGCGCAAAGGATACGAGTGGCGCGGAAGCTCAAAACAAATTCGGTGTCGCAGCATTCCTGGCTTACGAAACGTTACCATGTAGTCTACATTACACTACTTTGGCAACTTCATGCACTTCTAGAACACAAATGTTCACTCGATCTTCAGGTTCTTCTTGGTCCCCACGAACAGAAGCATGCCGCTGTGCTTATTGCCGCCATCCCGCCCATCAGGAACGCTGTGTTCGTCCTGTTCATGACGAGCGTCATGATAGCGTCGAGCGTTGGCCAATACCACGATCGGTGCTATATCTGGTGGCTTCATATTGCTCACCCCAAACGCCTTGATCGCCACGACCCTGATGAGCGGCATGACAGCAAGGAGCGTGGTGATCTTGGACAATACCGGTACCATCCTCTCCGCGGGCTTCATTCGCTTGGGATGAGTTCCTCAGTGGCCGCTTGAATAGGGTACTTCAGGTACATGTACCGGTAGTAGCTTCAATCGAAAGCACAGTGGTGAGTCGGTGAACGCGAGGCCCGCCCGCTACAACCGGGTACAGGTAGTATTCCACCATATCGTCGGGGTAAAGCTCTTCGTACTGAAGCTGCTTGGCAGAGAGGCCAACCATAATTGCTGAACGAAATGGCCGGTGCTATTCTGCCGCTAGTTTGTCCGGTGGAGAGAACGCAAATACTCAAGGGTTGATAGAACGCTTGGAAGTGAGAGTGAAGCGACCTTTTGATGCATGACTTCGGCTGAATATAAACATCACAGCTAATAATCGGGGCAACTCCCGTCCTCGGGATTCATACACACTCAGACAATCTTTGCATTACCAAGCATACCTCTTTAGTCTTTGTATTTCCAGCTGTATACCGAACACACATACCGTCACAGCTTTACACCTTTGGACCCATACCGACCGAATTCATACCTCTTTGGTCATTTTCCCTGATATTAATACGTACTTTTAACTTATTTTTTTTACTACTGTAGACTACAGTATGGATTATTTACTACAGTCTGTAGTAAATAATACATGCAAGTTGAAGCTATCAAGTTTGCGGGTAAATACCTACAGACAACGACGATAAAACCCGCGCCACTTGCTAAATTATTACAGTGCTATGGAAAGGGACCATGTACAATGCGCAGTTATGATTGGCTAAACTGCACCAAATGTACTCTGTTTGATTAGACTCAGTACATAAAGTGGGTAAATGTGCATATGCGAAACATGACGCGGATTTTTTCGTTACGGGGCTTTTTCCGTCGTTGTCTGTACTTTCTTTGGGAGCAGAGCAAAAAGCGTTGCTCTCTTTTACAAAGAGCAACACTTTTTGCTCTGCTCCCGAACCTCTAAAGTAGCCACGCATTCGCAAATTCCAGAGTAAGCTTACAGTACAAAGTCGCACCACACAGTATTGTAGTAAGACCGGCATTTCTGTGAGACGGAGATCCGATCCAAAATGCTGAATCACGGTGATTTTAAAAAATCACCAAGATGGGAATGTGAATGCCGCACAGGCTTTGCTGTGCCACAGCGCCACGTGCTGGCCCAGCAGCCCAGCGCAATGCTCTGCGATTTAGGCATGCCGATCGGCAGACCAGTCCTCGGAGGAGTCCTCCTGGGAGGAATTTCCAAAATGCAGTAGATATGTACTGAGTTGGCCCACAAGGCAAAATTATTTCTATTGAGTGGACGATTCCTCAGTACGGCGTACTGCTTGTTGGTAACCTCGGTTGCAGATGGTTATAGCAGTGCATTGGTAAGTGCGCATTGTTTCTTTGTGCTATATTCAGAGGCAGGCTGTTGCGGCGAGTTCCACACGTACCGCGCCTCCCGGAGACGGTCGGTACCTTGACAGCGCTATGTGTTTGTGCGTTGGCTGCGTACTCATGGGTCTGGTCTTCTGGCAGAGAGATGGAGCGCGTGGCGACCATGGAGCAGCGCTATAAGGAGAACAAGGCGCAGAGAGACCAAGCGCAAGCACAACGCTGAGGAGTTCGAGGCCAAGATTCAGAAGCGCGCGGAGAAGCGGCGGCGACGCAAGGAGCGAGCAAAGTCGAAGGACGAGGCCCGAGAGGAGCAAGAGGAGGAGCAGAATGAGGAGAAAAAGGAGAAGAAGAAGAAGGAGAGTATGTTAGAGCGTGTATCCTGGCCCGTGAGCGGCTTGGCAAGCTGCGTGCAGATAGAAGACTGTGTATTTTGCTATTGCTTCCTGCCCTACGGTGGTTACGCCCGCAGGCGTCGCTAACCGCTGCAGACTCCCAGTAGCTAGATATGAAACGACCCAGTTCTGGTCTAAATGTAGAGCTGCTCCGCAGCCATCTCAACGTGAGCGTTATGGATGCGAATTCCAACAGAGTAGTGCAGACAAGGAGCAGTAAGGGCGCCGCCGTGGCCTACAACTCGACGTCGGAGCCCTCCGCTGCGCCTACAGCCGCTGCCAATGGCGCCATATATACTGCCTCAGTACTCTCCTTTCATCGTTCTGTTGGAGCCAACTCAGTACATATCTACTGCATTATGGAAATTCCTCGTCCTCCTGGCCACTGACGTCTTTGATTTGCCCCTGTCCGGCCCGGCTTGCCTGCGCAGTAAGACCTGCAAATTGCAGGCTGCAATGCGAGCCAATTCAACATTCAATCCGAGCCGCCCCTTTTGTGGTTCACTGCGACATCATTGTCCACCCTGCCACGACTGTAGCGCTCGAGGCTAGAGTCGAGCCACCTACCGCAGAGAAGAAATAGCAACAAGTAAAAAGCGACGAAGACACTGCATGGAGCCAACTTTGTATCGTTGGAGCAAATTGCATACCGGTAAAGGTATGTAGCACGGTACGGTGTAGTACACCGTACCGGGTGTACCGGTACAGGTATCGCCGTAGCTGCCACCAGATGGTGATCATCCATGTGTAATTCGCTCAACGCACTGTCTTATGAAACATTCCAGCCAATCGCTGATTTATCACTTACTTTTTTCTTCTTTTTTTTGATGCGTCAGCCAATCGCATATCCGTGCCGGACATATTTCGGACCAGGACATATTCCGGACCACTTGCCTCACATACCAATTTAAGTCAATAAGCAAAAAGCACCACCCTTGCGATCGTCGCGAATCATCATTAATAATAGTCTGTGGGCTCTGAAAATTGCGCAAACAGTGAGAGGAATGATCCAGCTTTCGAACAAGCCCACATCTGATTTCCTCAGATCCGATTTGACGCCACAGCAGCTATCCGAAGCCCCCCTAATGACCAAGGTCCCAGTGGAGACGTGGGAGGCTGCTATTGCCGCTGTCGCTGGCGGCTTGAGTGAGCGCAAGGCCACTAAGGCTTACGGCATCTCTCGTGGACCTCTTCACCAACGCATCAACGGGCTTGTACCGCTCGAAGCTCGCCTAGGCCCCCAGCTGGGCTACATTACCGAAGGCGCTGACCGAGGCGTCGTTGAGACGGTGCGCTACCGCGCGCTGCATGGGATGTGCGTGAGGTATGAAGAGCTGCGCAGCATGCTCCGAGTGGCGGCGGAGACGGCGGGGACGCGGCCATTGAATGATGACTTCCCTAACGACAAATTCACTCAGCGCTGGCTTGCCAAACACCCTGACTTGTCATCTCGCACGGCTCAGCTTTTGGACGTCGACCGTGCTTCGGCTTCTACAGCCGATGTCGTCTTGCATTACTTCAACAACCTGCAGAGCGTCATGAAGACGCTGGACCTATTAGACAAGCCCAATCGCATCTGGAACTGCAACGAGACGGGCATTTGCCCTCAAGGGCGAGGTCGTGTGCGGGTTATCTGTCCAAAAGCGCTACGAGCTAACGTTCAGCGCTCTGCTGACCGTGAAAACGTGAGCATTATGGCGTGCGTGAATGCAGCGGCGAAAGAATGCCACCGCTTTACATTTTCAAGGGTGTGAGGCGAAAGCATCAGTGGATGGCTAAGGCTAAAAAAACTGCGCGCTGCGCGGCGAGCGACAGCTCCAACATCAATGGAAAGTTGTTTCTCCACTGGTTTAAGTGGTTCGTGAGCTTGTTGCCACCGGAGCGACCCCAGCTACTTATACTCGATGGACACCTTGCTCACATCCAGCTAGATGTCGTGAAGTACGGGACGGAGAACGACGTCCATCTATTTGTGTTGCCTGCCCACACATCCCATTTCCTTCAGCCCCTTGATGTGGCAGTCTTTGGAGTGTTCAAGACCCTCTATGAATCTGCAGTCAAGCGGTTTTCAATCCAAAACGATGGCAAAATGCCAATTAAGGATGATATTGCTGGCATTGCGTCCGCTCCTTTGATTGAGGCCTGCTGCGCTGAGAACGCTACGAAGGGGTTTAAAGATGCTGGTCTATACCCGCTGTCTTTGAATGTCATGATGAAGAAGATTATTGGCAACAAACCGACGGTGCGCCGCGATGAATTACCACATCTATCCATTATTCTGAGCCAGAAGGCTCCTCTTTCCAATTTGCTGCACGTTACCGAGCGTCAAAAACGTGTGCTTCGAGAACTTGATTTGAATGTGGACGCGCTCAACGTCGTTAACCTGCTTTCGAGCACGGTGGTAGCACCACAGGCTCAAAAGCGGAAACGGGGAGACTGAGTTGACGAGAATTACTCTGGAGGTCAGCTTCTTAGCTATGAGATGATGGTTAATGCGGCTTCTGCAAAAGCAGCATCAATAGCTAAAACGAAAGCAAACAAGGAGTCAGCTCCGATGGAAAAACGTGCCCGGGATGCAATGAACTTGCACGACAAAGCTGGCCACCAAACAGAGAGGTCGAAGAAGACACTCGAAAAGTGGGAACGTGCTGCTGTGAGACGGGAGCGAAAGGCAGAACGAGCTGCAGCACAACGTGCAAAGGCACAGCGAACCACTGCCCAGTGCGAGCAGCGGCTGAATCAGCAGGAGGTCGTGGAGCGAGCGGCCGATGGTTGTACGCTCTGGGTAGATGTATGAGCCAACTCTGGCATACAAAAATCAATAGTAAAGCTGGGTGGTCCGAAATGTGTCCAGGGCGTATCGTCAGGTATACAAAAGATAGTATAAATCGTTAAGTGGTCCGACATGTGTCCGGCACGGATAGGTGGAAATCGCGCAGCTGACTACCCTTAGCCCTAAAGCCGGATCAGCTTGTCGCCCTCGTTGTCACAACGGTTGTGTGCATACTAAGGCGAATTTGGACTCAACTGTAGAGGAGCTTGTTGGCCTGCCGATCAAGCGACCGAGCGCAAGTCAGTCGCACAGAAGCGGAGGCAAAGCGCAGGCTGGAGGGTCTCCAGTGGAAACTGCAGATAGGCGGCGTCAACCAGATCCCAATCGGTCCCCGGAGCGGAGGAAGTGCGTCGAACAGCATAAGCAAAACTGGTGTTCCGGCCTTATGCACGAGCGTGGAAGACATCAACAACAGCGGAGAACAATGATGGAGACGTGCAGGTGTCGGTGTCGGGCGAAAGACAAAAGCAGGAGAACCAACAATCTTTGCAGACGCTCCGCCGCGTGGCTGCCCCTTGTAGCCACCTTGATGCTGGCACAGGTTGCCGCCGTGACGTCGGCGGCCCCGTCCTCTTCGGACTACGTTATGGACGGCGCCACCACGTACTGCTGGGAGGTGGACACCTCCATCTACTCGAACACGGTGGATGGCTCCTCAGTAAACATGGCGAGCGCGCAGGGCGACGGATGCCCGTTGGCGCTCTCGATCGCGTTTCCAACGGACGACGTGTATGTGTACGACTCTGTGGACATCTCGTGGAACGCTACCGAGCGCTTGGCATCGAGCGGCTACTTAGAGAGCAACAGTTTCGGCATCACGGAGCTGGCTGGTGGATTTGACCGCATCACGAAAATCTACTACCAGATCACGGCCTCGAGACTGCGGACGTGTCTCTACGGCGCGGACTGCAACCCTGTAACGACTGGGTCACAGCTGACCGAAAACACTACCAACATCCCGTTGAACTTCACGAACGGCTTGGCGGCGTTTGATTCTTCGGAGCTGTCGTTTGACCAACCAGGAAACTACACCCTGCTGGCGCACTTGATCCTGCCCAGCAGCACCCCCACGTCCAAGCGTTACGACTATGCCGTATTCCTCAAGGTGCAGGTCCTGTCACGCAGCAGCGTCGCTGTCGCTGACACCACTGCAACGCCGTACTCGGAGTCAACCGGAACTAACAGCAGCAGCTCAGGTGTATCTACGGAAGTCATCTGTGTGCTTATAATTAGCGGGATCGTGGCGGTGGCCCTGGTTGTCATTGGCTTTGTGACGTTGCGCTCCAAGATCGACCGCAACCCCGAAGCGAATGGCGGCAGCAGCAAGCGGAAAAACAAAAAAGGCAGAGGCATGTTTGGCTTTTCAAACACCGGCATCAACTCAGCTGGCGGAGTCGCAGTTGTGAGTGACGGTGAGGCCGAAGAGTTTGCCATGCTCAGCATGCATGAAGCAACAATGCGCCAGAAGCGGAATAGCACGTTTCTCAGTGCGCTCTCGCGTGGACGACGACGCAGCGATGCCGCACCTCAAAACAAGAGCGGCAGCCCTCTGCAGTTTGCTGGACCGATGTGCGGCCAAAGCTTAGACCGCAAGGCCGCTCTACCAATCGACGACGGCTTTAGCGCTGGAGACATCACCCCACAGACCATCACGATCGAAACCCCTGTTACTGGTCGTGGCAACTACACGGGACTTGACAACACGCCGAAGGTATTCGCGCCTCCTGGTCAGATCATGTTTAACGACATTATGGAGGACGAGGTGGACTCAATTCGGCGATCGGGCGGTGTCGTCGCTGTGGCACGCCGACCCAACTTCGACGACAGCACCATGTCCGATGTGACGGACTTGAACCTGACGGCGGTGTCTGTGCGCATCAAGCAGCACCGTGCCAACGCGGAGCAAGAGGCGGCTGCTGCCACTCATATGAAGCAGGATGTGCTTACTGCGGACGATCTTCGCGATTCCGAGGCCGGCCCTCTTGCACTGAGCGACCTTCTCGCTTCACGCGTGCGGAAGTAATTCCTAACAAGCGATGGGGTTGATGATGGTTGTAGATTATTTCTTTTTGCCAAGACGAGCTTCAAGCAGGATCTCCAGCGGAGAGTCCCCACAAGGAGGCCGCCTCGTTAGTGGATTTATTTTTCCGAAGAAGGGAACGAACTCAAGGTAACAACGCGCAGCATTAGAAAGCGCGTACACTCACAAAAGCTAAAGGTTAATATATCCAGACGCTGTGAATAAATACTCAAAACATGCACTTCGAAGTAGTTAAGCTTCTTATTGCTTTTGTTGATGAGCATACTCGTTTAGAGTCTCAACTTGGTTCATTGACCTTGGTGGTCTCACAAAGCGCAATGTGCACTCAAATCAAATTGTACGGTACTAGGGCAGCATTAGAAAGCGCGTACACTCACATAAGCTAAAGGTTAATATATCCAGACGCTGTGAATGAATACTCAAAACATGCACTTCGAAGTAGTTAAGCTTCTTATTGCTTTTGTTGATGAGCATACTCGTTGAGAGTCTCAACTTGGTTCATTGACCTGGTGGTCTCACAAAGTGCAATGTGCACTCAAATCACATTGTACGGTACTAGGGATACGTTTCCAGAAAAACTACGTGGGCCACACACGTAACCTCCCGAGTAACCGTGTAACTGGTGGTTGTCGCCAACCATCCAATCTCCAGCCCGATTCAGACGAGTGACAACCGAAGCAGGCAGAGCTCGTCTTCCGGCAGTAGCAGCAGCACCAGACAGCGACCATGCGCGTTCACACATGCTACTTCTGCTCCAGCCCCGTGTACCCGGGCCACGGCATCACGTTCGTGCGCAATGACAGCAAAATCTTCCGCTTCTGCCGCTCCAAGTGCCACAAGAACTTCAACCGCAAGCGCAACCCGCGCAAGGTGAAATGGACCAAGGCCTTCCGAAAGGCTGCGGGCAAGGAAATGGCCCTGGACACGACGTTCGACTTCGACAAGCAGCGTCACCGCGCCGTCAAATACGACCGCGAGCTCATGGGCGCCACCATCCACGCCATCGAGCGCGTGACGCAGATTAAGGAGAAGCGCGAAGCGGCCTTCTACAAGAACCGCATGAAGGACAGCAAGGCCAAGGCCAAGGCTCGCGACCTGCGCGAGCTGGAGCAGAACATCGAGCTCATCCAGCCGGCGGCGGCCGCCCTCAAGGACCAGGCGCAGCTCAACGTGTCGGCCTCCAAGCAGAAGGACGCGGCGGCCACCGAGGCGCCGTCCTCCATGATCTTAGATCAGTAAAGTTATGCCCTCCGCGGGTTGTGATCTCCAATGCATACAGCTTCGTTTTAGTTCAACCGGCTTACAGCTTGCACCTGCAGCGTTGCAACTTTTAACTTGCTCAGCGAAAGCTACTGCACCTGGTACAATCAGTCGGGGTGTTGAGCAGTGTAACCTTACCAACTCTTCTGCTTCATGCACAGACACAGACTTTATTGCTTGCGACCATGATTGGTGACCACTACGGCCGGGCCGCAACGACGTGCGCAGACATGAGGTCACTGCCGTTTCTCGCATCATGCGCGAGGCCACCGCCGCCATCAGTCTGTGCGCACGAGTCGCACTTAGTCGGGACTCGACTGGGGGTAGGCGTTGCGCGCTGTGCCAGCCAACTGCCGCGGCATACAAAAAGCAAGTGTGACACGCGGAGGGGGAGCCACCGCCTCGCCTTCAGTTCAGGACAGGACCCACGGAACGGAAGCGAGCGCGGAACCATGTCGGACAAGCTGACGCGTATCGCCATCGTGAGCACGGACAAGTGCAAGCCCAAGAAATGTCGCCAGGAGTGCAAGAAGTCGTGCCCCGTGGTGCGCATGGGCAAGCTCTGCATTGAAGTGGGGCCTAGGAGCAAGGTGGCCTTCATCTCGGAGCAGCTCTGCATCGGTTGCGGTATCTGCGTCAAGAAGTGCCCGTTCGAGGCCATCAACATCATCAACCTGCCCAAGGACCTGGAGAGCAACACGACGCACCGCTACGGCGCCAACACCTTCAAGCTCCACCGTCTGCCCATGCCCCGCCCCGGCCAGGTGCTGGGTCTCGTCGGCACCAACGGTATCGGCAAGTCCACGGCTCTGCGCATCCTCGCGGGCAAGCTCAAGCCCAACCTTGGCAAGTTCGACGCTCCGCCCGAGTGGCAGGAGATTCTGACCCACTTCCGTGGCTCGGAGCTGCAGAACTACTTCACGCGCATCCTGGAGGACAACCTCAAGGCCATCACCAAGCCGCAGTACGTGGACAAGATCCCCAAGGCCGTCAAGGGCACGGTGCACGAGATCCTGTCGGCCCGCTGCGAGAAGCAGGAGAAGCTGGAGCACTTCCTGAACGAGCTGGACCTGTCGCACGTGCAGGACCGTGAGATCGAGAACCTGTCGGGTGGTGAGCTGCAGCGTTTCGCCATCGCCGTGGTGGCCGTGCAGAAAGCCGACATCTACATGTTCGACGAGCCATCCTCGTACCTGGATGTGCGCCAGCGTCTTAAGGCCGCCCTGGTCATCCGCTCCTTGGTGGACTACAACGCCCGCTCGTACGTCATCTGTGTCGAGCACGATCTGAGTGTTCTGGACTATCTGTCCGATTACATCTGCGTGCTATACGGTACGCCCTCGGCCTACGGTGTGGTCACCATGCCCTTCAGCGTGCGTGAAGGTATCAACATTTTCCTTGCCGGTTTCGTGCCCACGGAGAACCTGCGTTTCCGTACGGAGGAGCTGACGTTCAAGGTCTCGCAGAACGCCGACGAGTTGGGAACGGGTGAGGGTGATGCCAACTCGTTCAACTACCCGCCTATGACCAAGACTATGTACAAGAAGAAGAAGGACACTGCCTTCAAGCTGCACGTCGAGGCTGGTGACTTCACGAACTCGGAGATTATCTGTATGCTTGGTGAGAACGGTACCGGTAAGACAACGTTCATCCGTATGCTGGCTGGCCTGCTCAAGTCGGACGAGATGGAGGCTGCCGAGACGGCGGACGACGATGAGGCAATGTCCAACTGCGCTCTGCGTTACGACTCGTCCACGATTAGTTACAAGCCGCAGAAGATTGCGCCGAAGTTCCAGGGCACCGTTCGCGAACTGCTGCACCGTCGTATTCGCGAGGCTATTGTGCACCCGCAATTCGCGACGGATGTGACCAAGCCGCTTGCTCTCGACAACATTATTGACCAGGCCGTTCCCCACCTGTCCGGTGGTGAATTGCAGCGTGTGGCTATCATCCTGTGTCTGGGTAAGCCCGCGGACATCTACCTTATCGATGAGCCCTCCGCCTACCTGGATTCCGAGCAGCGTATTTTGGCTGCCAAGGTTATCAAGCGCTTCATCCTGCACGCCAAGAAGACGGCTTTCGTGGTGGAGCACGATTTCATCATGGCCACGTATCTGGCCGATCGTGTCGTTGTCTACGACGGCAACCCGGGTATCGAGTGTACCGCACACTCCCCGCAGAGCCTGCTGACGGGTATGAACCAGTTCCTGAAGCAGCTGGAGATTACGTTCCGACGGGACCCCACGAACTACCGCCCTCGTATCAACAAGTACGCCTCCGTGAAGGACGTGGAGCAGAAGAGCTCGGGCAACTTCTTCTTCATGGACGACTAAGCTGTAGACGTATAGGAGGACGGAAGCGCGCGGACTAAGCTGGCGGAGATCAATCAGCAGTCCGTTTGACAAGCGCCTTGATATTACCATGAGGCAGTGCGGATTGAAGGCGTCGACAGGTGCTGGTGCTGCTTGCCATACATAGGTAGAGGAACGCAAGACGTGTATCGTGAAGAGAGCCGAGCTGCGCGCCCAACGCTAGCAGCAAGACGGTGGAGTAAGTAGAGAATATACATCGGCACGTTCACGTGCTTGGATTTTTAGTTAAGAGTGTTTCTGTAGCTCCTTGTGGATTCTTCCGAAGTCCTGAAGAAGACGAGCGAGCTGCTCGTTGTCCAGCTCCAGCATCACCTGCAGAGACAATAGAGATCGTGAGACTGATAGATATCCTGTTGAGAAAATAACGTGTGCGGTACGACGAACCTGTCGTTCGGAGCCATCAGATTTTGCTAGACGCAGCTTGAGCGCAACCGAGCGCTGTCGGTCGCCGCAGAGCGAGCTGTTGGCCAGGTTCACGCGCACTGAGTAGTCGAAATCGCGCAGCACCTCGCCTTCGCTGAGGCTGGCGACGTCCATTTCGGAATGGCTTGTGTCGTGCACATCATTATGTACTTTCATAGGCTTATAAGATTTGCACCAATCACAGATCGTTATTCAGCCCGAATATGAATTATGTCGGTGCCACCCCCTTGGCCGCACGAACGGGAGGCCAGCACCAGCGGAACTCAACTTTGAGCGGCGGAGACTCGGAGACTCGAAGGCATGTGGGCGAAACAGGCAGGCAAGGCCATCCGGTCGCTGGGGCAGATGATCGACCGCGTCGGCGTCTCTCTGGAGGGCAAGCTCACCTACACGGAGCACCGTAAGTCGGCCGCACAAGCAGCGGAGCAGCCTCGTCCTTTGCGCCCGCGGCGTTGGATTCGCTTCGACTAAACTCGGATTGTTTGCTGTTGATTGCTGCAGTGAACCCGTCCACGCGCGCCGTGAAGAACCTTGGACGCGCGCCCAAGTTCGAGGAGGGCGTGTTCGTGGCGCCCAACGCGTCGGTGATCGGCGATGTGAAGGTGGGCAAGGGCAGCTCCATCTGGTACAACGCCACGGTGCGCGGCGACGTCAACCACATCACGATCGGCGAGAACACAAACATCCAGGACCAGGCCGTGGTGCACGTGGCCAAGATCCACCAGGACATCCCCACCAAGATCGGCAACAACGTGACCGTCGGCCCCAACGCCATCGTGCACGCCTGCACCATCCAGGACCACTGCATCATCGGCACGGGCGCGCAGGTGCTGGACGGCGCCGTGGTGGGAGCCAAGTCCATCGTCACCGCCGGCTCCATCGTCACCATGGGCAAGCAGGTGCCTTCGGGCCAGCTCTGGTCGGGCATCCCAGCCCGCTACCTGCGCGACCTCACGGCCGAAGAGATGCAGTTCATGCAGCAGTGCTCGGCCGAGTACACGCAGCTGGCGGAGCAGCACGCCGAGGAGTGCGCCAAGAGCTTCGAGGAGTACGAGGCCGACTCGGAGCGTTTCAAGATCCTGCGGGACGTCGGCGAGACTGGCCTGCCGCAGAAGGACGAAACGCGCGAGGATACCGGCCTCTACTTCCGCTACTAGACAGCTGCACGCGTTCTTGAAGAGAGGGCGATGTTGAGGGCAGAAGTTAAGATGGCGAAGAGCAAACAAAAAGAATGAAATGCACACTACGATGGAATGTCTCTGTGGGTGAGCAGAGCGGTCTTGGCTTGCACTTCGACCAAACAGCCCAATAATCCTGTTTCGCTTCATTCTTCATCACTCTGCTCCTGCACTGCAACTGCACCAACGAACGAAAAACAAAATGTTTCTGAGTATTCTGAGTACCCCAACAGCCCAGCGCCGCTAGTTCCAGTTGCCTTACATGACAGCGCGATTAGCTTCAGGAAAAAGTCTCGGACGACTGACTGCCGCAATGCCGTCGAAGTCGCAAAATCTTTCGGGTTGGCCATGAGCTACAACAGACAGTAACGATTCAGTCGACAATGGCATCAGCATCTATGGATACAAGCTATGCAGTACCTGGTGCATGCTGGTCATGAGAACCGGGTCCTGCAACGCTTGGCCAAAGTATGGATCTTGGTTCATGGCAGCCATCAATGACGGTCCAAACTTCACGCTCAAGAGTAATTCCAGCATCTCGGCGTCCTCATCACTTGGGCCTACGGAGTCCTGAAGCCCCAGCACTCCTGCTTCATCCACTGTTGACGGGTGAACCAAATTTGTGATTGCCGCAAGGGCTTCTTTCTCATCCTTACACTGTTTTTCCAGTGCTAGCGCTGTCAAAAATCTCTCTAAGGTAGCAACAAATTCGTCATCGTCCGAATGAAAAAGTAACAGTCCAGGATCCTCCCCAACTTCCACCAACGCGTCATGGTAGGTTGCCCATTCTTCACTTGCGACGACCTGCATCCACAGTGCACGATTCTCCCCAGATGCAGCAGCGGCAACGCGTTCATCCAGATATTCAGCAGGCTGATTGCTCATCGTACAGTTTCCTTGATCGGCGAATTCATTTTTCTTCGATTGTAGGAAATCAACTAGCTTTTGGTAAAACGCTCGTAGCTCGTGATCGGCCAGTTGAGATTCGAGGACGTCTGGGTTCAAGCTCATGTCACGCAACGCCAACACGACTTTCTCGTTTTGCTGAAGCATTTCGCGCATACCATCGTTGTGCAAAATATCGTTTACAGCCTGCGCGTCCAAACCACCATGATTGCCTAGACAAAGGAACTTGAGATCGGTAGCTAGCTGCTGCACCGCATTCTCTCCCTGAAGCTTGGATCTCTTCTTGAGCTCAAGTTTTGCGCGTAGTTCATCTTCCCGGCCATTATACTTCGTCAGGAGCTTTTTGACCCTATCTTTATTTTCAGGACCATACCAAACCAGGAGTTCGTTCGATAGACCCCTCCGCTCCCGCTTCTTGGCGAGATATTGATGCCGCCACATCACCATGAGAAATAATGACTGGATCTTTGTAGCAGCTTCCGCTTCGTGGTCCTCCAGTAGTAACTCCAATTTCTCCACCAGACTAATCGAGTTAAACTGAACAGCCGACGAAGCAGAAACTCTTATCTTCGCAGTTTGACAATCATCGCATCGGAGCAGGTCGCTGAGCCACTGCAAAAGAGACTCGTCACTACTTGTGACTTCGTCCAGAGCGTAAGGCGTTCGCAAGAGGGCGCCATATCTTCCCAACACGATGCGCTTCGGAAGTTCAATCGCTGAATAGACCGACAACGGATCACGACAAATCTGCACCTGCTGGATTAAACGCTGTGAGCGGCATTGTTGAAAGACGAGTTCCTTGGTCACAAGTGAAGGTTGCTTCATGGCGTTCGGACGAATGCAATGGAAGTAAAATGGCATATTCGGTTCATCTTCAGTTGTCAGTGCGTTCACATGTGAACGAAACTGCCCAATAAAACTTTTGCTTCCAGGAGATCGAGCCTCTGCATCCTTGCTGTCGTTGGTTGACGCGGTACTCGTTTTGTTACATACATCCAGCATTCGTTGGAAATGAATATTACTCGACGCTTTGAGACCTTCCAACAGGTTTGCGTACACGAAGTCTGAATTTTTCTTCACAAAATCGTTCGCATCATAGAGAACATTCCCACGCGTATGTGGGATCACGAAAGGTAGCACGGTTAGCGCTACCGAAGATTGACGCTTCCCATTATTAAGCACGCGCGGTGGCTCTGGCAGTCGAGTTGGGTTGCGCTCGTAGATGTTGCGCACAAACAGCATATTTCGCTTCTCTTCTTGCTGTGCTGTCTCATTTTCACTTTGATGAAGAATGGTCAGTTCCTCCAGTGAGGCAAATACTCCGAGAGGATGCTCGTAAATAACGAGAACATCATTTTCCTTGCCGAAGATACGTCGCGTAGCTGAAGCAACGTCGTTGCTGTAGGCAGCCAGCACCACTTGCTCCTCCCTGGCATATATTTTCTCGCTTAAATAGTTAATGCACAGCTGATCCAGCGAATTGCACGTGAGATCTTCAAATCCGAATACGTCAACAATCTTCACCAATGCCACATCTTGAGCAGATATGTCCTTTGCGCCATCCGCTGGTATCGTATTCAACTTTGTTGCCTTATTCATAGCGCCCACGATATAGTCAAAAACAAGCTGGTAGAGCAAGCGTGCGAGAGAATCTCGGACATGATTGACTTGGCCTCTTTCTAACGTCACTTCAAAAGTCTCATTCGTCGACTGTAAGGTCACAATTCTCGTCGTTAGCATCCGTTCCAACTTCCCCACCGACCCCAAACCCAAGAGTTCAACGACTCGCCCAGGAGCATTAGACACACCTATCGAAGACATGACCAACTTTCCCGACTCTGCCTTGTAGTCCAGCCCAATATTGCCTAGCCACAGCACAGCACTCAGCACTTTAAAGATTGTTTTTTGCTGATCTGGAGATACATTCAGTTCATCCATCCCATCAATAACTTGCTGCCACCTTTCCACATCCTTCTTCCAGGTATCCTCTTTGCTAATGAATTCTGCAAGCTTATGATCACAGCGACCCAGATACGTAAAATCCGAGCAATTGACACCTTCAAAATGTAGATCCTTAGCCAACAAATGCATAAATGGAAATGCATTAACACCGGCCACCATCGCGTACAGGATGTGAAAGTTCATATCACTTTGGTCTCGCCCTGGGTTGTTCTTTTCGCGTGTTACACGCGATTTTTCAAGCAGAAACGGTGATATAGAGCACCCACAAATCTGAAACTCCCATGGATGAAGCCCAAATGAGATATACAAGGTTGTTACCTTGCCAAATCTCGATGAGTTTAGATTCATCGACGTTGTCGCGTGACCAAATGCTTCAAGAATAATGTTGGAATCCAAAACCGTACTCAACTTCTTGGCTGCATGTGGGTTTTTGAAGTACATTCGTAGTTGCTCTTCATCTTCGAGGTGTTCCAATTTGTCGTAAAAGCCAAAAAATAGCCCGTCCACGTGAACTTGAGGAAGACGCTTACTGCGGCTCACAGATGTCATTTCGTTCCAGCGCTCAGGTTGCAAATCCAGCAGCACGATCTCGTAGTTTTTGACACCTTTTGCTTCGAGCAGTGCAATTGTGCGAGCTTCCTCCGTTCGCATCTGTATAGTGCTTTTTGTCGAGCTAGTGAACAGCTTGATTGTTGGTTGACGAAGACTTGCGTTTACATGGGGTACCTTGTCCAGTTCACGAGAAAGGTCTGGTTGCGCCACAAGTACAAAATACTTCAGCAGATCCTTTGCCAGCTCTGTCTTGCCACTACCACTCTCACCGCAAAGGAATAGTGATTGACCCCAACTCCTTGTCATAACACGCTTGCTTGATGCCGCTGAGACTGAAGATGATTCGCCCAAAGCTCGTTCATTGTCGAAAAAAAGCCGAACGAGACTCTGTTTTGCAATGGAAAATGGATGGGGGGCGAGGGATACCTCGGCAGTAGCAGTATCAGCGTACGTGAGCACCACTTGTTCATCGTAAATGGACGTGAACCTCGCAGTTTGTAACAACCGGTATGGATTCATGACGATCATAGTGTGATGGTTGATGTACGTGTAGATTCGATCACTTTCGAAACGATCTGCTAGTGTTTCCACAACGTCTTCCTCCGAAATGGTAAGGCCATTATCTCCCTTCCACTTGGCAATTAAATCATCGTCATCCGTTCGATCTAAGCTCCACGGTTGCTTTGCTCGAATGTCATCCAATAAATAGAGATGGGCATATTTGGCCAACGTCGCACTGCGAGGCGTAAGTACTTTGACGCCGTGCTTCTCGTTTGATGCAGCTTTAACCGCGCCCCCCACTCGTCCCGATAACCCTTCAAAAGTTGCGTAGTAGCTGTGGAAAGAGGGGCATCGTATCCGCGGAGACATACGAGACGTAGACACCGGGGAGTCGAGCTCGCCATTTTGAACTCTCTCAACGGTTGGAATTCGCGCGGAACCAAGCGGGTCGTCGTCCCGCGATAGCTTGCGTTGATTATCAGGGATTTCCTCGAATTGATAGCGCAGCTTGAACGCTTCGGCCAAAATACTATCGGGATCAAACTCGGAGCTCCCCACTTTTTCTTGAGCAAGACTTATACCCTGAACAAGTTCCTGATACTGATCCATAGACCACTGCGCAGGAGGCCCCCAAGAGCTTTTTATCGCATCAACAAGATTGTTTAGCAACAACATCTCGTGGAAAAGCTGGAAGGATGAACGGAGATCGACTCGTGGAGTGCTTGCATTGTCAGGCGACAACGGAGCAGAAAGCAGTTCTGCCATCGCCTTCGCATTCTGACCTCGCCGGCTAGACCGCGCGTGTACTAAGCGCACATCACTCTGACGTGTCCGCTGTCGCAACAACAGCTCGCCCTACATAATCCCATATATATAAAGCTTAGCAGTTGACCAGCAAAGGCCCTCCAAAAGAAGGAGGGCGATAGATTTGATTCATACTTACCCGACAAGCTTTGCGCAGTGACTCGATCCATTCCCGCCGATCCTGCGAACTCGAAGCTGTCCCCGCATCAAGAAACCTCGTTTAGATCTCCACCACGACCAGCACACATCAGCCAAGGATCAGGAGAGAACCTTTCAGATCCAGCTTGTAGCTCTTCCTCCCTCGTGGACCTTCAATCTGCCGGATCTGCAGCCAGACGTCGGAGTGGGGTATGGGCGAGATGACGTCCGAGGCCTTGAGTTCCAGCACACCCTTGAGCTCCACATCTCCATCCCTAGTAGCTTTGTAGTAGCTCAGAGAGTGCTGCCCCAGCACAAAGTATCGCCCCTTGCGCGTGGGCAGCACATGGCCCTTTTTCACGAGGAACCCGCGCTTCAGGACGCCGTCGGGGACGCCCAGTCGCGCCGCTTCCGCCTGCAAAGCCGCCTCGGCGCTGGAGCCGCGCCGCTGGGCAAGCCGGCCGACCGGAGATGAAGACCCCGCGCTCCTCGTCTGCATCCACAACGGTACTGTAGTGAATACTTCAACCGATAAAAACAGAAATAGTCGAGTTCTTTTCTTCTGGTATTATTAATACAGTATCGCATTTCGCATGTAGAGGAACACACCCCATGTCATAGGTTTAGGGTAATTGTGCACTCGACCTCAAAAACAATGTGAAACCCATAATTTGGGACAGGTGACCATATTTTTGGGATAGACTAGATGTAGCTCGGCGGATGAGGCCGTGAGCGAGAACGAGTTGGTGATGCCGACACCGGCGGCGTTGCGCTCGGCCACCGTGTCGAGGATCTCCTGCGGGCAGATAGCTGAGCAGTTGAAGCGCTTGGTGCTCGCCAGCTGCTTGTCGGTGGCGACGTTCTGGGAGATGCACACATGCAGGTGTGGCAGATAAGGGCGGGCTCCGGACCTGTCGTGTTGGCCTACAGCACGCAGTGAGCTTCTCGGTGCAGATGGGTCACTCCTCCGTGGACGTGTCGATGTATCCATGCGAGTCGATGCACTGCAGATGACCGCTGTACTCGGGGAGCTTCGGCGTGAAGCCCGACGGCGTCCTCGGCCTCCACTCGTGGCGCTCCCACGCTACTAAAAAAATGTGTAAAATACCCATATTACGGGTGTATCGCTCTACATGCGATCTCGTGCACTTTTCTATTACGTCGTTGATTGGTCAATTTGCAGGTGTATCTGTTAAGCCGCGGTAGCGCTCTACATGCGAAATGCGGTATGGGCTCTACTCATTTTTTTGGTTCAGCTAAACCAACTCTAAATTTTAGAATAGCGCTCCTGCGGGGTATTTCCCAAAACAGGGACCCTCTTGACAACCGCAGTTTTATTGTGCTTTGCTCATTTCACTTAGCGCTTTGGTCGATTTATAAAATCTGGACCTCGATATAAATAAAGTTAGTGAAAAAGACAGTGCAACTCGACCAGATTATTTCTCACAAGCATGGGTTTGGATCCTGATTTATGGTAACTGTGCTGTAATTGCCGGTTTGAAAACGCAATTCTGGCCGATTTATTATAACTCGACCTCTCCATCTGTCCGACACAATATGCACACATCATGTAGGAAGAACCCTCAAAACGTGACACCAACACTCGGACAGAGAAATTGTTGGGTAGATCATCATCGAGCTAGCTGCATTATTCCCAATATCCTTGTTCGTGTGTTGTGTACTAGGAAGAACCCTCAAAACGTGACACCAACACTCGGACAGAGAAATTGTTGGGCAGATCATCATCGAGCTAGCTGCATTATTCCCAATATCCTTGTTCGTGTGTTGTTGTAGCGGGGCTACACATTCGGCTAACCTCACCTTAGTGCAACACGCACTAAGTGGATACATTCAGGTGGGCCACATTGCAGTGTGGTCACCATTCATATTAGGAAGCAGTCCTATTGGTCAGAAAGCAGGGTCTTTCTGCCAGTAATATTCAAGCATTAGGTCAGAGTTTCTCGTTGGCAGAACCTCTCTTTATAGATATCAGTTTTAGGAGGAAAACCACAGTTAACATTCAATCCAGTTCTCATTTTACCGCAAAAGCTACTATTTGTACCTTTATTTAGATCTAATTATACTTGTGGATACAAGTATACTTAATCTAAGTTAAATTCGCAGTTCGAAGAACTGTCGTTAGGCGGCCCAGGAGCGTGCCCTTGTTTGTTTGCATGTGATACATTCTGGCAACATGTAGCTTGGCAACATTCTGGCACCATGCAGCCTTGACAAGAGGCGCTGACACGCTACGCAAAGCTTGGGGGCAAAAGAACACACGAGCAAAAAAATATCAGCCGACCCTGCGATGATCTCGCGCATGGAGAACGACAGCTGCGCGGTGCAGTTCTCCATGCGCGTGTGCAGCAGCCCGAGGTGCAGTTGGTGCAGCGCCACGAATTCACAAACGCTGCTGGAGCCTGAGCCCGGCCAGGAGACACAAGTGGAGGAGGTGTTAGCGCGCCGCGTGGTGCTGGCGACTGCCAGCCCATTTTCAGCGCGCTCTTCACCAGCGGCATGCGCGAGTCTCGCCAGTGGAAAAGCGCGTGGATGCAGAGCGGAATCATGACCTGTTGCTGGCGCGTGTTCCGGTCCTCAAGCTTGTTTCGATCCGCGAGCTGCCACCGCTTGAGTGACTATCACCTCGAGCTCAGGCTCGACCATCATCTACAGTGTCATCGTCGTGATTGTCGTGCTCTTCGGCTTCGTGACCTTCTTCGTGTGGAAGCGCAACCAGAACCGCAAGCGCAGTGACGGCCACGGGGGCTACGGTCCCCCTTCGACTACGGCACGCACAGGCATCAGCCGCGGGACGTCGCAGGGGGGGCAACACGGTGTTCGAGCTTCGCATGGAGTCCACAGGGTACAGCAGCCACCACAGCAAGGACAAGAAGGCCGCGCACTACCAGCCCCAGCAGAGGGTAGAACGCCCTCCCCAGTGGCCGGCCAACGGAGCCCCCACCTACACCCAGTAGCAGCAGCAGCAGTCACAGCACCACCATCACGAGCCCAGGTACGACTCGCAGTACGAGAGCAGCGGCGGGTTCCAGCCGCAGCAGTCGTTCCCGCCCCGCCGCCCCCCGAGGTGCCGATGCTGGAGCCCCACGAGGACCACCAGGACCCCGGCCTCTCCATGCTGGAGCTGCAGCAGAGCCAGCTGGCCACGCCATCCAGCGTGGAGGGCGTCCACCGGAGACAGACGGACCCGGCGGTCAGCAGGAGGTGGCGGAGAAGGTCATGGCCGAGCTGGACGAGGACCTCGAGTTCGAGCAGAGCTGGATCCCGTACGAGTCGCTCTACTTCACGCGCGCCATCCCCAAAGGTGCCTTCGGAGAGGTGTGGCTGACCCAGCTCGAGGACACGCAGGTGGCGGTCAAGAAGATTCTAGAGGACAAAAAGCACGACGTCTCGGAGATCGAGTGTTTCGGAGCCGAGATCAAGCTCATGGCGCTGCTCAAGCACCCCAAGATCGTGGGCTTCATCGGCGTCGTGTGGAGCAACACCCAGGAACTATGTGCAGTCATCGAGTTCATGGCCAAGGGCGACCTGTACGGCTACCTGGAGCGCCGCAAGGGCACGCTCAACTGACCCGACCACAAGATGTGGCTGGCCGAGGACGTCGCTGAGGCGCTCGTGTACCTGCACTCACTGTCGGTCAAGGTGATCCACCGCGCTCTCAAGTCGAAGAACATTCTGGTGGACAGCAAGTACCGCGCCAAGCTGAGCGACTTCGGTATCAGTCGCAAGCGCTCCGTGGAGGAGACGATGACGGCGGGTGTCGGCACCATCTACTGGACGGCCCCCGAGGTGCTCATGGGCAAGAAGTACACCGAGAAGGCCGACATCTACTCGTTCGGCATCGTCATGTCGGAGATGAACATGTGCGCGGTGCCCTACTCGGACAAGCGTGACGCCTCGGGCAAGGTGTTGCAGAGTATGAATATCATCCAGATGGTCATTCGCATGGCGCTTCGGCCGTCGTTCCGCGAGGACTGCCCCGAGCAGATCAAGGCGCTCGCCGCTCGATGCTTGGATGCCGACCCGGACGCTCGACTCAAGTTGAGTCGCTCTCCACTGCTCGATCGACGTCGTGATCATTTTAAGTTGGCGCTCGCCTGGGCTGGCAGTCGCCAGCACATTTCAGCGCGCTCTTCACCAGCGGCATGCGCAATTCTCGCCAGTCAACGCCGCGCGTGTCACTTCTCGGCGTGCCCGTCGCCGCCTTCCGCGAGCTGCTGCGCTAAATGTGCTTGGGCGAGCTGCGCGTGGAGGGGGACTCGATCCTGTCGGTGCTGCACGCGGCCAACCGCCTAGAGCTGCAGAAGGTAGTGAAGGTCTGCTGCAAGCAGCTCATGCTCGAGCTCAGCGTGCACAACTGCGTGGAAATCTACACGTGCTGCGAGCAGCTACAGATGCGCGCGGCCACGCGCTGATTCAAACATTCTTCTGTAAGGCGTATCAGAGTGAGGGCTTCAAGAACCTGCGGTGCTCAAGGTGCTGAGGGGCGCGGTGGACTTTTCCGAGGACGACGCGGCGGTGAAACCCTGGATGATGCACGACCCATGACCGCTGTCGGTCGCGCTGCAGAGTCCTCGGAGTACTGGGGATGTTGGGCTGGATGAGATCATTCTGAGCCGTGTCGAAACAGGTACAACTAGCGATGGGCCAATGCATGCATTATGGCATCAATGCAATGCACCGAAGTGCATTAATGACATCAATGCAGTGCATTCATCAAAAGCTCACGTCCCAAAATAGATTTTCATGTAAAATAGATTTTCATGACTGTTTAGGACGTCGATTTGCTCTATTTTTAGTGCATTGCTTCATTCATGACATCAATGCAGCATTAATGCATCAATGCAAGAAATGCCATGATGCCATCTTTGCATTGGCCCATCCCTAGGTACAACACAATGGTGAACAGCAAGAAGAGACTCTTGTTCATTGCAACTGATAGGCTGAGCGTCGTGGCGAGCGCGATCGAGGAGAACGCCCACTAGCAGCTCACCCCGGCCATTTTCGTGGTTGGAGGGTTCGACTACCCCGGAACTTCATTTACTTCCTGCAGAGATGGCTATCTGAGTTATTTCGGCTGCTGTTCTGCTGTCGCGGATGGCTGCGGCGGAAAGGCAATAAAAAAGACTACGGAGGCGTGGTGGCCGCGGAGGACAAGGACGACGTCTTATCCCGGGTTGCACATTGCCAACAGCGTTGTAAAGAAACCAGATTATATTTGTGAGGTTGGTGGGTGTTACAGGTAGATTGGGTGGGTGGGTTTTGAAACCCGGGTTTTATTTAACCGTACCTAACACGGCTATATATCATAAAAAAGTAGTCTTGTTGAACTTTGGTGACAGATGTTATGTTAGTGTACTTATATAAATTGTTTGAGTGTAACTATAAAGGTTATCTCTTCCCGATGTCAATTTCGATCGCATACTGGCCGTCCTTGGTGGCGGCGGCGACGATGCATGCTTGAACAGCGCATAGCAGCGTGGACACTGGTAGCGAGCCATGGGGAGATTTCTCAAGTACACATGAATATGTTGTCGGCACTTTCCAAGTGCTGTAGTTAGCTTTCTTTTTAAATCCAATAAAACAAGATGTGAGGACGATGGGTGGGTGGGATCTTTGAATAAACCATTACCCAAAAAAAACCAGACCCCCTCATTTACAACGCTGATTGCCAACATGGCCATCTACAAGCGCTGTCGCCAGCAGCGCGTCTAGCAAGTGGGCGTGCACGTGGCTGAGAACTGCGAACTCCCCGGACGCTTCGTCCGGGTACCCCAATACACCTTACGCTTTCTCATACACGTGCGCTCACGTGTAAGCTAAAGTATTGGGCTAAGTAAGCCCATTACACCTGGTAGCACTTTGTAGTCCGTCCAACGACCGACTAGTTACGTATCGTATGAAATTCGATACGGGGGCCGAGGACCTGCCTGTGGACGCGAGTATGTCCACTGGTAACCCTAACACGAGTGCAACGCATGTTGCACGCGAAGACTGTCTCCATATGGCGGATCCAGAGTGGGAGGCGCTCCAACGACTGTCGGCGGTCATTGGAGAAGCGGCCGTAGCGACGATGCTACGCACGCTATCGCCGACAGAGCAACACGGTGTTGCTCTAGGCTTCATCATGAAGGAACAGCACGAGACCGCTGCTCGCGCTACGGTGTCGACTCCGTCCACACCGCGCGTGGAGTCATTGAAGCTCCACGTGAACAGCTACGTTGGAAGAGAGGGCGAGCCTCTCCTCCGTTGGCTTGTCGAAGTCGACACTGCCCTTACGGCTCGACGTATCGTCGACCCGTTGTCAAAAGTTGCGTTCGCCATGTCATGCCTTGGCGGGCGAGCGAGGAGTTGGGCGTACGGACGCCGACTCACTGATCCTACGTGCTTTAGCACGTATGAGGTGTTCAAAGAGGAGCTCAGACAAGCGTTTGAGCCCCCGCAGAATGAGTTCAGATCGAGGGCCGAGTTCCTCGACCTGCAACAGGGCAAGCATGACGTGCATGCTTACGCTCAAAGGGCGCGGTACTTGGTCTCGAACATCGTGACCAATCCGATAGACGAGGCGACTAAGGTCGTCACGTTCATGAAGGGCCTGAAAGATGGGCCTGTGAAGACCTATCTCTTCCGAGAGTACCCAAGTACTCTCGAGTCTGCGATTACACTTGCAATGCAAGAAGAGTTTAGCCTGCGACAGGCTAAGCTCCATGTGAACGTCCCGCAGCCGATGCCGCGGCCGATGGTAAGGCCGTCGGGAGGTCCCGAACCAATGGACCTCTCGAGTGCGACCGCTGCTGGATCTCAGCAGCGTCGTGGACCAACGAATGTCCGCTGTTTCCGGTGTGGAAACAACGGCCACTACGCCCGTGAATGCACAGCGCCTGTGCAGGCGGCCAAGGGCCGGCGTGACGATACCGGGTATCGCCACGGGCAATAAAAAAACTAGAACGACCAGCAGGCGCGGGGCGCCCTGCTGGTGATGCAGTCGAGCGTGTCGATATCGGACACGCCGTATTGAAGACTGCTGCCCCCAGTGAGAGTCACTCTCACTTCAAGAAGCGGGATGACAGGCCCAACCTTGTCATCCTGAAGGTTACCTCGAAGAGAGAGAAGTCTCTTCGTGCGTTGGTGGATTGTGGTGCGTCGAACAACTTTGTTCGACTGCAGAGCCTAGCGAGGCTTGACTTCGAGGAGGTTGTAATGCCTCGAAGTCTATTGGAAGTAAGACTAGCAACGGGTGTCGTTGTTAGAACCGAGAAGCGTGTCGTACGCGTACGCTTCTCGTATCGAGAGAAGAAGTTCGTGGACGAGCTTATCGTACTTGACTTAGACGATAAGTTCGACATGGTGTTGGGCATGCCGTGGCTTGCACGGCATGATCCGGTGATCGACTGGACGAAGCGCACGATCGTGCACTTCGGGAGTAGCAGCGCGACAGTGAGCGATGGCCCTGTCGGCGCAGCACGTGCACCTCGCGGTGCACGCGACCCACCAGAAGAGGCAGCGCGACGCGCGGCTGTCTCCGGTCACCCCGCGCGGACACCGACGACTGAGAGAGTCATCGGGAGAAAATGTGAGTTGAATCAGAAGACTCAGATTCGATCGGATTCGAGAGGTCCTCGAAGCGTCAAGAGTGACGCGGTCGTGTCGGCTATTAGTGTCGACACGCCAGTTCAAGAAGAGGAGCCAGTCACTAATAAGGACAGTGACTCGGACGCGTCAGATCAGGGAGCTGATGCGATTGGCCCAAACGTTGAAAGACGCTCCGCCGTCAGGCGTCGAGGTAAAGAAAGCGCACCGGCTCTGGGAGCCGACGCTACAGGCAGTGTGGACGGTTGCAAACGTCCTGCACCGGAAATGCTTGCGCGCTCGCGTGCAGCCGGGCTGCACGACGAAGCGATACGCAACCAAGCAGGGCTCGATTGCGTGCGCCCGCGGGTTGAACCCGTCGGCAATCAAATGGAAAATCTGTCCACGGCCGGGCCTAGACAAAACAAGAAGCGCGGAACAGGGTTCCGCACTAGAAGCGAACGGCGCAAGCGAACCAAGCTGCGCAAGTCTCGGTCAGGGACCGAGGCGCTACTCGCAGTGTATGCCGGGCAGACACAGGAACTGGAGACGACCGTCGAGACACTGAGTGTCTTGACGCGTACGAACACTGGTCTCCAGTATAAGAAGATGAAGTTGGAGAACCCTCCGACGTTGGCGTCGGAGTTGACTTCGCTTCCAGTCACGAGCTGGAGGCGCTTCGCCCGCGACCTGCACGATGGACGCATCGAGCAGATTTGCATCCTCTCGGATGTCGAGAGGATGAAGTGTGAAGCGGAAGAGTTGAAACAGCTCGTCGCTGAGGGCGTCGACGCCCTCAGCGCCAAGTCGAAGAAGGAACGCTTCGACGAGCAGAGCTGGGACTCGCTGAAGTCGAGCCCCTTCTACGAGGTCTTGCGTGAGTACAGAGACGTACTCCCGGACGATATCCCTGCGGAGTTGCCGCAGGACAAGGGTGTTCAGCACGAGATTGATCTCGTGCCGGGAACGAAGTATTATTGTGTGACGCGGCAGTGGCCACTGCCGCGAGAGCAAGTCAAAGCGATCGACGACTTCTTTGAGAGTCGTCGCAAGGCTGGGCAAGTGCGGGAATCGAAGTCCCCGCACAGCGCGCCTACGTTCTGTGTCAAGAAGGCACAGGGCGGGTGGCGCATCGTTCATGCTTATAACAAGCTGAACGACGCAACGGTACCGGCGCAGACGCCGATACCGCGAAAAGATGTGATCATCGATTCGATGACTTTGAGCACTATCTTTAGTGCTCTGGATCTGAGAGACGGATTCTATCAGATCCTCATGCGTGAGAGCGATATACCTCTCACGGCGGTGAGCACCCCGAACGGTATGCTCTGGGAGTGGCTTGTAATGCCGCAGGGACTAAAGAATGCCCCTGCGACGTTCAACAGGTGCGTCATGCACTTGTTGCGCTCGGTGCGCGACTTCGCACCGAGCTATTTCGATGATGTGTTCATCCACAGCCGGGCTGTGGACGGGAAGTCGGAAGTGGAGATGCACAAGGAACATCTCCGCAAGTTGTTTGCACTCATGCGCAAACACAAGCTCTACGCGAACCTGAAGAAGTGTATCTTCGGGGCTAGCGAGATACCCGTCCTTGGGTGTCTCGTAGGGAAGAACGGCGTACGCCCTGACCCAGGAAAGGTCAGAGTGATCAATGAATGGCCTACGCCTTCCAATGTCAAGGAACTGAGGCAGTTCCTTGGACTCGCTACGTACTTATGCAAGTACGTGAGCAACTACGCGGGCAAGATTCGCCCGCTGTCGCAGCTCCTAAAGAAGGATGCTGCATGGGTTTGGACTGCTGATTGTCAGCAGGCCTTTGATGCAGTCAAGCAGGGCTTGACTGAGGCGCCGATCTTGGCGGTGGCCGACCAAGATCGCCCATTCCACGTCGTGTGTGACGCGTCCGATTTCGCAATCGGATGCGCTCTAATGCAACACGATCACGAGGGACGTGATCGCGTGGTCTACTATCAGTCGCGTCAGCTGAAGCCAGCTGAGCGCAACTACCCGGTACATGACAAGGAACTCCTTGCCACGAAGTACGCACTCGCGAAGTTTCGAGTATATCTACTTGGGAGTAGACCATTTGTGGTCTACACCGACCACGCATCATTGCGTACGGCGATCAAGTCGCCGCACATCTCACAAAGAATGGCGAGATGGCTCTCATTCTTTGCGGAGTACAACTTCCAGGTTGAGTACAAACCTGGAAGGTTGAATGTTGTGGCCGACGCGTTGTCGCGTCGACCTGATTACGCGGTGCACAAGGCCGACGCCAATGCAATTGGCGTCGCACGTACGTCTACTCCCTCGTCGTCTTTGTTAGACGACGTGCGGTCCGCATACACGAAGGATGCGGATGCGAAGCAGTTGTTGGACTACTTCGCTGCGCCTTCTGACAAGTCTCGTCAGAAGCTGGCGAAACATCTCCGTGCACGTGTACACCGCTATCGTGTACACAATGGTCTGCTGCTTTACAGCGCAGTCGACGACAACGCTGATCGCATTGTCGTGCCGGACGATCGTGAGCTGAAGCTCAGGATCACTTACGAGTATCACGATGCCCCTACGTCGGGACATCAGGGTCGTGAGAAGACATACTTGCTTCTCACGCGTGACTTCTATTGGAGTCACCAGTACAAGTGGGTACGCAAGTACGTTCGTGCTTGCGAGGTTTGCCAGCGCGTGAAGCCTGCGCCCTTCTCGCAGGCTCCACTTCAGTCACTACCGACTCCGTCGGAGTGTTGGCAGTCCATTTCAATGGACTTTGTGTTTGGTCTTCCGCCCGACAACAAGCGGAGGACTGGTATTGTGGTCTTTGTTGATCGATTCAGCAAGATGGTACATCTTGCTGCAGTACCAGCCGAAGTGACAGCCAAGCAGACGGCACGTCTGTTTGTCGACATGGTGTTTAGACACCATGGCATGCCGATCGACATCGTGTCTGATCGTGATCCGCGCTTCACAGCGCGTTTCTGGCAAGAAGTGTTTGAACTTCTTGGCACGCAGCTGTCCATGTCGACTGCGGATCATCCCCAGACCGACAAACTGAGCGCGTCAACCGGGTATTGGTTGACGCCCTGAAGAGCTACGCTCAATCGTTCCAATACTGGAGCGACTGCTTGCCGATGGCAGAGTTTGCCATCAACAACTCGGTGCATGTCTCGACAGGACACACACCGTTTTACGTGAACGCCATGAGGCATCCACGCGTACCGAGCGTACTCGGTGCGGTAGCTCCTTCCTTAAGTGGGGGAGGGTATCCGGTTTCAACCAAACCGAATGAACATGCTGATACGAGCAACATATCAGCTGTGTCGACACGCGCACAGACTGCGCGTAGTCCGATCGACGAGAGCACAATGTTTACGCCGGGCGTAGTCACTCTCAACAACAACAACCACACACATGCCGGGCCTGTAGTGAACAAGAACAACGGGTTGAACAAGGAGTTCAACTCGAAGGCAATGGACTTTGTCCAGCGCCGCCAAGCCGTAATACGGTTTGTGCAAGATGCTATTGCAGCTTCTGTCGATCGACAGAAGTTGAATGCTGACAACAATGGCAGAGGAAACACAAATGAATTCAAAGTGGGTTCATTAGTTCTGTTAGTTACACAGATCCTAGCTAAACATGCAGTTTCCGACTTCGGAGCAAGCAAGCTTGCCCCGCGCTTCATCGGGCCATTCACCGTGTTGGCGAAGCATGGCAACGCGTACATGCTAGACATACCGTCCAGCATGCGCCTCCACCCAACCTTTTACGTTGGGCGGCTGAAGCCTTACTCGCAACACGAGTCACCTAGTCCTGGTGACTCGGCGCGACCCTCGTCTCGAGCGCGTAGACACGTTGCCCCAAACGCGCAACGATCGACCCTAGGTCGACCTGGATATTCGAAGCAGTCTGCCCGGCCTGACCGATTCGGGCCTTCAAGAGCTTCAGCTCCTGCCGAATCTCGGCGAGCTCAGCCGTCTGGATGCGCTCCACCGCCTCCAAACGATCCCATACCTCGGCCGGCGACGGCCCGTGGCGTCTTTCCGCCGCCGCCGCCCCCGTTGCGAGATGCACGCGGGGAAACTCGCTCGATTGTCCAGCGAATCGTTGATCATCAGATCCGGACCCAAGGTCCGGTTCATTTTCGTATTCGTTGGTTAGGATACTCGCCTGACCACGATACGTGGGAGCCGCGGAACGTCCTGATGAGCGACGTTCCGGAAATGGTGACGGAGTACGAATCCCGCCACCAGCAGCTCCGCCGAAGGACGTAAAACTTGAGCCTGTTGATAGGCACGATTTAGCAACTCCCGCATTTTTATGTCCACGATTTGTTTGCTGGTGGAGGTCGATCTAAGGCCTTAAATGGAGTGACAAAAAATCTGCAAAACACAATAAGTTCTCTGAACATTTACATCCAAGTGCTGTATTAGCACTTGCAAAGCGACAGCGTGTTGTTGATGTGCGAAACCACCCTCTTTTAACCTCCATTATTGTGCTTCCCTTCTAAATTTACTGTTTTTGGCCTATTGACGGAACCATCAAACCGACACTTCACTCTTATTGGCCAGAACTGCTGTTTCAGGTACCATGTACCCTATATGAATGTACAGTGTACCCTGTCGCAGTGGCTTTTGTTGTGTAGTGAACATAGTTTTGAACGCGTTATGCACATAAAGCCTTTGTAAACAAATTATATATGCATTTATACAGGCTTGCGCGATTGCTTGCGCGGTTGATTCGAAGAACCGCGCATGGAAATTTAGAGTAGAACGCACAATACGATGTGAAATTGATATAAAGAGCTCCCCCGGACAACACACAGCATTAGTACGACGAATATTGAAGAATCTACCGGGGTTTCCGAACCAGAGCCAGTCATTCGCCCAGCCCTTAGAACAGCACCGAGTGCAGAGCTCCACGAAGAAGCAGCCAGGCTGCCAGCAAGATTTTTTTCTTCTCCTTCAAACTTGATTAGCAGTCGGAAGGTTTCTAGGACATTTTTTTTACCTTCGATAAGGTTTTGTCCCGTGGTAGGACTTCAGAATGAGGAACTCCAGGGAGTAAGCGAATCAAGTCAACTTACCCCTCGCAGTGAAGTGCCGAAACAGGGACTCGCGCACGTTCGTCATGAAGACCCAGTGGGCGCTCAAGGTCAGCGCCAAGAGCTGCAAGGACTGCGACAAGCCCTTCCAAGTGCACTCGAGCCGCGTCAACTGCCACGCGTGCGGCCACGTGGTATGCCGAGCCTGCGCTTCCACAGAGTCGGTCGAGCTGCACACGATGGGCCTCGTCCCCAGCACATCTGCTTCTCGTGCCTGGAGAGCGCAGGCCACCCGGCCCCGGCTTCACCTCCGATCGGCTGCAAAAGGGGACCCTATGTGGGCCACACTGCTGACCACTCGTTGGAGCTGGGAACAGTGCCCACTGCCAGTGATGTAGGGTGCTGAACGTCGACCACGACTCCTTCACTCCGACATTTAGCTGAACGGCGCGGAGCTGCGCGCAAACCAGGCGCTGGACAAGCTGCACGCTGCCACGAAGCTGGACGCCGACGTGCAGGGCGTGGCCCAGGAACTGGACGCCTCCTTGGACGACCAGGAGCAGCGCGCGGACCAGAAGGTGAACGCTCTGTACGTCGGCGAGCTGTGCAGATGAGCAGTGCGCAGGCTAGCAGGAGCTGAACGAGGACGAGCTGGCACAAAGACAAATTGTACTAGGAGAAGTTGGACTGGGTAGGTGGATGCATGTTTAAAAAATATAACACAGATGGAGTCGTTGGTTACTGGATTGGAGCCGCTTGGCAGCTAACTTCACTTTAAAAGAGGCCCAGCTCGACAGACAACACTCGTGAAGATGGCCCTCTTGCACCTGGGTAAAGTTCACAGATTTTGAGGAAAGACAAGTTTTCACCTCGATGAAGATAGCAATCAACTTCATGAAAGACTACAACTTCAACATCGACAAGCGTGCAGCACCACATTCTTACTTTCTTAGATTTTAGGCTTCGCCTTGCCAGACGAAACAGAGTAGTCGGGGTACCCACCGTCCGTTTGTTCTGCATTTACGAAACCCACCCTAACTCTGCGAACACTTCTTCGTCAGTGTCGGCTGCAGGAGGGACTATTGAGGTCAAGCGTCGTGTTGTTCTTTTAATGCTCGCTCTTTCATACCGGTGCTGGAGCGCTCGGACAAGTCCACAAAGAGCAGCACCGCCCAACACGTTAGTGAGCGCTATCCAGGGCAATGGGTTCAACACAGCAGTATGAGCAAGTCGATCTCGCTAGTCGAGGTCGTTTCATTTCGTCACCGATCGATCTGTTCGGCGCCTTCGGCCGTGACCTCGTTCATACGCCAAGTCGACCACCTCCGTCGTCTACTGTTCTTGCATAACGTTGCAGTGCGAGGCCAGACCGATGCCAGAGCCTGCTGCTGCTGGGCCGTGTCGCCCATCTTGACGGCGAACGCATGGATACGGTGCCGACCACTTCGGGGCAGCACGGGTGGTTGATGGCCGAAAGGGTTGTGGCGTGCGGCGTGCGGCCTGCAGCTGATGCGAGATCATGTAGCGCGCCACAGTACGAGCAGCAGGAAGTTGCACCAGCTTTGCCCACTTGGCGCGCGTGGCCAGCGCCGGAAAGATATGGTACCTGATGACGAGCGCCGTCAGGGGCACGAGCGTCTTGCTGGCCAGGAGCGTGACGGGCGTTGAATTCGCGAGCCCGAGCAACTGCAATATCGACCGCAGGTATGTAAGCACGTGCACCATTTCCAGCAGAAACACAAGGAGGAGCGCCATGCCGTGCGAAACCGAGTGCCAGAACACGAGGAAGAAGAAGAAGACCTGCACCGCCAGGTCCAGCAGCAACCGCTGCGCGTACGCGGCGATCCACTTGGGCGCGCCGTGCGAGTAGTTGGCGTGGTTCACCAGCGCCAGCTTGAAGAAGTTGACGTACGCGTAGCTGCTCAGCAGTGCGGGCGACCAGAAGTTGCAGAAGCATAGCAGCACAAAGCTGCGGAAGGCGAACTGGTACATGTTGAGCATGCGGCGCTTGTCTCTCCAAGCAGGGAACTCTTCAGATTGCCGGCGGGGGAGGGGGCGCAGGTCAAATTTGGGTCAACACTTTTTTTGGGTCAAAATCGGATCAAAAGGGGACGGTCATTTTCATCGGTCAAAATTGGATCAAAAGTTATCACCAGAAAAAGGTTCATTGAAAATGTCGGAGATAAACGTTGTTTTTTTTGGTTGGTTGAACAAAGTACAGACGAACCCCTCGATATGCGCAGTACGCTTACAAAGTGGTTTCCTAGGGAGCCAACCGCAAGGATCAGTCTGTCGTGCTAATTGGTTGCTAAAATACTCAATGTAGGTGATCGGATACGACAGGTTATTTTAAGTATGGATGCGCATATTGAGGTGTTAAGTTTGCTTGTTTGTTGTGTGTTTGAATAATACCATGTCATCGTGGGTTGTGCTCTCGGTAGTCGCTACCTCGCTCGCTAATTCGCGCCATGGAATCGCAAGCGTATTGTCGTTATTCTCCGTTGCCGGTCTCATGGTGACGAAGTGGCCATTCTTCATTCTGCCAAGTTCCACTCGCTTCACTACGCCCACTCTACCAACCACCATGAACCCCGACTACGTTTCCGACGACTCGATGCCGAACTCGTTCGAACTCGACGGGTCTGACCTCAGCGACGCGCCGACCGAAGAAACGGCCATCCTTCTAACCCCACCATCAAGCCCGGAACCCAGAGAGAGTGATGGTCATGAAGTTGAAGCGCCAGCTTCACTCCGGAGTACCCATTCAGCGGATCGCCCCGCCTCAGTATCGGGAACGACAAGTGTCTATTTCGGTGGCTACTCCTATGCTCGGTACCATTTTACCGATGAGGCATCTCATTATCGTTGCAGTGCCTACCGCCGAACCAAGTGCAAGGCGAAACTGTATGTGAGCAGCATGGGTGCTGTGGAGACCGGGAACCATATACCCAACTGTGTTCCTGACTTTCGTCGAGCCCCAATCGGACCTCCTCCAGCAATCCTCGACCGGACGGATCAGATGCTGCTGACGACTGATGAAATTTGCGTCCGGGACGTCACGCTCACGCCCCTGGAAGTTTGGTGCATGGTGTCGGACCAATTTTATGGAGATGACAATGATATAGTCCGGTGGGCGACGAATAAGCAAGTGTTGGGTCGACTTTATCGGACGAGAGCGAAGCTGTTCGGAAGGGACATATTTGGTCGTCTGGAACGTGAATCACTATGCGACGTCAAGTCCAGCCTGGATTGAAGTTTTCCCAGTTCCATGTGACTTACCACGAAGATGAAGTGCAACATCGACTGATTGGCTGGGCCCACCCGCAGCTGATGGACCGGATGAAGCAGCGCCAAAGCTCAATTTTTGTCGATGCAACATATCGATGTGTGCCGGCTCCATTTTACCAATTGGTAATTGTGATGATCTACGATTCAATTTCGGAGCTGTACCTGCCAGTTTGGAACATTTTAACGACCGGAAAAACTGTGCAAATGTACAAACGGCTCTTTCACAACAGCTACGTGGCGTCGAAGCAAAAATTGGTCACAGCCCATGTTGTATGCGATTTCAAGTTTGCCATGATCAACGCTGCGCTGGGCCAATTTCCAGAGGCGACAATTGTGGGGTGTTTGTTTCATTTCAAACAAGCCCTGCGCCGCAAGATGCTGAAGTTGAAGATTACAGATCTGGAAGTTGATTTAGCCATGCGTGAGGGCTGCATCGACAGATTGACTATCATTCACCGAATGGATACCACGCTTCGGGGAATCCGTGATGTCCGTACTGTGATTGCCGTACCAGGGGTGTTCACTACTCCAAGGCGAACTGGAAAAAATTCTGGAAGTATTTCAAGAAGATCTGGATCCGCCAATTTAAGCCCGAGTGGTGGAATATTAACGGCGTGCGTGAAGACATTGTAAATCGGACCAACAATCCGCTTGAGCGATACAACCGGACCTTCAACTCTGCGTTTTCGGATGCACACCCGGACATAACTCAGTTTATCTGTGTGATCGAGAAGCAAAGTCGCGAAAACGTCCGTCTTTTGAGCGATATATCGAGCCGCAGAACCCGCGCTCCAGTCCATGCTGAGTCCCAGCGCGCACTCGGATTTGAGTCTGACTCTGAGTTGGAAATTGACTCGGACTCTGAATTGGACATCAATGGATCCGAAAGTGACGACTCTGAGTCTGATGACGATTCAATCTGGTCGATGTCTCCCGAATATTGGAAGAGACTGTTGGTTCATACTTCAAGTATATATAAATCAACTTGAAACAACGTACACATTTTTTGTGTTTGCATAATTCACAAAACATAATTCTCGAGAAAATATCAGTAAACATGTAGCGTTTCAAAAATGACTTGTTTTCACTATACTATATTTTTAAGTCATTCAATAAAGCAGAGAGATCTAGCCAATCGAGAACGTTTGTGGCCAGGGCATGATCCCATTAACCACCCGCCGAACGACTTAACGAGGTAAACTTGTATTAAAGGTTTTTTGATTGCGAATTGCGTACACATTCCGGAAAGCCAATTACCATCACGAATACGTTCTCAACTCCGACGCACGCGTGGGCTGTCCAAAAGTCAAATGCATGAGAATTAGCATGGCGTTCCTGAACTCATCACGATAATGAAGCCACTTTTTCACTCGGTGAATATTCCATTCCCGATGAGATTCCGACCAAAGTGTCTGGACACACTTGCTTAATTTCAGAAGGGCGTGCAGATGTTGAGGTTCTACACAGTTAGTTTTCCGATCGAAACATGACCCCAACAGCCATCGTTATCGGCGTTATGTCGTCAATTGATTTGGTGGAGTAAATTTGTTCCTTTGCGTTGTCTATATCGAACCCAAGAAACAATGTTTGCTGAAGTGTCTTTTATTAATATGAATCCAAAGTGTACACGACATGTTTTTAAGACCCAATCTGGTGATTGTTGCAGTTTTGCAGATAAAGTCATTTCATCATCCATCCAGTTAAATTTGGATCCTGCCCTTCTGCAGACCTGGAGGGACACTTTTCTGCTCCATTGCCTTCAGTATTGCAACGATACTCCGTCTCTAATGCAATAGAAGTCACTATTTTCAACACGTGCGGTGGTTGTCGCAATACTTACTAGTGTAAATATCCGAGCCCAATATACAAACGCTGCGCAGATACTGGTGATGACATTCGTCGCCAAAATTGTCATGCGTGGTATCGTTTGTGGGTGGAGTAAGATGACTTCTGGGTGCTGCGGGAAGAGTCTGCATGTTTCTCTTGGTGGGGGTACCGAATGAAGTGGAGTTCACATCGAGGCAGCTCACAATCGCTTTTTTGAATTTGAATCGGCAGTCATGGGGTGAGGAAGCTGATGAACATAACATGGTCGCACGGGCTCGGGACGAGGCTTTGAGCTTTTACTTAACAATGCTCACATTGTACTCAAGCGCAACATCAAGCAGAGTTTCAGCTGGAATATATAACTTGACTGTTCGACTTGATTTTTCTGGTGGGGCTTGTTTACACATGTGTGTGTTGCTAAATCAACTTCGGGTCTCTTGGTGCGTAAGTGCATATGGGGCATTTCAAAACGCCATTAATGCGGTCGATAAAATGGCCCCCGGGTTCTTATATACATCGTAACCAACACTTGTCGAGATCACTTGATGCGTTATATGAGTGTGAAGGTCGTTTACCCAATGAAATAAATACAGCAGAAAGTGTTGGGCAGTTTACACTATCGCCGTCAGCACTGTTGACTTGGCATTGAGTGTCACGCAAGCACCCTTATACCTCAAATACCAAGTTTCAAAATGCTCCGTATAGTCGCGGAGGATAACTTTGATAAGGTGAGCCATCTTCTCGGGGGCAACGAAGAACTCCACGTAAGCCTTCTGGAACACCACGCCGTCGTCGCCACACCAGCCGATGGATCGCTGGAGGAAGCACCGTTCACGCGCGGATCAAATCTCCACAAAATTCTTCTCGAAACCGCCGTTCAGTACAAATCAGCTTTACCGGGACGATAAAAATACTCAGCACGTTGGCTCACAGTAGGGATCGCCACTATATCAATACAAAACCATAATTCACAGCTCGACAAGTGTAACCCGCGTCCAGATTGTTCTGTCGCCACAATAATAGTCTGAAGAATCTCCACAAAACACACGCCCTTGCATAGAGCACTGCCCCTTCTCTCTTTACGAGAGATCGCTAGCTCACGCAGTAGAAGACCCCAGCAATACCCAAACACACACCAACGCGAGCTAAAGGACAATCCATTACTGCATCCGTGAATCCGGAACTCAGAGCAATAATACCGCAGCCCCGTATTTTTCAAACAATTCCCGTGTTTCGTACCAGCATCGACAAACCATAAAAGTTAGTGAGCGTTAGTGAATAAAACGTGAACCACTACAAACCTGTTGATAGTTGTTGGATGCTTGATCTTGTTGTTAGCAGATGTACGGGCTTTGACCCCCACCAACAACATACTGTCATCTCAGAAACCTCCTTGCAACGAGCCAACGGGTAGGATCCTCGAGGAACATCACTTGGTCGCTTTTTGTGTTTATCTTTTAGATCCGTCGGAACCCTATTAATAATCCGGCGCGTCTGAATTGCTCTGACTGAATATATCTTGAACGACAGTAACTGGAGAGCCAACGCAACAGAAGTGTAGAATCTGTCAATCACAACGACTCTGAACTGTTCACGATCGCTAGGTAGCACCAATTCCAAGTTGCGAAGGACGGCAGCAGGACCCACCTTCGGCGATGGTCTGTTTATCACCTAGGTGATTTTTTCCCGCAATACACCTTCAGTCTGTTAATTTGATACAGCTAATCGTCACTAAGCTAAAAACAAAAAGCTGGGATTCGTGGCACCTACCTCATACGATAAGCAGTTCTGAGAAAGCTGGTGTTAATTAACTTTTCTAACACCCAAAAGAGTTTTTTGTTTTCTAATATGTAGATATGCTAGCGGCATAAATAGAGGTCGAAGCCTCGTGACGCGCTACAGTGAGGTGGATGATTGAGTCGGTGATGTGAAGAGATTTGTTTCTGGACTGAGAGGTGACGGTCAAACACCTTGAATCCAGAACGCTGGCTTGAGTTCGAGTGAAGTGAAGACAAAACACGTGTCTGAAGCTGGTTCGTACTGGGTGTATGTTGTCTCTTGGAAAGTAGGAGTGAAATGATGATTTTTTATGAAAACGTGCGCGTCTATTCGTCGTGATTGCCGAGAGATATCGGCACAAGTAGATTTAAGTAAATCCGGTGTAAAAGTGTGAACATTTTCATAAACATAGTCCTGTTGGGATAGGCTCCGGGGAGCTCAAATGAGCCGGTCGGTCAAATATTAATTTATAGGGGTTGTGTGCCTCGTATCAGACCGGGAATTTGTTTTGGGGTTGGTTTTGAATCAGATAGAGGTGAGTCGTATGCCTTCCAATAGTTTTCTCTCCCTTGGAGGGCAGAAGCGATGGCTGCTGGGTGCAGTGTGATGGCACATGGATGAATTAAAATGACTGTTGGATGTTGTGGGAGGGATATGGGTACTGGATGTAGTAGGATGATGCCGGGTGTAGTGGGATGATGTCGGGTTCAGTACTGGGTACTGGGTGTCGCTCCAGATCGCCTCCAATATGCTACTAAAAAAATCATATAACTTAAAAAACCAATTGAGTGCGCGGTATCAGCTTAGTGCACGATAATAGCTCTCGTCCAATAAGAGCTCGATTTTCTTAAGTATCGGCGCCTGATTGGTTGAACGGATGGAAAACAGTTTAGTACACTGGAAATAATAAATTATTGCAATGGTTTATGAGTTTATAAAGGTATTCAATTTGGGTGGAGGGCAGTGTTCCCTCGCTCCTCTTACGGCCTGCGCCGCAGTCCTCACAAGACAAACAGCCAAGTCGCAAACATGGTGATCCGCCGCAGCTGCTACAACAAGGAGGATGTGAAGGAAGCTCTAGATAGGGCGTACGAGGGAGAAACCTTCGCGGCAGTTGCACGAACCTCGTCTGTGCCACTTCGTACGCTATTCAAGAAGTCGAAGGAACTGCAGACGACCGGGGGGATCACCGAGCTTCGTCGAGGGCCAAAGCCGGCCCTTTCCGCTGAGCAGGAGGCAGATGTGGTGGCGTGGGTTGCCGGCATGCAGCGCGCTGGCTTTCCTGTGGGCCCATCCAGGGTGCTCGAGCGCGTCAACAAGATCTACGAGCGGCTACACGGTGCTACCACCCGCACTGGAACGCCGTTCCAACCGCTTTCAATGGGCTGGTATCAGCGGTTTTTAGGTCGCCACCCTGTGCTAACCATGAGAACGGCACAGAAGATAGCCCGCGTGCGCAACATTGTGGAGATGGACGCTGTTCGCAGCCTCTTCCACGCGATCGCAAAGCGCGTGGTCGAATTGAAGCTGTCAGCAGACCGTGTCTTCAACGTGGACGAGACGTCCTTCATGCCCAAGGGGACGTCGTGCAAGGTGTTGGCTCTCAAGGGCTCTACTAACGTTTGGAGCAAGGAAACGAGACCCAACTTCCACATGACTGTGGTGGCAGCTGTGAGTGCAACTGGCGATGCGATCCCACCGCTTATCATTGTACCGGGCAAGCGCATCAACAAGAAGGACAAGGCTGCTTTCACTATTGAGGGTGCGTGCGTGACTGGCGCTCCTAAGGGATTCAGCAACGGGTCAGTCTTCCGACTGTGGCTCACCATGTTTGCTACTCAACTGAAGAAGCTCAAGGTGGCTTTGCCAATTGTCTTGGTACTGGACAACAGCTCCACCCACCTCGACCTCGGTACGTGCGATCAGCTGGCACCATTGTTGTGGTCCTGTATATACTGATCATTTAATTTTGTATCATTTTTCACGGGTTATAATATTTAGAGTCCATCGGTGACGCTCACGACTTGGGGATTTTGCTGCTGGCGCTGCCGCCAAATGCAACCCACATGTATCAACCCCTGGACGTCGCAGTGTTCAAGCCTTTCAAAGGCGACGTGAAGGATGCTCTACAAGCGAAGTTGCTCAGCACGGCGGACACAGTTCTGTCGAAGAAGGACGCAATTCAAATTGCCTGCTCAGCATACCAGTCGGCCATAATTGACCGCCCTGACAACGCTATCAGCGGCTTTAGATGCACGGGACTGTTTCCACCATCGTTCGTCAAGATGGCAGAGCGCTACAGCGTCTACCCCAACGGTGGGGCATCTGGGCGTATCGGCACAGAGGCGTGGTTGAAGCGCCGCAGGGAGAATGTCCAACAGGAAGCGCGGGTCGAGATTTTGACCCTGCCAGCAGCTCCAGACAGCGCGTCCAAGAAGGCCCGCCTAACGGTGGACATTGCAGGCAAGCTGGTGGGTAACGAAGTCACTGTATAGAGCAGGGTTAGTGTGTTTGCAGCTTAAATCTAAGCTAATTTCAGCAGTATGCACTAAAATGATCACTCAGTATGGCTATCGCAATGTTCATTTGTACGGCGTTATAATCTTAACTACTGAGATCAGTTAAATGAGGTCTTCGCTCATCTGCTTTCGTTGTTGTCTCGGCATCAGCCTCCACCTCGTCTCAGCCCCTCAAACTTGATTGCTACACCGCCAGTCTTCGTTTTCGACTTTATCAAAAACCGCGCACTCAATTGGTTTTTTAAGTTAACGATATATGCAGTACAGTTCGAAATCATCTCAAGGTTTTGCTGTCGCAGCCGCAGAATATACAGAGCCTTCAAAACGTCCCCACTTCGTCCTGGATTTCACTGGGTCAGCAACAAAAAAGACTACACAGCTGCTGCAGGCGTATTACAGCGGCTCCTGCATCATTAGGGCTATCGAAATGCCATACCGGAGTATTGCTATATTTGTTTTCAACACACACATCTACCATGTGAATAAGCATCGACATGTGTCGTCTGTATATCCCCGATTCATCTTCGACATACCCAAAACATTTAGTGTTCCTTCAGCAATAATGTATTGTCGCGTAACATACGAACTGCACCTTTTCTCGGTCTACCTGAGCTAATTAGACAAGCAAAAGTGGCATGTTTTAGTTTGGGGTGCACAGGAAGCCCGAATTAGGAAACGGAAATCTGAGTTCGACAAGCTGCCTAACCTTCATTTAATGTGAATGGTACATTGTACCAAAAACACTACTCGCCGTACTTCATGGCCTCCATGCGGATCGCCGCGACGATAAACTTCGCTGCATGAAGCTCCATCCTCTGCACCATCGCCTGGGTGATGCGCGGTATACTCACATGCACAGCACGCTCGTGCAGCTGCATGCGAGCTTCGATCTTCGAGATACTAGGGCCGGAGCTTGTGGGCTGCGTTCGGGGGCGGTCCATCTCGTCGCGCATCAGCGCCAGGTACTACTTGATGTGCACCTTGAGAGCGCTGAAGCAGTTTTCAATAGGATTGCACATCGGGCTGTAAGGCCCGAGGCGCAGTAGGACGGGGTCGTCATGAGCAGGCACCAGCACTTCCGTCTGGGAATGCGCTGGGGCGTTGTCAAAGACGACAACGATCTTCTTGTGGGCGAAGGCGTTCTTGTAGACGTCTGCCTCCTTGATCTCAGTGTACAGTGCCTCCACGAACGCAGCGCTCATGTCCATCTTGATGCTGTCACGGTGCGTACGGTACGCAACCACGCCGAACGCACAGGACACTGCACACTGGATCTGCATGTTACCTCCTTTCGTAGGTGGCAGCTTCTCGACAGCTCGCTTCCCCTTCTTATCGCGTCCGCGCGTGCGCTTCGTGTACAAATTGAAATTGGTTTCGTCGAAATAGACCACGAGGTCGCCATCATCGTTGTGGCGGACAAGAGCTTCGGCAAAAGCCTTCCTCTTCTCCTTGTTCACCCCACTATTGCACGTGGTGGGCTCGACACGAGTCTGTGGTACAATAAAAAAAGCACGCGTGATTAGAACTGTAACGTTAAAATATACTCATGAGCTCACACGTTTACCTGTTTGACCGTAAAGAACACGCCCATGAGGTGGCGCGAAATCGTGGCCTCAGAGAGAAGCACATTAAACTCGCTCATGACCACCGTGCGTAGGGGGCTAAGCGTGTATGTGCAGCGCTCGTCCAGCCACAGCACCAAAGCCGCCTTGATCTCGGGCGTGACCTTAGTGGCCCGCGCACCCCCGCGCGGGAGGTATTCGACGCGTCCAGTGCGCACAAGGCGCTCCGCCGTGGTCCTGGTGAAGCCATTGTGACTGGCTACAGAACGCCAGCCACCACCTAAGCTGTACGCGTCGAGGACGCGGCGACGCTCTTCATGCTTGTGGGGCTTGGGACTTGGGGCTGGGCTTGGGGGGGGGGCGTGCGAGGACATCTGCGGGGCTGGGGGAAGCTCGAAGAATGAAAACTGAAGCAGCCCCGCGGCTTCAGCCTTCACGGATTGTAGCTCGTTTGGCGCGCGCGCGAAGTCCCCGTACGCGAGAAATTGATGGTTGATCGGCGAGTAGTGTTTTTGGTACACTGGTTTTGGTACACTGTACCACTTCACATTAAATGAAGGTTAGGCAGCTTTGTTTGTCGAACTCAGATTTCCGTTTCCTAATTTGGGCTTCCTGTGCACCCCAAACTAAAACATGCCACCTTTGCTTGTCTAATTAGCTCAGGTAGATCGAGAAAAGGTGTAGTGTCGATAGTCTTAATTCTAGGTACAAAATAAAACGACACGACCGCAACCAGATTTCGGTCTACTGTATTCGCCTTGGAAAGTCTGCACATATTCATAAGATCGAAATTGACCACCTCCATATCAGTGTACTTTGCTACCTTTTTGTGCCAGTGACGCAGCCGAAATAGTGGATCGAGAAGTCGTTCATATCCCCATCGCGAGGCTATGAGAATCATACATTTTCTCCAGCTCCCACTCAAATACATTTCTTGGGCAACAGCCGGTTGTAATACACAAATAAAAGTTTAGGCTACGCTAAAAAGTGTTTGTAGCGAAACAGATGCAGCCTGCGCTGAATGTTGCACATTAAGATGTTTCTTCATTGTGCGCACACAACAACGCATGTACTGGCGATGTACACATCACTCCATCATAAATTAAAAGTCCTTCTATTGGTTACACTCCATCTTCACCTGAGTCGGTTCCAAATCTTAAAATATCGTTCTGAGCTGCGAGATTTAGGCGATTTAGTACTAGGGATGTCATGTCTATCGGGAAAATGGATTCGGTTCAGATGGGGTTAAACTTGTTTCAGTTCAGCATCTTTTATGAATTGGCAAGCATAACTAGTGCAAAGGCGTTTACAGATAATCCAATATATATCAACAAATCCGAAGAATACAAACCAATTCAATCTCCATTTGTGAACGACACATTCGTTTTTCACTTGGAAGGTTTTTGTTAATAATCGCGTTGGGTATACCGCTGAATAGTTTTGGGGCATTTCAGCGCCGTGTAACATAGCGGACAGTTGAAAGTCCTTGTTTGGATGTGACACTCAACTGTAATGATGCTAGCATCGAAGTACTGAACAACGACAGACATTCTGTATTCATCTCACCGGTGCTGGTCTAGCTGGCTCTTTGAATGGAAACTTTTATTGAAATTTACCCATTCTCCCGCATGTGTTTAGATCACCTCCACTGAGTCTCGCTAATCGGCTCGCAATCACAGGATAGCGGGAATTTGTTTTTGGAATTGTTATTGGATGATTTCCCGAGGTTATTCGAGGAAATGCTATTTTTCTGGGATAAGAAGGCGAGTACGGACATAATAGACCGAGTCGTACTCCACAGTCGTGCACGAACGTAGTGTTGATGCAGTCATTTCATGCACCCTCAGTAGTTCTAGAAGAAGTAGGTTAAACCCGATGAGTCGGCGGATTGAATGCAGGGTTTTCAGTCGTATGTTGCAGTTATCGAATTGGTTGTTTGTTTTCGCATATCCAGTCGGTGAAATAAACAACTTCCAGCTTGTAAATCTAGTGAACAACGACTGCTTCACGAAGTAAGTGGTGAATGCGCGGATCTCCTTACTAATATTCCAAGCCTTCACTGCCTAATTGGGCATGGATTGTTTTTCTGCATGTGTTATCGCCTGGTCGATTCGATATACGTGTTTGTAAACAATGTTTTTATTGTCAGGGGTTTACTTCCTCGTGTGTATGCCAAAACCACGTGGCGAAAAATACATCAGAAAGTGGGTTGGTCATCCGCATCGAGCAAACGCAATGCCTCAATCTGGATGGCGCGGCGTAGTGCATCCATCATCGCAAAACGATTGCGCATTTGATATTCAGAGTCGAGCTGGTCTATATTAAGTGCTGTACGCACTACAGTCTGCCACTGAGGCTGCTTCAAATCGGAAACAAAAACAAATTGGATAGAATTGGAGCCATAGATCTGATACACCGATCTCAACCAACGGATATATTTTAGTGTTTAACTTGAAGGTGGCATCCAGGTGTAAAGCGAATGCATCTGCTCGCTCAAGCCTACGAATTGCAATATTTGGTGCGAACCCCGCATCCAAACGGGATGTTTCTGTAGCCAGACCCAAAACTGGCATCCAGAACAAATTCACAAGCCAAAGCTGTCCTGTCGTTCATGTCATCACGATATCGATGAGTGGCAGCTAGACCATACATCTCATCGGTGGAGTCGGTATCATGATGAACTTTATCTCTGTAGGATCGTACTTGGTATTGGACCTTCGACAGGAATCCTTCGACAGAATTTTTTTCGGATCGGGCACCCTTAACCTGAATTGCTCCATCAGCGTGCCCATTGCTTGTTCTGGACGAACTCCAGCTTCTGCACGTTCCCGGATGAGCCGCTTCATAGAATGATTTAATTCGCCGGGGTGAGGAAACGGCCGACAGATGATTACTGTGTTGGTAAATATTAGTGCACCCCTCAACGTCATACGAAAATTCTTTCAGCAATCTTTGACACTTCTGCCCCCCCCACAGTCCACTTTGCGCGTCTTTGAGTTACGCATGTTGATTACGGGCGGGTAAGACCAGGCCCGGAACCACTAACACAATCAGGTCAAGAACCACCTAAACAAAATGACCCAGCTCCAACCGAAAAGAGGACGAGCCAGGAAGAACAGCCACTGCGCGCTCGACTTTCAATCTGGTTTCTAATCGACCACTATGAGGATATCCTGGTTCCAGCTGTAACCCTAACCCTTGTACATTACTTAAGGGTCCGATTGCTTTATTTTTCAACGCCCAGAGACCGAAGATACAGCACGAGTCTCCAATTCACCCGACTCGAACTCTGCACCAGAACTCCCAGCCGAAGATCTCGCAGACGTCACAGTGATGAGAATAGCGTGTCAGCATCACTGACAAAACATGCCAATGTAGAACTTGGTTTAAAATTGGGTGCTGCTACTACGTGATGGCAGCTCTGAATGCCCGTGGACTGCTATACGACGGATCACCAGCACCTCGACCAACATATCTCAACCCCGTATTGGTTTATACGATAGCTATTTTTCATGTCACAACAATGTAGACACGGGTACAAACTACCACAACTGAGCAAGAAGGAATAGTCGCACATTATACACTTCCGTTCGGAGACCTGTCGTATAATAGCGCACGACTAATCTGTTTCTGAAGAGGTTCTGTACAATGGTAATATACGCGAATGTTATTTATTACAAATGGAGACGCGTGTTCTTTCGCATTATTGGAGTTTCGTTGGAGTGACTGTGGATTTGTTATTATTATGACTGGCTGCTGGTTTGGTGTTCACGTGTGGTTTCGCGGCATTGTAGATAAGCTTGGGATGGGCTAGTGGTGTGGTTGTGGCTGACGAGGGCCAAACCTAGCTATATCAGTGCCATTTCCGCACCACCATGGAATCCGCTACAAATTATAAGTATTCCTGTCGTCAATGCGGAGAAAACTTCCTATCAGATGCGCAGCGCAAGGGGAATACTTGTGTAGTGTTTTCACCAGCAAAAAGTGAAGTATGCACAATATCAACGTTCGGAGCAAGATGGAAATAAATATGTCGATGTTGAACGAATTGACGGACGTTTCAAATGTCCCAACTACCCCACCCAATTTTAAGATTCGAAGCATATTCGGAGGCACAATATTGCGAATTAATCGAGGGTGCAATTGTCTCTGAAGAAAACCCAGTACATAGCACATCCCGTGGCAAGTGTCAACGTATACCTTTTGTAAGTGTGTATGAACACAGCCTGAACCAGTTTTCGGGTGCTTCTGACTGTACTTACCCGTTTTATGCGCACAAGTGAGATGCGACTGATGGTGCGTGGCTCTGCACTCAAAACCACGCTCACACCAAGCAGCACTACGTGAGGCGAGTACCAGATGGTACATTGGGCTCGTCAATTGCGACTTTGCAGCTGTGGCGCGCAATTGGCTGTATTTTCAGACGAGTTGGAGCCCTACAGTTTTGACTTGGCGAACCGCGCCTATACAGTAATCTGGGTGAATAAGCAACGCCTGGTAACTTATGTATTTTGATACCTTGTATTTGATTAGGAACTGGGCTCCACCAGATGTTTACGCTCACCTACTAGTTTTAGATAACACCGTGCAAGTATACTTTCGATTGGCTTTGCTCTCCCATACGAAGCGATATCATTGGCTAACAAGTTAAGGTTCTGCTAATCAACGCTTTCTTTCAACATTTGAGTGTTGGCGCCATCCGTATGTACATACCTCCTCGCAACGTCTTCAACATAGACGAGTCAGCGCTGTTTCACAACGCGGTTCCACGGGGTCCGTCTGCAAGGGCGCCGCCCCCGCCATGAAGAAGATCAAGGCGCGCGTGACGATGGCGTGCTGCACAAGTGATGATGGCTCAAAATCTACCTCTTTTGTTTCTTGGCACAGCGGTCAAGCCGCGGTTGTACACCCGCAAGCCCCAAGATTGAGTTTAGAAATTGCCCAACAGAACCAGCCAAGGATCAAGGCAGGCCGAGCTTCTTACGGCCCTTCGAGAAAGGGTTAGTGAGGAAACTATTCGGAGCTTGGATGCACTCGAAAAGGGCATTCATGTTGAATTAAATCAGTGCATTCTTGTTTGAAACTTGCTGTAATAGATGTATGTCTCTCTTTCTATGCATATCAGGCGTTGCTTATTCACCCAGATTACTGTATATATTCCCGGGTAGATACACTTGTATCCGGGGCCCTGAGGATCCCACAGCGGGCGTAATGTTGGGTATCCGGGGGTCATTTCGACGTGTATCCGGGCCTTGCGAACCCCGTTTTTTTTAGTTTGCGTAGATGTAAAATAGTTTGGGTCATTTTATTTTATTAACTGATGTTTACAAACGCTAATACCTCTTTTTATTTGAAGTCACTGACATTTCCACTACGTTAAACCCATGGGTAAGGTGTATGCACCTGACGTATCCTCCTGCTGACCCTATATAATTAAATCTCTCACTCGTACTCCAGGGTACCAGTCCATTCCGCTATTATAGCACGATACCACTCTTTTGGTTGTTCCGAAAAAAATAGCACTAAAATCAATTTGATTTCAGTATGGCTAAACAAAAATGACCACTATCAATTCATCCAGATCGTGAAAACGGCTTTGACCGAGTTTACTCTATTCTTGTCTATTTTTACTTACAAAGACCGTGGCATTCGCCACATCAAAAGAACCGTCTGATCGTTATGCTTCTTTTGCGCCCAAGAATGTAAAAAAACACTGGAAAAATCGTAAAACCAGGTTACGAAGTACCTGTAGCGTGCTATAATAGCAGAACGGAGTGGTATGTATTTCCACGACGGCAACGCTAAGCACCACCATATACAGTACCCTATGGCAATACCAGCAATGCTACAATGCCCCCTAGCTGGCCGGCATGGCCGCGGGCGACAGCGCCAATTATTTCAACGCAGAATTCTACTGTGCATTCTGGAGGAGTTCCCCGAACTGGCCTATATGACCGCGAGTAACGACGTCAAGCATGGTATCGTTAAAGTGTGATGTGCGTGCTCAAGCTTCTTGCGAAGAGTTGCCGTCATGCATTCGCGACATGGCTACGAACAACAACACCAGTATTTGAGAACAAATGTCTGCTGTGGATGCTGAAGCGACTTGCTAAGTAGCCGTCATGACCCCGAGAACTGCTGCTGAACTTGTAAGCTGAGGCCTTTATGTTTTGGCGTAGAGCAAATTTTCAAGCTGGCCGACAAGACTACAAAAAACAGATTCAGTTTGATGAGTGCAGACGACTGTTTTTCGGCCTGGATTGCTTTTCGAGCTGTCTCACATGACAGCTAGCAATGGTGCTGTGCTCCCTAGCGCCAACTGCTATTTTAAGGGCGAGGACGGGTTTCGAAGATGACCAATATAGCCGCGAGCCACGGCACCAGCAGTCTGAGTGCTACTTTGTAGCTGCTCTCCAAGGTGAACCTCTTGCCGCGAACAATAAATCCGAGTTTGCAATTCTTTACAGATTGGAGCTACTCTCGCCTTGCTGCAGCGGTGGTATGTACAGACTTGGCGAAGGCTGTTGACCAATGGCCGATGTGTTACGCTTTCTCGTAGACGCCAGTTGCCTGGACATATTGTGATCAATACAGCTAGCAGCTCACCGCTAGGCGTCGTCAGCGCGACTGAGAGAGACGGACCGTCGAGTCTACTATGGTGAGGATTTGGGCGGAGCAAATGGAACACAACGGAGTGCAGTGGAAATGAGCGAAGCTGAAGGATATCGATACTTTTCAATAAGTCCTGTCTAGCCTGGGTCCCGATGTCCCGAACCCGGTCGTGACAGGGGCGTGCCAGAGGACCGTGTGCTGGGCTCGTGCGGCGTACCCACCAGACCATCGATGGACTCTTTCGAGCACCGTGCCTAGGCCCTGTTCGGATCCGGCTACTCGGCCATTTGATGGCGCGAGGCGCCCTCCTGAGTGGTACCCTCCGAAGTCACCGGCAGCTTCGTAGTGCCCCAAGGACGGATGTCAAGTGCCTGTATTAATGTTGTGCTTTAGGTCCAAGGAAGGGCTGTCACGCAGAGGTCCAAGATGACGCGTTGGTGGTCTCCAAGGACGTTCAGGCAGAGCTGACGAGATTTGTAAGGTAGCTTTGTGTGCTTAGCTAGTCAGTCGTGAACTTCCCCTGTCAAGAACAAACCAAACAAGAAAGAACTTTTGCATTTTAAGAGCTTTTCATCCCTATTTAACCTTCCTACGAGCCTCATCACTACACCACCGTTCCTCGACACCGTTCCTGACAAGCCCCAGCGTACCAGACCCCCTGGCAGGAGGAGGCACGCGACACCGAGCAAATGCATTTATCGCGGTAAATGTGTTGAAGTGGGATTCTTGAAAACCGTTCTGCGGTCTTCTCAGCTCCGTCTTCGACTCCACACGCAGCGTCTTCGTTATCGCGTGTAAACGTCACTTGATCTTCCATAACTTCGCTAGCGTAATGCCAGGGATGGTAGGTCAGCAGTTATTGTTGCAGGCGATACTCACGTCACTCTGAGGTCTTGTTTTTGGTTCTTGTTGACGTGCGCGTGGATGGGCGTCTCACGCGGCCGATGTGTTTCTTATTGGCTTCTTCTTGCAGTCTACGCAGGGCCCTATCGTTTGCCAGTGCGGTTCGATGTGCCGCCGTGTGGCTCAAAGAAATGCGTCCGTGCAATCCGTACGTGGTCGTGATGTTGATCTTATCGTCTGCCTACTACACGCCTCCTTCTTCTCCGTCGGTTGCTCGGCCGATTTCGCTGGCTCCCCCGCGACGTGGTGAATTTAAAGTACATTCATGTCAGACACAGGTGTTGTTGGTGTTGGTGGTAGTGGTGTTGGTGGTGGGGGGGTACACGCAGCGACTCCGTCGGTGTAATGGGGCCAGGATTGGCCAGTGTCCTTTTCAAGGAAAAGGGATGTTCTCTAGTGTGGACCACACCGGTCAGTGTGGCCCACAAGAACTGAGTGTCACACACCACGATGGGTACGGTGTACCAGGGGCACTTCAATTGGACATTCACGGTAGACCTCCCCATGTCCCATGTTAAGTTAGGGGTCGGTCGCACTTAGGACAACAACGCACGGGAGCCAACCGCTGAGGTAGATCGCCATTTAGACGGGGGTTCAGTATGCAGATAGAAAGCAGTAGATAGAACTTTATGAGTGTTATTAATACAAGACAGTTTAACTCTAACCTTCGAGTGTACAAGTCTCTTTAATACTCGGTATTAAAGGAGACCGATAAGGCAGGGCCTTTTGTACTAAGGACAACAGAGACACCAGGCGTCTGTTGTGGTTAGCGTGCTACGCTTCCTCTAAGCTATTGTGCGTGTGACCCCCGTCACCAGGGATTGATAGTAACGGGATTTTCTTCCTAAACTACTATAGTAGAATAGATGAGCCCAAATCAATTCTACTATTCTAATATTAGCCAAATCGAGCGATCCAGAATACTATATTAATAGTACTATAGTAATCTAGATTACTATTGTAGCCATGTCGACCACCGGATGTCCTCCATGTCGACCACCGGATATCCTCGATGATGATCATCACGCGCTGTTGCTCTTTAGCTCCATGTGACGGATCTCCTTCTTGTTGTGCTTCAACAGCACCTGCATCTCAGCGCGCAAGTTATCCGTCCTCGTACGAAGGCTGTACACCCGGTCCACCGTGTACTCCAGCCACTCGTCCACCACTTTGTCCGCTTGAGCATGCTGGATCGTCTTCGAAGTGGTGGTTGGCTTAGTTACCGCGATCGGAGCTCCGCAAATGACCTTGTCGTCGTCCACGGATGGTACAAGATCGAAGTTGGGCGAGCCGACATCGGCAGCTTCTTCGTCACCACCACACGAGCCTGCATTGAGCTTGTAGTAGACTTCACGATGCGCATCATAGAGAAGCTTGTTTCCGGCAGCGATGGTCTGTTCAAGCCGCTCGTCGTCTGCGTCTCCGCCCCTCTCTTTGGTAGCTTGTTTGCCGTCTGCAGCTACGCCACTCTTCTCGCCAGCTTCACCAGGGTGTTGAATGAGCGACGCCACGGCGAACTTGGTGCGAGGATCCAGTATAAGGATCATCACCGTTTCCGCAGTAGCGAGCGGAATGCGCATGTTGAGCAATTGGAGCTGGCGCACTTCATGGACGATCTTGGTCGAGCTTGGTCGAGCGAGCGAGTCGGAAGGAGACTGTTGACTTGTCGAGCTGCTGGAAGATTGCAGAGTGAGCCCAAACAGAACGCTGCGATTTGTAGCCTCCAATCGCTCACTACAGAGAGCTAGTAGACCGGTCCCGTGCGACGAACCGCGTCCGCAGGACGCGTGCACCTCTGAGCAGCGAATCCGCTTCCTTCATGGAGCCGAGCAAGCTCCAACCTGTGTATATCGTCCCCCTGCGTTAGCCAAAATGCCTCTAGTAATCATCTAGTAATCAGATAGTACTAATATTAGACGGAAAAAATCTAATATCTACTATAGTAGAATTAAATCAGCTGGGAAAAATTATAATATTACTATAGTAAAATTATATTATTTCACCGGTAATATTAAAAAAAATCTATTACTGTAATATCTACTATCAATCCCTGCCCGTCACACCTGGTAGCACTTGTAGTCAATCCCGCGACCGACGCGGATCTCTACAATCAGGGTCTCTTTGAGTATGGAAGACTCAGGGAGTCGGCTGCCGGCGCGGCAGGACTTTCCTCACCTCTCCGATGCCCACTGGGCTACGCTGGAGAAGATGGTCAGCCTCCTGGGCGAGGCAGCCTTCGCTGGATTTCTCAATCTTCCTGCTGATCAGCAAAGAGCGCGCGTGGAACGCATCGACAAGTACGAGTCGTCGCTGATTGCTCAGCGCACGCAGTGGTCATCCAGCATAGCGACGTGGCCTCATTGAAGGTCTTCGGCTGACGCATTGAAGGTCTTCGGCTGACGCCGGAAGAGATCCGTCCGAACCGGACCCGTGCGGACACCGTCCGTGAAGACCGTCAACTTGACGTCCTCAGAGAGGGGCGCGCCGGCCATGGCGGCTTCGGGGTTGTGGAGGTCCATGACGTAGTCTTGAAGCGAACGTTTGCCTTGCTTGCACCGCAAGAAACTGGAGCGGTGACGGTATGCCACATTGGCAATGAGGAAGGTAGAGCGTAGCTCCTGTTCCATGAACGACCATGAAGTGAAGTACCCCGGCGTTGCCGTTTCACGGCCCACGGCCCATGCGCGTGCACACCCTCCAAGGTTGGACAGCGCAAAAGCTACCTGAGCTCGCACGTCGTAGATCTGACTAGCGCTCAGCGCGATCTCGATCTCGCGAACCCAGAACAAAAGACTGTCTGAGTCTTTGCCGTCGAACGTCGGAACCGACATCTTGACGGGCTTGGTCGTGGTTGGACGCGCAGCGAATGAGGCCGTGTTCGTGGCGGACGCTTGGGCCGCACTCTGTGTCTCAGCTCGCATAGCCGCACGAGCGGCTTCCTGCGCAGCAGCCGCGCGGCGGCCACGGAGAGACACAGAAGTGTCATCCCTGGGACTTGCTGCTTTGGAGACGCTGGTGAGGAACTCACCTTCCTCGAAGAGGGGCGAAGTCTCCCAGCAGGGGTCCCGACCCTACTGGGAGTTGCTGTTTTCCGACTCCGTCGCCTCGAGGCTGTTGAGAGCCGGACGCGCCGCGAACATCTTGTCACGTGGCGCCTTCCATGGGTTGGTAGGGCAGTTCCGACGGAAGTGACCAGGTTGGTTACAACCGAAACAGCGACCACTCGCCCGTTGCGTCTTCTGGGAGCGTGCCGACTCGGCAAGAGAGATCTCCATCGGATGGGGACCCTCACTTGCTTCGACATGAGGCGTGTGCCCTTTCCTTTAAGCTATTGTGCGTGTGACCCCCGTCACACCGTCGTATCGCCCTGGGCAACGTCTTGAGCGACCGAGGTCGATACTTCTACAGCAGGTAGTTGTAGGCTCTAGGAACGGGGGATATTGTGCACAACAAAGAGTATTATAGAACTTTAGTTTCTGGAATAAGCCGCCTCCCTTGAACAACAAAGTTGTAATAAGCTCGTACGTAGAGCAAAACCTCATATTTATATTCCAAAATCCTTTGCCAGTTGAATACAGTAGGACCAAGATATTCCAGTGGAATAACGTGGCAAATAAATGTATAAATATATATATTGCTCAAGATGATCAAAATATCCAGCAACCTCGCGGCTGACTGGTCAATGCAGACTCCTCAAAGACCGAGCCGTAGGTCGAGACCAGAAGCACCTAGGAGCAACGTTAGGACACCAACGTGGTGAAGTTGTTAAGCTTGGGGGACGTGAGCAACGCTTTGAAGGGAAAGCAGCAGTTCGTTGATGAGTGCACGGCACCTTGAGCGAGCTCCACCGGTAAAAATTCGTTAGCATGCAGACAAAACTACACATTGTTATTTTATTTTAGTGAGCCGCGGATCTTGTACAGGCTGCACTGTGTAACTAAGGAAACATCGCTAATTCAGCGCATCGGGAGTGTACAGATTCCGCCCTCCAATCCGTCCCCGTAGTCCGCGGATAACCTCTACTGATTTTATAGTATGGGTTTGTGGAGGTCGGGTGACCTCTCTCGATTGCTAACCAAGTCTTCCTCCAACACAACGTGGAAATGATCCCGGCGTCCATCCAATGCAAGAACGCAGTCGATGGACCCCGGGATCATTGCCACGTTCAAGAAAGCCTAAAGAAGGAAGCAGCTAAAGTGGGTCTATGATAGTCAATCGCGTAGGGCCAATCGAGCAGATAGCGTACGAGGAGATCCAGTTGCACTGCAACTTGCAGGTAATAAAGTGGTGTGAAGGAACCTGGAGCGAGATCCAGATGATTACCACCGTCAGAACTGCTTTCGGCACACTTTGACAGGTTTAGAGGCGTGAACGAGTAGTCTGTAGGCACTAAGAAGAGCAAGAACGATAGCGACATAGCCTTGCGTAGAGGGGTGTGGCAGCAAAGCTAATATATAATAACCCTCTATACTAAATTTCACTGTAAAATACCAAGAGTGGTACCTCGGACGGAATGGAGGGTGGAATCTTTACCTCTTTGATTTCGTTCGTCTGTAACCCCAATATCGGATGATAAGGCGGGCGTATGACAACTAGCTAAAGTTAAGAATCGCTGCTTGGGATATTGCAATTAGGAGATACCGCAGCGCTAGTCCAGTGAAGTTATAAAACAGAAACTAAAGTTCTATATTAACTTAATGTTGGACTTGTGCTCATGAGCTCGATTTGCGGACTGACTGATCTACTCCTCTGCCTACCTTTATAATTTTTAGTGTTTTTCCTTTTTTGCGGGGGCGACTGGGTTCACTATTCACAGTGCGGCAGAGGTGCCCAGGTGCTATTCTCCATACATTTCTTCGTACGGGCTGCTATTCTGAGATGGCAGTGACTTTTTCTGGAGTTGTAACCCTCTTGCCTAACCTATCTGAGGCCTGTGACTACGAGCACGCAACACCACCGAGGTCATAGCGGGCCGTTCTATTGAGGGACCATCCCCCCCAATACAATCCTCGCTACTCTCTACGTCTTTAAGCCCCTTAGTGTCGGGGTGCCCTAACCGCCTGGGCCATGAGGGACGTGCCTCTTCGGGGGTCCTGGTCGTCTCCCGCTCGGGGAGACTTTTTGTCCGCTGCGGGGATCGAACCCACGGTCCACAGCGTAAGGGCAAGAAGATTAACCCAATCTACCACGCCACCGGTGTTCCTCTGCCTACCATGCCTATCGATTTTACCTGGCTGCCTCTACAGCTCCATCGCGCTCTCCTCCATACGTCGCTGGTGCACTCTTCATCCGTTCCGGTATTTCTGGCTCTGTCGTTGCATGGGCACATACGAGGATTGGTTCACTTGTTCTCAGTACACCCGTGGAGCCAGATCGAGGTTTGGGTCTTGGGCCAAACCGGTATACACCGGTACGTTCCGATCTTGGTCGGTACCAATCAGTTCGTAACTATGGCCGACCGGTATCGGTCACGCTATCTACGCGGGCACCAGCAGCGCAACTCTAAAATCACTCACTTCACCACAAGTGCTTCTTCTGGACATCAAACGTAACCGAACCGATCCATACACACGCGATCACTTTCGTTGGCTGCTTTCATGGCGAATGCTTGAGATGCAGAGTGTGATTGTGGGCTAGGGTGCGAGATGAATTATGCGATCTGAGGGTCTGAGGGGAGCTAGCAGAATGCGGTGGTTAAATAACTAAATATATACGATGTTATGACATAGTATTTACAAAGCTGTTGACTTTGAGTCTGATGACAGGTTTTGACCCAAACGCTCATTGATTTGGGTAGGGGGTGATGATGCCCAAGATAAAGGGTTGTGTCAAAAAAACAAATTCCGTCGCACAGTTTCCTACTCAGCATGCATTCACCTCGGCCATCAGCCATCCTCTGACCCAGCCCATATATATCTATTTCTACCGGACCAAGTCATCAATGAGTTTTGGGCCAAGCTTAAGACTATCTAAAACAACCCCACTTCATCATTGTATTCCCCGTGATCAGCAGGCTTCCTACCTCGTCAACCGATATTTAGCAATCGGCAGTAGGTTCATGTATCGCTCCCATGTGGACAGACATTCAGACTAGCGCCTGTGGAGAAGCAAGATCGAAGAAATTAGAGATCGAAGTTGATTGGCAAGTGAGAGATTGGTACCCGGTCAGTCACTATCCCGAGACACTGACCTGACGGGATCTGTCCAAAGGAGGAGACGGTGCACCGCAGGAGGGCGGCCTGCGAACATCAAGGGCTAGAGCGAGCGAAGGTCAAGCGGACGCAGCCCAGATCAAGAGGTCCGGGGAAGATTGGAGTGATTTGGATCTGTGATCGGGATCAGATCTGATTCCCTGGGTCCAGATCCAATGTTGCGGATCCGGCGATTACGACACGCCAGAGGCTTGGATAACGCCATAACGGAGGTAAAGGGAGGCTACAGGGTCAGTAGGCACCGATGGGATGATAGCTGAATAGAAGGATAGGTAGATAGGATGGGATCGGATCGGACTTAAGCATAAATCAGTATCGAATTTGCCTCGGACATCGCAACCGCCTTCTCGCCTGGAAACAGGAACTACATTGTCCCTGCGAGGAGTAGAAGACTTAGTGGTTAGAGATCGACTGTTGGTTAAGTCTGGATAATACATTGGCCAGATTAGACCTTCCTAGTGATCTACCCTCAAGTGCAGATCCCAGATCCACCGGAGTTCACAGCTTGGCCGGTCGGGTCTTCGACGCTCTACAACTACAGATCCCGCTATAAGAAGCGGCAAGAATTGCAAAGAAAGGAACGTAAAGGACAAGAGCTCCGCAAACGCAACCCCACGGCCGGATCCAGATCCAGGCCGCCAGATCCAAGTGCAAGACTACTTAATCTGGGAGTATAACCGCGAGCTGTGTGAAGATTTTCACGCCGCTCCACCCCATTCCCGCGTCTCGCCAAGACTGTCTAGACTTCAAGGCTTTGACAGTTCGGAAGACACCAGAAGAGCAAGATCCAGCCCTACTGACGGGTACACAAGGTGACCCAGTTCAGTACACATCACGGCAGATCGGAGTACCCCCTCCGTTTGTCGGTGTTCGGGCGCAGTGGGAAGTTGGATTAGCGATGTCGCAGATTTTACTGACCGCACTACACCACACGAACAGCACCTCCGACCACCAACAAGCTACCAGCCAATGCCGAATGAAGCTACGCCACCTACTTATACTCACCACTCGTTCCCTTGAACCGCACAATGGCACCGATTCGAGAACACTAGCCTATACTGCCCAGACTCAACACAATCACGAAAGATCGTGCAAATGAGCGCGGAATCAATGTCGCAGATAATAAAAGCCATCGCCCGAGTGCTGGTGCCAGCAAGAGTCAACAATGCGATCTAAACTAACTAGGAAAGATTAAGCCCACGAGCAAAGCTTCAACGATGTATCCAAGTCCACTAGCATATGCTTCGAAACAGGAGTATATATGCATAGTGAATACGGTAGAAAAAGTGAACTGTTCGAAAAGTTGAACGAATAAAAAATAAGTAAAAACGGAACACATGAATCACAGTTAATGTTTTCGGAGAAATAAGAATTAGTGGATGTATTTCTCTAGAAGCTTAAAAAAAGGTAATAGAACGAACGATGTAAACATAATTTCTAGGCTGAGTTGTTCAATCCGTAAGAAAACGCTGGAAGAAGAGCAAACCGCTGTTAATAAGAGAGAAGAGTTGTATAAAAGTTATAGCGATAGGGGTTGAAGTAAGGTAAAAGTAGAGTTTAGGGTTTAGGGCGCCTATTCACCGGAGGACAGTATAATGAAATCAAGTCAAACCAGAGCGCCACTAGCCGCCGCTCCTTGCCCTCCCCCTTTTGACTTGGTTTTACTATGAAATCGCTCCGTGTCTTCCTCGAGGTCAATGTCTTCCATGTTTTGGCTTGGGTTTTCTATATTAAGACTCCGGAACAATTTCGACCAGGTTTTCACGCTGTAAAGGGATTCAATCACCAAGTCAACTGTTCAACTTCTAGTCAGTCGGAGCCAGTACTCAATACTATACGTTACCAGCTCAGAAGCCAAGTACCGCTCAGTACGGTTAATATGCGTCAATCTGCGTCGATCGAAGCTGAGAACTTGCGTTTCATCGGTTTTAAGCACGGGGAATACAACGCTACCAGCCCCATGTGTCATGGGCGACTTATTAGTCTGAAACAGGCAGGGCAGTAATTCGTGTGTGCTAAAGGCGAAACGTTCGGCACTATCGTGTAACTTCGTCAATTTTACAGCTCTAGTGCTGAACACTGGAGTGATTATATGCTAGTTCGCGTGTAGAGCAGGGGGGAATCGATATAGTCTTACCGCTCTCCCTACATACCCGACTTAGGGAAGTGACCTAATAAAAACAAGAGGTGCAGTGGTGCGTTTGAGACTATGTCGTACAGAAGTTATCGGTCCGTCTCACCGGTAAATTGATGCGATCTATCTGAAGCATCACACCCATGCACTTGATCCTGTCCCGTAGTTGCTGCTGCTTACAATACACATACGTGGAGACGCATTTGCACAAGTTTGGCATGTTTTGAAGTAAGTATGACAATTTATTGAACACGTTTGGTTCCGTGCCTTGATATGCGTCTACAGCGAGTCTGCAACCGGTAGCATCACTTCTACCACCTCGCTCGTCTCGTAATTGATGCTGCTGTTATACACGTAGAGACGCATTTGGACAAGTTTGGCACGTTACTCGACAAACCGTCACTGCTATCGGAATCTAAATCGTTTTCACGAACAATCAGCATCGTGATATTTTAAAGAGAACTCTGAGGTACCATTTCCGGTGCAGGGGCAGTTCCAGCACTATCTGGGTCCCTACCACTCCCCGACATACCACTGGGCGTCCTCATTAAATCGTCTCCATCCTCCTCCTTAATAGCACTCGCAGTCATCGAGGGCCTCAGTTTTTTTTTCTTTATGGCACGCATGATGGGTGCTGTTTTCTTGGTGCGAGTCATCGGTTAGCGCGCCTTGTGTAATGGGGCCAGGATTGGCCAGTGTCCTTTTCAAGGAAAATGGATGTTCTCTGGTGTGGCCCACACCGGCCGGTGTAGCCCACAAGAACTGAGTGTCATACACCACGATGGGTACGGTGTACCAGGGGCACTTCAATTGAACATTCACGGTAGACCTCCCCATGTCCCATGTTAAGTTAGGGGTCGGTCGCACTTAGGACAACAACGCACGGGAGCCATCCGCGGAGGTAGATCGCCATTTAGACGGGGGTTCAGTATGCAGATAGAAAGCAGTAGATAGAACTTTATGAGTGTTATTAATACAAGACAGTTTAACTCTAACCTTCGAGTGTACAAGTCTCTTTAATACTCGGTATTAAAGGAGACCGATAAGGCAGGGCCTTTTGTACTAAGGACAACAGAGACGCCAGGCGTCTGTTGTGGTTAGCGTGCTACGCTTCCTCTAAGCTATTGTGCGTGTGACCCCCGTCACACCTGGTAGCACTTGTAGTCAATCCCGCGACCGACGCGGATCTCTACAATCAGGGTCTCTTTGAGTATGGAAGACTCAGGGAGTCGGCTGCCGGCGCGGCAGGACTTTCCTTACCTCTCCGATGCCCACTGGGCTACGCTGGAGAAGATGGTCAGCCTCCTGGGCGAGGCAGCCTTCGCTGGATTTCCCAACCCTCCTGCTGATCAGCAAAGAGCGCGCGTGGAACGCTTCGACAAGTACGAGTCGTCGCTGATTGCTCATGTGAGCGCTGCTGCGCAGGTAGCCGCTCGTGCGGCTATGCGAGCTGAGACACAGAGTGCGGCCCAAGCGTCCGCCACGAACACGGCCTCATTCGCTGCGCGTCCAACCACGACCAAGCCCGTCAAGACGTCGGTTCCGACGTTCGACGGCAAATACTCAGACAGTCTTTTGTTCTGGGTTCGCGAGATCGAGATCGCGCTGAGCGCTAGTCAGATCTACGACGTGCGAGCTCAGGTAGCTTTTGCGCTGTCCAACCTTGAAGGGCGCACACACGCATGGGCCATGGCCCGTGAAACGGCAACGCCGGGGTACTTCACTTCATGGTCGTTCATGGAACAGGAGCTACGCTCTACCTTCCTCATTGCCAATGTGGCATACCGTCACCGCTCCAGTTTCTTGCGGTGCAAGCAAGGCAAACGTTCGCTTCAAGACTACGTCATGGACCTCCACAACCCCGAAGCCGCCATGGCCGGCGCGCCCCTCTCTGAGGACGTCAAGTTGACGGTCTTCACGGACGGTGTCCGCACGGGTCCGGTTCGGACGGATCTCTTCCGGCGTCAGCCGAAGACCTTTAATGAGGCGGCCCACACAGCTATGTTGGAGGACCACTGCGTGCGCTCAGCGCAAAGGCACACGCCTCATGTCGAAGCAAGTGAGGGTCCCACTCCGATGGAGATCTCTCTTGCCGAGTCGGCACGCTCCCAGAAGACGCAACGGGCGAGTGGTCGCTGTTTCGGTTGTAACCAACCTGGTCACTTCCGCCGGAACTACCCTACCAACCCATGGAAGGCGCCACGCGACAAGATGTTCGCGGCGCGTCCGGCTCTCAACAGTCTCGAGGCGACGGAGTCGGAAAACGGCGACTCCCAGTAGGGGCGGGACCCCTGCTGGGAGACTTCGCCCCTCTTCGAGGAAGGTGGGTTCCTCACCAGCCTCTCCAAAGGAGCAAGCCCCTGGGATGACACTTCTGTGTCTCTCCGTGTCCGCCGCGCGGTCTAACCTCGTGGTCGTCACTGCCAGCGTAAAAGGGTATCGAGAACCGATGACGGTCCTGATCGATTCAGGGGCGTCGTTCAACTTTGCGACGAAAGTCAATGTGGCTAGGAACAGTGCATTGTATGCTAGTGCTTTAGAAGCTTCTAAGAGTAATGCCAATGTATCTGTTCGCTTAGCGACTGGCTCCATCGTGTCTACACGCAAGGTTACCATACCCTTAAGCGTGAAGTTTGACGACTTCAATTCGGTCGAACCGTTCATTGTCTTGGACATGGATGATCGGTACGATCTTATCCTCGGCACGCCTTGGCTTGCTAAGCAGGAGCCGTGGATAGACTGGCGTAGTCGCACCATTGGTGCCAGCCACAACCCCCTCCCAGACAGAGCCCTGGCGGGTCATGTCCCCTCCTCTTCCCGAGACGGGTTTGTGCATGAGCACCGTGTGCCACGCGGCGAACGGCAGTTTGCCGACACTTCGGAAGTGTTGGAATTGCCCATGGCATTGCCTCCACGAGCGCAGGAGCTCGAGGTAGGTGGTGGAGAAGATCCGCAGGATCCTAGTACCTCTCCGGGTAGAGGACAGGGTTCTGTAGTTTGCAACCGAGTTGCACTTGCCCAGGGGGCAGTGGAGACTCAAGGCGCGGATGCTGCAGCAGCTCGCGCAGGAAGGGGTGGTAGCGTCCGAGCTCCCATTACGCAAGGCGTTGTAGCTGGTTCAGCTCGCGCAACGGAAGGCGCTGGAGCTTGTGCTCACGCAACCGTGAGTGGTCGAGCAGAGGCTCCCACTTTCAAGGTCAACAAGGGTCACAAGGTCACAAGCACGCCCAAGGCAGAGGCGTCTGACCGCGAAGCGGATTCCGCGGCTGATGACAGGGTTCCGCAAGTATTCGATGTCTTCACGGGCGAACCCAAGGTGGGGGAGGTGTTGACTCCGTTACCCACAGTAGCAGAGCTACTTGACCTCGAGGAGCTTTCGTATGTCGAGTTTCTGGAGTCTCTCAAGGCGGGAGAGTTGGCAGAATTGGTTCTGCTTCGCCCAGAGGGAAGCTCACTGGAGATCAACTCTTCGTCGGTCATGGACCACGATGTGTTAGAAGTTGAACGAACCTCTAAGAGGCAGACGCGGTATGGCGGTGCCATTTTGAAGGACCCCTCGGATCCGTATTACGCCCTTCTGAAGGATTTTTCGGATGTCGTTAGCGACAACCCCCCCTCCCTCGGTTCTTCCTCCGGATCGGGGCGTGCGGCATGAGATTGACTTAGTACCAGTCACTAAGTATTGCACCACGCGGCAGTGGTCGCTTCGTAAGGAACAGGTCGACGTAATCGACGCCTTCTTCGCCGCAAAATATGCCGCTGGCATGGTGTGCGAGTCCAAGTCGCCGCATTCGTCCCCGACGTTCTGTGCGCGCAAACCCATGGTGCACGCGTTTAACAAGTTGAACTCGGCAACCATCCCCTATCCCTCGGGCGGATGTGTTGCATAACAATATGGCAGGCTGCACGATCTTTAGTGCGCTTGGTCGACGGCTATTATCAGCTCCTGATGCGCGAGTCGGACATCCCGCTTATGACGGTGAGTACCCCTAGTGGGATGCTGTGGGAGTGGTTGGTGATGCCCCAGGGGCTGTCCAACGCACCCGCCACGTTCAATAGGCTCATAACACAGCTCTACCGGCCGATGCGGCAATTTGTACAGACGTACTTCGATGACATCTTCGTGCACAGTCGTGCGTCGGAAGGCAAGACGGCCGTCGAAGCACATCTTGGCCACCTCCGTGAGGTTCTCCTGTGTATGTGCGAGAATCGCCTCTACGCGAACATCAACAAGTGTATCTTCGGGGCCGAAGAGATTCCCTTTTTGGCCTGTTTCCTTGGCAAGGACGGTGTCCGTGCGGACCCGGAGAAGATATGCGCCATTGCGCAGTGTCCGATACCTGTATCACAGAAGGACCTGCTCAAATGGCTTGGCTTGGCCTACTACTTGCACAAGTATAGTGCCAATTACGCCGAAATGGCAAGACCATTGACGAACCATATCAAGAAGGAAGCAGTGTGGTCATGGACCTCTGAGGCTCAACAGGCTTTTGAAGCCATCAAGAGCAGCCTTCAGGGCACCCCGATCCTGGCGCTACCCGACGAAGAGCGTCCTTTCAGCGTGGTATGCGATGCATCCGACTTTGCCATTGGCTGCGCCCTGCTGCAGGTAGATGCCGAAGGCAGGGAAAGGGTAGTGTCTTTCCAGTCTCGCCAATTGAAGGCGGCGGAAAAGAACAACCCTCTCCACGACAAAGAACTCTTGGCGATGAAGTACGTCTTTGTCAAGTTTGGGGTGTACCTGTTAGGTCAAAAACCCTTCGTGATCTACACAGATCATGCCTCGTTGAGGACGGCGACGTCGTCGCCCCACCTCTCTCAGCGGATGGCGCGATGGCTTTCATTCTTCGCTGAATACAACTTCACAGTGGAGTACAAACCGGGAAAGCAGAATGTCCTAGCGGATGCGCTCTCCCGGCGGCCCAATTACGAGTTGGCACATCTGGCTTACCTAGCGTCACCGCTCTATGAGCTTATTCGCGAGGCGTATGCCGACGACGACAACCTTGCAGGTCTAGTGGAGGCACTGAGCGCTCCAAACAAGGCTGTCGAGCTCACGGCGCGACAACGCTCACGTCTGCACCGCTACTCGGTAGTGGAGGGTTTGCTCTACTACCAAGTAGATGGGGGCGACGAGCCTCGCATTGTCGTTCCGAACGACGAGGACCTGCGTCATCGTGTCCTCTATGAGGCTCATGACACGCCGCTCAGCGGTCATCTGGGGCGGGAGAAGACGTAGACGTCGTGGCCCGCAACTTCTGGTGCGCCCACATGTACAAATGGGTACGGAAGTACGTACAGACATGTGAGTCAGCGCGTCAAGCCTGCGCCCTCAGCGCCCGCTCCTTTGATGATCTTGCCGGTGCCGGCGGGTTGCTGGCGCTCCGTGACCATGATCTTCATCTTTGAGCTTCCGGCTGATGCGCGAGGTCACACTGGCATATTGGTGTTCGCTTGCCGCCTTAGTAAGATGGTGCGGCTGGCCGCTGTGCGGAAGAGCGTGACTGCGCCTCAGGCGGCCCAGCTCTTTGTGGACAATGTCTTTCGTAATCATGGCCTCCCCGAGGCCTTCGTGAGTGACCGAGACCCAAGGTTCGTGTCCCACTTCTGGCAACACCTCTTCCGTCTTCTAGGCACGAGGTTGGACATGTCCACAGCGGACCACCCTCACACCGATGGTCAGACTGAGCGGGTGAACAGAGTTCGGGAAGACATTCTTCGGAGTGTCTGCGCGGCAGAACCCACCAAGTGGAGCACGCTACTTCCACAAGTGGAGTTTGCGCTTAACAATGCAGTGCATTCTTCCACGGGCTTCACTCCGTTCTATGTGAACGGGCTGCGGCACCCGCGTACTCCACTGACGTTGCCGCCGGCTTCTAATTTGGGTGGGGGAGGGGCTAACGCCAAAGACCCAAGGGGCCTCAAAGGCCTAAGAACGTCCGTCAAACGGAATTTGCTCTCGTTTATCGAGACTGGAGAAGCCGTCAGAGAGCGCGTACGTGACGCCATTGCCGCCGCTCAAGACACGCAGAAGGAACAAAGTGATTGCCAAGGGCGTAAGAACACACAGGTGTTTAAACGGGGAGACCAAGTCTTACTAAATGCTAAGAATCTTCCTACTCAGGCGGTCTCCGCTGTGGACAGCACCAAGCTGCGACCTCGCTTCGTGGGACCGTTCACAGTCATACGGATCCACGGCCACGCCTACACGCTGGATCTGCCATCATCTATGGCCACGCATCCAACGTTCTACGTTGGCTTGCTCAAGCCCTATCGCCCGGCGGGGGGTTGAGCCTGAGGAGCCGACTGGGTCGCAGAGTACTGCTGAAAGGCGTTCCCCATCATCCGAACGAGCTCTTCCGAGGGAAGCTGTGCAGGAGCCGGAGCAAGAGCACGAGCCGCTACGCGGCGTGCGTCTTGGGCCTCCGAGCTCCCCACGCGGTCGTACAGGGTACGGATCCAGTCATGGTGCCGCTCCAAGACCTGGCGCACGGACGCGTCGCTCTCCTCGCCTCGCGAGCACCAGGTCTGTAAGCGATAAGCCTCTTCGTCCAGCTGCCGAGGCAGATCCCACACGCGGTCACGCAGGAAGTCCAAGTCCCGGCGGACATTCTGGAGGTTCTCCAGGCGGGCCTCCGCATCTTGGACGCGAGCGCGAAGCGCCACCATCTCGCTCCGCTGACCATCCAGCAGTCGCTGACAGGACTCAACAGCAGGTAGAAGGCCCTCCTGGTCAGGGCGAGAGCCAGTCGGGCAACGCTGAGCGGTCTGGTCCGACACCACTCCCGCTGCGGGCTCCGCCACCTCGGCTTGGTAATGAGGGCGTCCTCTACTACCATGTCGAGAGGCTACTGACGCGCCGCGGGCGTAGCGATCAGTACCAGTACCTGGTGGAGTGGAATGGCTACCCGAGTAGTCGAAACTCGTGGGAGCCTGGGGCTCGCCTCGAGGAGGACTGCGCCGACCTCGTGGCCGCTTTTGAGAGTGCCCACGGACCTGGTCGGCGCTGACAGAGCCGAAAACACTCCTTGGTTCTATCGGCTGAGACTGCTATGACTTCTGAATCTTCTGGCAAACCTCCTCGAGGATGACGCCCGGCGTAGGCAAAGAATCGGTTCGACCAAGTATCATCAGCTATCATCTTCGCCATGCGAAACCGAAGATGACGCTGAGCCAGCCAGTCTATCCGAAACGGAGACTTCAGGAACTCGGGCCCCGAGTAGCCCAAGTCGTGCAAACAAGCCTCGTACTCCGTCTCGTTCCGCTGGCGGGCCAAGACGCTGTCTGACAGCAGCACGGCCGGACACATGTCGCACTGCGGCGCGCCTGCGCCAGGCATGCGACTCTGACGAAGGTGCTCACGGTACTCGTCCCGAGTCCAGTATCGCAGCGCGAGTAGCTGGTATTGGGTGCGAGGGGCATGGGCCTCGCGATCCCGCTTGGTACCCACCGCCTGAAAGGCCTCCTGACGGGAACGATCGGCCAGGTGCTGCCGATTCTCGGGCTGACGCAGCTCAGGAGGGACTCCCTAGTCGACACCGGCGTTGGTGATGATTTGGGGCTCCGGCGCCGCAGCGGGCGGGTCGTCTCGACGAGACATAGACGCCTCAAAGAGTCGGGCGCGTTCCACCGCCACCATAGTCTTGGGAGACATGGGGCTCCCCGGGTGGAGCACCCGTTCGGCATCCGTGATTCGCGGCGGCGACCGTGCAACCTCGCCGGCCTCGTGGTCCACGTCGGGTTCCGACTCCTCGTTGTCCACCCGCAGGGATGGATCTGGCGACGGACTGCACCCCTGAGGGAAAGTGGTCGCGCACTTTGCGGAAGCCGCATGATCCTCCGTGGGCGCTCGGGCTCGAGGATCCTGCGGGATGTCAACACCAGGCGAGGCGCCGCCATTGTCATACCCGGGGTTCGGAGTGTCCGTGTGGGACGAGTCACTGCTCACCTCCTCGTGGGGACCGGGTCGCAGCACATCCGTGCTTTTGGGCGGCAGCTTCGGGGTCTTGGGGTCCTCCTTCGCGGAGCCCTTCTTCTTCGGGGGCTGCTTGGCAGCGGGCTTCTTCACCGCGGGCTTCTTCGGCACAGGCTTCGAGGAAGCGGTCACCTTCTTCGCCCTCCGCGGGGGCTTCGACGAGGCGGGCGTCTTCTTCGCCTTCGTCTTCGCCTTGGTCGCAGAGACCGTGAGCTTCTTGGAAGCGGGTGGTTCTTCGCTTCGGCCTCGTCCTTCGCGTGCTTCTGTGAAGCCAATGCCTCCGGCGCTTTCGCTGTGTCCTTCGCAGGCTTCTTGGAAGCCGACGCGTCTTTCGCATCCTCCGGATCGCCCGAGTGTTTCGTTGAAGTAGGCGCCGGAGGCTTCTCCTCTTCATGGTTTGGAGCAAGCGCGCCGGCGTGTGGCTTGGCAGGGCCAGCCCCAAGGGCGTTGGGGGCGGCCCGCACGATGATCTGCGTCTCGGTTGCCATGCCCGGAGGGCGTAGTGGGGCGCGCGTGTGCTCGGAGGAGCGTGAATTGCCGAATGAAGCCGTGCTTGAGTTTCCGCTGGGTTCCCCCACTGGGACAGGTGCTTTCCGTTAGGGTAAGGGAGGGTGTAATGGGGCCAGGAGTGGCCAGTATCCTTTTCAAGGAAAAGGGATGTTCTCTAGTGTGGACCACACCGGTCAGTGTGGCCCACAAGAACTGAGTGTCATACACCACAATGGGTACGGTGTACCAGAGGCACTTCAATTGAACATTCACGGTAGACCTCCACATGTCCCATGTTAAGTTAGGGGTCGGTCGCACGTAGGACGACGACGCACGGGAGCCAACCGCTGAGGAAGATCGCCATTTTGACAGGGGTTCAGTATGCAGATAGAAAGCAGTAGATAGAACTTTATGAGTTTTATTAATACAAGACAGTTTAACTCTAACCTACAAGTGTACAAGTCTCTTTAATACTAGGAATTAAAGAGGACCGATAAGGCAGGGCCTTTTGCACAAGCAGCAACAGAGATGCCAGGCGTCTGTTGTGGTTAGTGTGTTACGCTTCCTCCTAGCTATTGTGCGTGTGACCCCCGTCACACCTTGCAGTAGACTCATAGCAAAACACGGAAATATACGTTTAATACATGGTCATTTTTTGCAAACGAGTTGCGACGAATGTACAGCGAGTACAGCTACGTCGGGGAGTACTTCAACATCGCGCTAGCGAGCGTTTTTGGACTCTGGCGAAAAGCTTTTTTTCGTAGCCAACCTCAAGCAATACCACACAACAGGGGACCGTTAAAGAAATATCTCAATGAGTAAAAACGAGATAAATTGATTGTACTGCCAGTTGCCGAGACGCATAATACCCCCTTGATGAACCTTCAGAGTTGAAAGATGAAAACACACGTTGGGAAACCAGCGTTCGAACTGCCTCTTGTTTTTAAAAAGTTGAACCCATTCACGCGGGTGTCCATATGCACACACTGATGGAAACCGCGCATTCACTTTAAAGAACAGAGGCCACGCCGGAATGTCAATGGAACTGGGTGTAACATGCGATTTGTGGCACAACTGAAGCTGCGGAGGAGTGGCAGGTGGTGTGGTGAAATTCAAATCGCGTTATATGAGCATCATCATCCTGTTACGAAACCGATCTACAATTCGTACTCTTCTGTTCGTTGTTTGCCGGCTGATTCCCCCATCATGAGCGACTTCGGATTGATGATTGCAAGTGGGATCAAGCCCAATAGTGTTCGATTATATTCGGGACAATACTCCCCACCACGTCGAGATACAAGATATGTACAACTTGATAGCCGAGATCAAGAAACAAGTTACGAGCTTGCGTGCTCAGCAGCTCCGTCTGCGTAGGAGCACAAACATGTTTACTTATTAGTAAAATTAGACAAACTAAGTTACACGCACCCACGAATCTGTATAAGAGATTTAGGCGATGTGTGATTGATGGAGCACTATCGGAGCGAAAAGAGGGACTCTATGAGTTGGGGGATGAGGCTGGGGGCGTCCGGGGTTCTGGCGAAGGAGTATGGCGTGTGTGGGCGACCGTGGTGTGCTCCTAGCTGAAGTGGTGCGCTGCAAAGAGCGGGAGGGGAGGCTCTTGAAGCGTGGCAAAAATGGGTGGCTTCAGGATTTTGCAAAACAAAACTGTAAGAAATTTATAATTTATTATCATTGTCAAACTTGTCTCAAAAACAGGATTGAACATGAAACAAATGAGCGACACACTTCACGTATCCAAACCACTAGTAAGATTACTTTCGAGTTAACCAACCGAAATAAACATCTTTCGAAGGATCTTCCAACCGCTAATCAGGCTGGTAAAATGTCGCTTAACCAGCAACAAAGGGTTTTAAGTAAGTATGCAAAACAAGGTGACTGTAAAGCATGCTACGCGGTAATTATAAGCTAGAAAGTGGGCAAACCTATATATATTCCAGGGCGGATACACGTGTATCCGGGGGTCCTGGGCGTCCCACAGCGGGCATTTCATTGGGTATCCGGGGGTCCTTTCGACGTGCATACGGACCCTTCAAACCCAGTCGTAGGTAAATTGGGGAGTACGCACACACTAAGTAGTGCGAAACTAGACTCCTCTTTTGACTTCACGATAGCATCGCTATTTGGAGTTCGATCGAGCAGAAGCTTCGTACCAAGATGTGACATGTCATTTTACGCATCTTATACACTTGGTAGGGTAGAAACATGCAACACGGACCAATCAGAAATCAGTAGACATAGTTTCCCGAATACACAGCTGGTTGAGTTGAAATTTTGGGATAATATGTGCTGTTTTCTTGGTGCGCGCCATCGGTTTTCTCGCCTTGCTCAAGTGCAAATGCGTCTTCACGTACGTGTACAGTAGCAGTAGCAACTACGGGGCAGGAGCGAGCGAAGAGGAGTGATGCTTCTAAAAGATCGGCACCAACACGAACAGAATCCGGTACGCACGCACCAGAGCACCACTCATTTTTATTCGGCAGTCGTTGGGTCCCTTTTCTACGAGTTACGAGCTCGCGTGCTTTCTTTGGAGAAGCTCTGTCTAGGTAGAAGCACAAACATGTTCACTCCTCAGTAAAAATACACCCGCTCAGTTACGCGCACCCACCATACCCGTGCAAGAGACTTAACGATGCGCGATCGACGGAGCACCAGCGCAGCGACAAAAGGTATCAGGGGATGAGGCTGGCGCGCGTGGGGGGGGGTCTGGGTAGGAGCGGGGCATGTGTGGGCGATCGTGGTGCGCTCCGAGCTGGAGGGGTCCGCTCCGGGGACGCGTAGCAAAATGAGTGGCTTCAAGAATTTGCAAAATAAAACTGTAAGGAAAGCAGCAAACACAAACATGGTCAAACATGTCTCAAAAACAGGATGGAACATGAACAAAATGCAATGGGCGGTAGGTTGCCGTAAAACAAGTATACACACGTATATAAATTCTATGGTAATAGGTGTATTGAATTTCAAAAAAGTCGAGATAAGGAAATGTGTTCAAATGTGATAGTTTAGGGAGTTGTGGAAACCATTAAGCGAAGTTAAGGAATATATTTTATACAAATGAAAGTGTAATCATGTAGTCTGTGGAGCCTGTTACCGCTAACAAGGATATTTTTAAAACGCATAAACCGCTGTAGAGGAATTAGAGTGTTTAGTGTTTATAGTTAAAATAAAAAGGTGTTTAAAGTTTGATCTGATGGTGAGTGGGGGAATAATATTGGCTGGGTCTAGCGTCCTGTTTTCCCAGATATCTGAATAGGGTATAGGTTTACTCAGATGCAGGTTTCTTCCAGGTTTCAGCCAGTTTTCACTCAGGTTTTCATTTCTCAGTATGAGCAGAGCTAAATCGACGATATAAAATACTTTCCAAATATTACACAGGTATCGATTACACTTGATAATGTAATAGTCATGTGTGCGCTACATGAGCTAAAGTCAAAGTGACAACAAGACTGCTTTGTCGGCATGTAAAACTGCAGCCTGGTCAACGATCTAAACCAGGTATGGCGAAGTACGAATTTGGTGTTGTTTCAGGTGAATGCCATGTATTCGCCGTTACACCGCAACCGCATCTGTCACGCCTCAACCTTCAGTTAACGAGCAGCGTATTATCTTCAATATTGCGTGCAGAATCTTCCATCGTAGCAAAATTTTGCAAACTAAAATTGTAAGGAAATACTGAATTACAACATAATAAAAAACGTCTTACAAAATGGTTGGGCATAGATAAAATAGCATGGTCGGTAGGTCCTGTCAGACCGCGGGTGTGTCCTCGGCCACGGGCGCGTCCAGCGCGCGCGGGATCGACGAGATGCGGCGCAAGCAGCCGGCGCTGCGCTGGAAGGTCGTGGACAAGGGCAAGATGGTCTTCTCGCCGCTCTTCTGGAAGAACTGGTCCCAGTACTCCTGCTTGCGGCCCGGGAGCTTTTCCCAAAAGGAGTAGCGATTTGACCCATCTTTCTCAAAAGGAGTCGTTGTTGCAAAACGAGTAGTTGTGGTGCACCACATACCGTTTTTGGCGATCTTAGGATAGAGTATGTGCTATTTGCGGTATGACATTGCCGTGGGTTTTAGCTAGCATTCTCCATCTTTCTCGTAGTGGTACCGCAACCAGCTCCCTGCTCTAAACCCGTCCCACCACCAACATGGCATCGGCTCGCGCGCTCATGGACTTAAACGGTGAACACGGCACGTCTGAATTGAAGGAGGGTATGCGCTTCAGCTCCGGCACAGACGCTACCTATTCCATGCAGGACTATACGTACAATGCCAACACGCGCTGTTGTGTTAAAAGCAGTGGGACAATGAAAAAGTACACTTGCAGCCACGGCAAAAGAACCAAGACCAAAGGGGCCGTCTCGAATGACGAGGGAGAGACAACTGCCATCAACTCGGTAGACGACAGCAGTATTCCCGGTGGTGTGTGTGGCTGGGAGGTTCGCGTCTCGATATAGAGAGAGCGTGGTGGGTCTCAGGTCTTCTGGGTTTCGTATATTAACGACTTGCACTGCGACTTGTGTACGTCAACTGCCAAAGCTACCAAACGCCAGCTCACCAAACTAGCCACACTTCGTGCCACTGTGTTGGGCGATCGCAAGGTTAAGGGCAAGGTACTTGTGGCGATGCTTCAATCTCGAGATGGAGTCAACATGCAGTTCAGCAGATCAACGTTATATCGTGCTAAAGACGCTATCGTCGATTCTGCTGATGATATATGGGAGGAGTCCTTTCGTCGTCTCCCGTCCATGTTGTCTGATACGTGATTTGAACCCGGGCACATTGGTCCGGTTGGAGGTGGACCAACACCAACGATTCCTTCGAGGATTTATCGCGCTTGGTGCTAATGTTCAGTGCCAGTCTGGTCTGCTGCCGTTGTTAGGATTTGATGGTGCTCACTCAAAGCATTTAAAGTACAGCGGTGTTGTGATGTCGCTTCTTGGCCGGGACGGCAACGACAAGAATATTACGTCAGCTACGGCTTTGGTCAATGTCGAAAATGAGGCGAACATTCTATGGTTTTTGGAGCAGTGCCATTGCGCAGGGATTCAGCTTTCCGGTCGCGCAACGTTTTGTGACCGCGGCAAGATAATCGGAGCTGCGCCCCAGTTTTTCTTGCGCACCGGTGTACTCGTCACTTTGCGTTATTGCACACTTCACATCATCCGCAACCTGCATAAAAATTCAAAAAGAGCGACCAGGCATTTGATAACGCAGTGTGGGCAATTCAAGGTACAAACAATACGCTGAGGCTCTCGATAAGATGAAAACTGCTTTTGGCGATGATGTAGTGAAGTATCTGCAGGAGATCGGCCCAGCTGCGTGGATAGTTCATGCGAACATGAGCACATACATTCCTTCGGTTGTCGAAGGCAATGGTAGCGGGTCTGACATGCAGGGCGATATTGCGCGCAACCACTCTGGATCTAGAGTAGATGCTGCTGCATGTGCGTCATGTGGAGATGATGGTGATTCATGCCACCTTGCCAGCCCGAACGGCGTTCTAAGTGCATCGATAGAGGCAAGCAGCGCAGATGAGGACTTTAGTGAAGCTGAATGTGAGTGTTGCCAATTTGCTGAAACACATGTTGTACCGATGTTCCAATGGCGTACTTCGAACTTCGTGGAAAGCGACAACAACGCTTTGATCGAAAATGGTGTTCGTGAGTCTAATTGTGACGGGGGTCACACGCACCGTAGCTTAGAGGAAGCGTAGCACGCTAACCACAACAGACGCCTGGCGTCTCTGTTGTCCTTAGTACAAAAGGTCCTCCTTTAATACCGAGTATTAAAGAGACTTGTACACTTGAAGGTTAGAGTTAAACTGTCTTGTATTAATAAAACTCATAAAGTTCTATCTACTGCTTTCTATCTGCATACTGAACCCCTGTCAAAATGGCGATCTTCCTCAGCGGTTGGCTCCCGTGCGTCGTCGTCCAAAGTACGACCGACCCATAACTTAACATAGTACTTGGGGAGGTATACCGTCAATACTCTATTTAAGGAACCTGGTACACCGTACCAGTCGTGGTGTGTGACACTCAGTTATTGTGGGCCACACCGGCCGGTGTGGCCCACACCAGAGAACATCCCTCTTCCTTGAAAAGGACACAGGCCAATCCTGGCCCCATTACACTGATCCATGCAGCGCATTTTACAAGATCACCGTTGAAGCAATGAAAAAATTAGCTGGACGCCGTGCTGCAGTTGAAAAGTGGCAGAAGGCGAGCATTGACCTCACCCCGTTCGCAAAGAAGTTGTGGTTGAAGGAGAAAGAACGAGTTGGGGAGTATATGGTAGAGAAGTCAAGCGAATTTGTGTCCTACGTCTCGCACCCTGGTGATACGACGCGTAGCCGGGAAGTCAACGTGGTTCTTCCGTCATGTACTTGCTCCACGTATGATCAAATGCGAATGACATGTCGCCACATCTTCGCTGCTCTTCGTCAGCGAAACATCGAGAAGCAATTTATTCGGGCGTTCCACCCTGCCTACTTGGTGAAAACTTACGCTGCTACCTTCGCCGACAAGATTATTGCTCTACCTGTCCGCGATGCCCCTCCTGGCCCTCAAGAAGTACGTCCGTCACCGTACTACAAACAGGCAGGTCGTCGCGATATTCGCCGCATTGCGAGTGCTGGGGAAACCGGCGCTAAGTTAACTTACACTTGCAAAACGTGTCGTGAAGGGGGGCACAATCGTCGGACCTGTCGTTGTCATGCTAACGAGTGCGACGAAGCCAACCCCGATCTTCTTCCTCACAGCATTGCGTTGCCCAGCATCTCCAGCAACATTGAGCGGGATTCAGCTGAACGAGCTTCAGCATCACAGGAATTGCAAGAAGCGCCTGATCATTACGAAGTTCAGCCCAGGTCTGAGTCTACAAGTCGGATGTCAGTGAGGTTCCTGTTAGAATAAACACTAACGCTGTTAAGAGCTACTCTGTATAATAAATGATACGTACGTATTGAACAGGAATTCACTGCATTGCATTACCACGCATAATAGGCTGAATGGGTCTTCAACTCCGATGTGGACGCCTCGTAGCTCAGGCCGTCGTTTTAGGCGAGGTTCTCCAGTGCGTCCGAGTACATGTAGCGCCACATATCGTAAAGCGCCGAGCCGCGGTTCACGTGGCACCTGGGCAAGCTGCACTGGTCCGCGTCCGTCTGCGCGACCTTATCCTTGTCGAACATGAATTGCGCGGCGGAGTCGTTACCGTAGAACACGTGCGGGTCTGCCCCGACCACCAGCACCTCGGACAAGTAGGCGACATTGTACGCGTAGAGCTCCGCAAAGCCGGCGCGGGTACAGTGGCAGGTCAGACGCTGTGTCGTTCATCTTGAGTTTCACACCCCGAACCATGGCTGCTGGTAGCCCCGTGAAGGCTACCGAAGCTGCAAACGTGGTGCACTCACGGGTCGTAACAACATGAGAGTCGGAGCCTCTGGCGGAAGCGGGAGACGCGAAGCAGCCACAACAGGTACTCCGTAAGCTCAGCCGAGTGCTTGGTCAGGAACTTGTCACCTGTGGGGGGCAGCAGAGCTAGCGGCTTAATGTCCTTGGGGAAGGCGAGGTGCACCTGCGTGGTCTGGCGTTAAACTCGTGGTGCTTGCTACAGGAATGTGGATGGTATGTGGTGCACCCCAACTACTCGTTTTGCAACAACAACTCCTTTTGAGACAGATGGGTCAAATCGCTACTCCTTTCGGGAAAAGCTCTGCGGCCCGGCGCGACGACTACGCGTCGTTGCACTCGGGGATATAAGCGCTGCTGGGGCTTCCTGATGATGCGCCCGCGTCGCTGCTGCGCCGCGTCAAGACCAAACTGCGCGTGCTGGTCGTATAATGGGATAATTCGGCGCTGAGCGCGGATCAGGCGGCTGACGGCTTCTCGTACCTGCTGATTGAGTTGTCGCCGACGCTCCCATGGTCGCCAAAGTCAAAAGGAAGTCTCCGGTCGCACCGACGCCCAATGCCAAGCGAACCACGCGCTCCTACTCTGCTGCTTCTGGTGTCGTTGCGGGCATTCGGCCTACAGCACATGCAGCTGACGAAGGGGAATACTACAATGCAATGTCATTGAAAAACGCCAATCTTTACTTATACGATGGAGTTTGACCCATGAGTTACAGCTTGGTCAGTTCTGACAAGGCATCAGCCGTCTTGCCCTTCGCCATCGACTCCATATACTTGCCCAGCGTAACGACCGTCAGGAGCATCGCCGAGGACTCGAAGAAGTGGAGACCCTTGTAGTTCTCGTTCAGCGCCGACCCGACCATCGACACAAAACTGTACGTATAGGACATGGTGGTGCCTGCCACGACCAAGAAGACCATGCCCATAGCGCCGTCCTGCAGACCCTTCCATGCTGACACGAAGAACCGCCAGCCCACACCGAATTGCACCGGCGTGACCAGCAACAAGAGCAGCAGCAGCTTCACCGTCACAGCGTTCAACACTGGGGTCATGACACCCTCTCCACCGGCGGGATATACGTGAGCGCCATGTGGATGAGCATGGCCGGCAGTGAGAATAGCACGGTCGTGGTCAGCAGCTGGTACCACTTGGTCACCTCCCACACCTCCGATCTGCCCAGCGCGCTCTGGTCTGCGGTCTCCAACGCCACCTCCGCCTAGTAGCCCATACGTTGAAACACTCCAGCACGTCTCGCGGGATCGTCTTGACCAGCTGCTTGAGGTGCACGTGCGCCTTGTGGAGCGGCAGGTCGACTAGCACCTTGCTGACGCCCGGCAGGGCGCCCACCACCGCCTAGATCTTGCCCACGCACGCGGCGCCGCTCATACCCGCGACCGTGAACTTGAGCTCGAGTGAGTGGTCATCGTCAGCTCCACGACTTGCGGTAACGTCGCGTGGTAGCAGGCGTCCTGAATGAGCTGCTGACGCGTCTGGCGCGCGCTCGGGACCAGGTTGCGGCCGAACGCCACCTCGGCCTTCTGGCTGATGACTCCCGAAGGCAGTGCAGCACGCCCTCGGCCTTGGCCACGTGGTCTTTGATGGTCTTGGTGCACATGGCGCCTTCCAAGTGGAATACGGTGTGCGGCCGCGTCGCGCACGTCCAGGCTCTGCTCCTACTGCTGCATCTTCTGCTACCTCTCCGCCTGCAGCTTGACGGCCGCGGCCTTGACGACGTTATACGGACCGGCCTTGAAGCCCAGGCACCCCACCGCGTCCACGAGCTCCTGCAACGTTTAGGGTTTAGGGTCCCTATGCACCGGAGGACAGTATAGTGAATTCAAGTCAAACTGGAGCGCCACTAGCCGCTTCTCCGTGTCCACCACCTTTTGACTTGGTTTTACTATGAAATTGCTCCGTGTCTTCCTCGAGGTCAATGTCCTCCATGTTTTGGCTTGGGTTTTCTATATTAAGACTTCGGAACAATTTTGACCAGGTTTTCACGTTGTAAAGGGATTCAATCACCAAGTCAGCTGTTCAACTTCTAGTCACTCGGAGTCAGTACTCAATACTAACGTACTCACCCGAACAAAAGCCCCCTCCCGAACAATATCCTCTCCCGAATACAGAGACGCAGACAAAAACCTTAACACCTTAGTTCCCGTATGTTGTGCGGTACTACATAAGAGGTGTATACCCTAATTCACTTTTTTTCGCAGCATCTCTTGTATGTTGGACCTCCAAGATAAGAAGCGATTATACTTAGTGTTTGTGTAGAGGCAGATTCTATGATATTCTATAGTGAAAGTAAGTTATTTTATTTACAAAAAAGAACTGAATGCACAGGCTTAGGTTTGTAGTATGTGGGTACGGTTGCAGGTGGTAGAGAAGGGAGGGTCTCACCCACTAAGCACGAGTGGCCAGCAGGCCGTAGAGCTCATTCAGCAAAAAGACGAAGCGAGCGCAAGATGGTTGGTCCGGCCGGAAACCCCCCACGGCACCAGCTTACGGAGCATGAGCGGCGCCTGTGTCTCGAGGCACTGCTGAGCGACCGCCACGAACGCCGCGTCCGACGTGCCCAGCAGAAGACGGGCGATGGAGTTGGGGTAACAGCGAGGGCTGCGAAGCGCACATCAGCAGCAATGGAGGTCGCTGAGGCGAAAGGTGATGCCTATGCGCGACCGAGAACCGAGGGCAAGGAGGACGCAAGCGCTACGGCTGCTGCTGAGGCGAAGCAGACGACGAAGGCCAAGGACGCAGCAGCCGAGGCGAAGGAGACGGCGACAAAGAAGAATGTGGCGATCGCGTCCCGCAAGAAGATGGCTGCAGCCAAGGCGGTGGCCAAGCCACCAGCGACCAGCAAGAAGAAAGCCCACAGCCAAGCCTGCGGGACCGGCAAGAAGAGGGCGGCTGCGAGACCACCGGCGTCCAGAATGAAAAAGAAGGCGGCGAAGGAGACGTCGGGCGAGTCGTCATCGACGAAGAAGAAGGCGGCGAAGGAGGTCGGTGACAGCCCCGCGGTCACAGTAGGGCGAGAAGCAGACCATGCAGTCAAAGCCGCTGTCGGTGAGGTGCTCGATAACATCGTCGGCTTTTTCGCTGTTACTGAGAACCCCACCACGCCTGTTCGGACGCCGTTACCTGCAGAGCATACGGCACCAACGTCGAAGGCAGGAAAGCGGAATCTAGGACCATCCCCGGCATCACGCAAGCGTCGCCGAGGCATCCTGCAAGACGACGAGGTAAGATATGTTGGTGTTATTCAACATAAGAACTTGCAATTCGAACGGATGTGAACATAAGGACTAACACAAGTGTATTACCGCGGGACCTGTAGACTGAGCCAACTGACGACGGGCGCAGTGATGAAGAGTGCAGTGACGAGGAAAGCGAGGAACGAGGCGACGCACCATGTAAATCTCGATCCTAAGCAAAGTAACAGTGATAGACAAAAGTTAGTTATGTTGGTTTCAAGTAGCACCGCAATGCATTATGCTGGATCACAGCCAACATAAGTACTTGTGCCAATAAAAGTGGCAATCCAAAGCTTGCCACTCCAATCGCCAACGCACCTCATGCAATATGCCGTCTTGGCGCAGGCAGCGACGAACACCTTCGGCCCCAACGGTGCGGCTTGTCCTTGTTGAATTGGCGCATGGGGTTGTATCGTGAGCGTGACGGTAATGTCGTCTCATCGAAGCTGATAATCGGGGGCGGCTTGTGCCCGCGGGCAAAGGTACGCTGCAGCACGTCGACAACAGGCCTTATCTTCCACGCGCGGTCAAGTCGGGCTTGAGGGGACTTGTTGTTGGAGAAGTGTAGGTAGCCCATAATATGAAAGAAACGATTCTTCGCCATGAACTTGCCGAACAGATTCGCTGATAGCGCTCCAATCGTCTTCAGTGACCAATGTGCAGCGATTCCCTTTCGAATAGGCGCCAGCATCCTGGCAATCAGCAGCGCCATGACTCGTAGAACTTCCCATGCTTTAATGTCATCAATAGCTGCTAGCCGTCGGCGGATTTCGCCAAGTTCTTCAACGTCACCACCATTCCGACGCTGTTACGAACGTAGCGTCTGTGCCCGTTGAGGAATGGATTGACAGTGATAGGTGTTGCTCTCAACAGCAATCTGGGCCCACAGCTTTGGTGGGAGGAAGTAGAATAGCAAAGCCAGAGGGTCGTCCGCCACGCCGAGCACGCTGTCGCTGGGGCCATATGGGCCATCGTAGAGGTCTGCGTAAGTCGGACCAAACTTTGACGTATCTGTAAGTATTCACACATTCAAAGAAATATTAGATGTTATGTTGAACACCTTCCAGTAACCGAGGACGTATGTTGGATGCGGCCAACATAACTTACCGTACTCCCAGCCATCGTCTCGCATCGAAGTGACAAGATGCTTGTCTTTCGCAGCTGACATGCTGACAGAGTCCGGAAGCTCTTCGCGCTCGACGTCCGACTCGTCTGTGAGCTCACCGATGTCCCAATCTTCATCCCAGCCATCATCGTTGGCGTCTTCCTCGTCTTCAGGCTTTTCCTGGATGTCAGGATCCTCATCTGAGTTCAGGCCAGTATAGCGGTCGGCCCCTTCCTTCTCACACCCCAGCCCTAGGACAACAACTCCGGCGAAGCGGCCGTGTTACGCAATATGAAAGCACTGTTGCCCCCCCTCGCTTACGTCGCCGTGGAGACTAGCGGTCACCGATCGATTCGAAGAATACTCATGTTTCGTGAAGAGTCAGAGTATCAGCTTATCAGTCAATGCTTGCGACTCAATTAGTAGCGCCACGGCGGCTACGTTCTTTATCAGCATGCATTCACCCCAACCATCGACCATCCTCTAACCATATGCATCTATTTCTATCGAACCAAGCGAGAAATATGTACTGGGGCAAGCACAAGAGCATTAAGAACAACCCTCTTCACTATTGCACCCCCGAAGTCCCGCACGCTTTCTACATTTTCATTCGATATTTAGCATTCAGCAGTAGGTTCATGTATCGCGCTACGCGAATATATAACTGGCATAGCACACGGTACCTCAAACTGCCAACAGGATACCAGTCAATACCGAAGGAACCTACGTCACTTGCTTATACGCAAGACTCGTGTCCTACAACTTTGCGCAATAGCACTGATACGAGAACAGTTAACTCTACCACCCAGACTATAACACGACCATGAATGCCCATGCAAACGAATGTGGAATCAATACAACACAGATAATAACTGCCAGCGGCCGATTACTGGTGTCAGCAAGAGTCAACAGTGCTTACATATATTGAGAAACATTCAGCCCACCAACAAAACTTTACCGGAATTTGGAAGTCTTTAACACATATGTTCGCAATAGGAGAATATACGCATACTGAATATGATATAAAAAGCTTACTGTTCGAAAGTTGAACGTATAAAGTATCGAAGAACCAGGAACACATCGTTCAAACTTTATGTTTTGAATTACAAGGAGTAAATTAAGAAATTGTTTAAGAAGGTAGACTCAAGTAGATTACAGACTGACATATATTAAAAAAGATTTCAGGCTGTGTTGTTTACAACCCGGTAGACTAACATATGGGAGCATAAACCGCTGTGAAATAGGATAGTTAAAATGGAACTGTTGGGGGGAGGCGGGGGAGGCAAATCACAGTTACCTAGCAGTTTTTACATTTACAGAGCATATTTCACATGGAATGCGGGGGAGGCGTCAGTGGAATGCGGGGGAGGCATATTTTTTTCATTGGCTGAAAAGGAGGGAACACGTGCTCAGTGATAGGTCTAATACGGTTTAAGAGCAAAATCACATTTTGGTGGCATGCAAGTTTCCGGCATAGGAGCAAGATTGAGAGTGGCATCAGCGACTATGAGGGCAGTGTCAGATCGCCCCTGCTGCGCAGCGAGATTGGTGGAAGTCTCTGAGCGCCGCATATTCTGGTTTCGTAATCGATTTCTATTGCATAAAAAAGTAAGACGTCGAATTTTGCGGATCGTTTTTGATTCAAAACCGGGTAGGTTCGTATTTTACCCTGTATATATCCTGATAGAAAAATGTTCCATCCACCATGTTTTGCTGAACCCGGCAAAATGCTAGGTTCTACCACAATAAGGTTAAGAGTAGAAATTAAAGAGTGTATAGGATATGGAGTAAAAGGTTTTGTGTATAATATGTAGAGTTAAGAGAGTAGAGTGGAGAGTAGAAATTAAAGAGTATATAGGAGGTACAGTTGAAGGTTTTGTGTGTAATGAGTAGAGTTATGTGATATGAGTTAAGAGTAGAAATAAAGAGTGTATCGGAGATAGAGTTTAAGGTTTTGCGTATAATGTTTAGAGTTAAGAGAATAGTGTTGGGAGTAGAAATTAAAGAGTATATATGAGGTGGAGTTTAAGGTTTTGTGTATAATGTGTAGAGTTAAGAAATGAGAGTTAAGAGTAGAAATTAAAGAGTATATAGGTGGTGGAGGTTAGGGTTTTGTGTATAGTGTGTAGAGTTAAGAGAGTCGAGTTGAGAGTGGAAATAACAAAAAAAGAAGATAGAGTTGAAGGTTTTGTGTATAGTGAGTAGCGTTATGAGATATGAGTTTAGAGTAGAAAGTAAAGAGTGTATCTGAAGCGGGGCTACACATTCGGCTAACCTCACCTTAGTGCAACACGCACTAAGTGGATACATTCAGGTGGGCCACATCGCAGTGTGGTCACCATTCATATTAGGAAGCAGTCCTATAAGTCAGAAAGCAGGGTCTTTCTGCCAGTAATACTCAAGCATTAGGTCAGAGTTTCTGCCAACCACTCGTTGGCAGAACCTCTCTTTATAGATATCAGTTTTAGGAGGAAAGCCACAGTTAACATTCAAGTCAGTTCTCATTTTACCGCAAAAGCTACTATTTGTACCTTTATTTAGGTTTAGCTATACTTGTGGATACAAGTATACCTAATCTAAGATAAATACACCTTACGCTTCCTCATACACGTGCGCTCACGTGTAAGCTAAAGTATTGGGCTAAGTAAGCCCATTACACCTGGTAGCACTTTGTAGTCCGTCCAACGACCGACTAGTTACGTATCGTATGAAATTCGATACGGGGCCGAGGACCTGCCTGTGGACGCGAGTATGTCCACTGGTAACCCAAACACGAGTGCAACGCATGTTGCACGCGAAGACTGTCTCCACCTGGCGGATCCAGAGTGGGAGGCGCTCCAACGACTGTCGGCGGTCATTGAAGAAGCGGCCGTAGCGACGATGCTACGCACGCTATCGCCGACAGAGCAACACGGTGTTGCTCTAGGCTTCATCATGAAGGAACAGCACGAGACCGCTGCTCGCGCTACGGTGTCGACTCCGTCCACACCGCGCGTGGAGTCATTGAAGCTCCACGTGAACAGCTACGTTGGAAGAGAGGGCGAGCCTCTCCTCCGTTGGCTTGTCGAAGTCGACACTGCCCTTACGGCTCGACGTATCGTCGACCCGTTGTCAAAAGTTGCGTTCACCATGTCATGCCTTGGCGGGCGAGCGAGGAGTTGGGCGTACGAACGCCGACTCACTGATCCTACGTGCTTTAGCACGTATGAGGTGTTCAAAGAGGAGCTCAGACAAGCATTTGAGCCCCCGCAGAATGAGTTCAGATCGAGGGCTGAGTTCCTTGACCTGCAACAGGGCAAGCATGACGTGCATGCTTACGCTCAAAGGGCGCGGTACTTGGTCTCGAATATCGTGACCAACCCGATAGACGAGGCGACAAAGGTCGTCACGTTCATGAAAGGCCTGAAAGATGGGCCTGTGAAGACCTATCTCTTCCGAGAGTACCCAAGTACTCTCGAGTCTGCAATTACACTTGCAATGCAAGAAGAGTTTAGCCTGCGACAGGCTAAGCTCCATGTGAACGTCCCGCAGCCGATGCCGCGGCCGATGGTAAGGCCGTCGGGAGGTCCCGAACCAATGGACCTCTCGAGTGCGACCGCTGCTGGATCTCAGCAGCGTCGTGGACCAACGAATGTCCGCTGTTTCCGGTGTGGAAACAACGGCCACTACGCCCGTGAATGCACAGCGCCTGTGCAGGCGGCCAAGGGCCGGCGTGACGATACCGGGTATCGCCACGGGCAATAAAAAACTAGAGCAACCAGCAGGCGCGGGGCGACCTGCTGGTGATGCAGTCGAGCGTGTCGATATCGGACACGCCGTATTGAAGACTGCTGCCCCCAGTGAGAGTCCCTCTCACTGTAAGAAGCAGGATGGCAGGCCAAACCTTGTCATCCTGAAGGTTAACTCGAAGAGAGAGAAGTCTCTTCGTGCGTTGTTGGATTGTGAGGCGTTGAGTAAATTTGGTCGACTGCAGAGCCTAGCGAGGCTTGACTTCGAGGAGGTAGTAATGCCTCGAAGTCTATTGGAAGTAAGACTAGCAACGGGTGCCGTTGTTAGAACTGAGAAGCGTGTCGTACGCGTACGCTTCTCATATCGGAAAAGGACGTTCGTAGACGAGCTTATCGTGCTTGACTTAGACGATAAGTTCGACGTGGTGTTGGGCATGCCGTGGCTTGCACGGCATGATCCGGTGATCGACTGGACGAAGCGCACGATCGTGCACTTCGGGAGTAGCAGCGCGACAGTAAGCGATGGCCCTGTCGGTGCAGCACATGCACCTCGCGGTGCATGCGACCGTCCAGCAGAGGCAGCGCGACGCGCGGCTGCCTCCGGTCACCACACGCGGACACCCACGACTGAGAGAGTCGTTGGGAGAAAATGTGAGTCGAATCAGAAGACTCAGATTCGATCGGATTCGAGAGGTTCTCGAAGCGTCAAGAATGGCGCGGTCGTGTCGACTATTAGTGTCGACACACAAGTTCAACAAGAGGAGCCAGTCACTAATAAGGACAGTGACTCGGACACGTCAGCTCAGGGAGCTGATGCGATTGGCCCAAATGTCGAAGGATGCTCCGCCGTAAGGCGTCGAGGTAAAATAGGCGCGCCGGCTCTGGGAGCCGACGCTGCAGGCAGTGCGGACGGTTGCAAACGTCCCGCACCGGAAATGCTTGCGTGCGCCCGCGGGAAAACCCGCCGGCGATAACAAGAAACGCATTGCGTGCTCACGTGCAGCCGGGCTTGATTGCGTGCGCCCGCGGGTTGAACCCGCCGGCGATCAAAAGGAAGATCTGTCCGCGGCCGGGCCCGGACAAAACAAGACGCGCGGAACCGGGTTCCGCACAAGAAGTGAACGGCGCAAGCGAGCAAAGCTGCGCAAGTCTAGGTCAGGGACCGAGGCGCTGCTCGCAGTGTCTGCCGGGCAGACACAGGAACTGGAGACGACCGTCGAGACACTGAGTGTCTTGACGCGTACGAATACTGGTCTCCAGTATAAGAAGATGAAGTTGGAGAACCCTCCGACGCTAGCGTCGGAGTTGACTTCGCTTCCAGTCACAAGCTGGAGGCGCTTCGCCCGCGACCTGCACGATGGACGCATCGAGCAGATTTGCATCCTCTCGGATGTCGAGAGGATGAAGTGTGAAGCGGAAGAGTTGAAACAGCTCGTCGCTGAGGGTGTCGACGCCATCAGCGCCAAGTCGAAGAAAGAACGCTTCGACGAGCAGAGCTGGGACTCGCTGAAGTCGAGCCCCTTCTACGAGGTCTTGCGTGAGTACAGAGACGTACTCCCGAACGATATCCCTGCGGAGTTGCCGCAGGACAAGGGTGTTCAGCACGAGATTGATCTCGTGCCGGGAACGAAGTATTGCGTGACGCGGCAGTGGCCACTGCCGCGAGAGCAAGTCAAGGCGATCGGCGACTTCTTTGAGAGTCGTCGCAAGGCTGGGCAAGTGCGGGAATCGAAGTCCCCGCACAGCGCCTACGTTCTGTGTCAAGAAGGCACAGGGCGGGTGGCGCATCGTTCATGCTTCTAACAAGCTGAACGACGCAACGGTACCGGCCCAGACGCCGATACCGCGAAAAGATGTGATCATCGATTCGATGGCTCTGAGCACTATCTTCAGTGCTCTGGATCTGAGAGATGGATTCTATCAGATCCTCATGCGTGAGAGTGATATACCTCTCACGGCGGTGAGCACTCCGAGCGGTATGCTCTGGGAGTGGCTTGTAATGCCGCAGGGTCTTAATAATGCCCCTGCGACGTTCAACAGGTGTGTAACGCACTTGTTGCGCTCGGTGCGCGACTTCGCACCGAGCTATTTCGACGATGTGTTCATCCACAGCCGGGCTGTGGACGGGAAGTCGGAAGTAGAGATGCACAAAGAACATCTCCGCAGGTTGTTTGCGCTCATGCGCAAACACAAGCTCTATGCGAACCTGAACAATTGTATCTTCGGGGCTAGCGAGATACCCGTCCTTGGGTGTCTCGTAGGGAAGAACAGCGTACGCCCTGACCTGGGAAAGGTCAGAGTGATCAATGAATGGTCTACGCCTTCCAATGTCAAGGAACTGAGGCAGTTCCTTGGACTCGCTACGTACTTATGCAAGTACGTGAGCAACTACGCGGGCAAGATTCGCCCGCTGTCGCAGCTCCTAAAGAAGGACGCTGCATGGGTTTGGACTGCTGATTGTCAGCAGACCTTTGATGCAGTCAAGCAGGGCTTGACTGAGGCGCCGATCTTGGCGGTGGCCAACCAAGACCGCCCGTTCCACGTCGTGTGTGACGCGTCCGATTTCGCAATCGGATGCGCTCTAATGCAACACGATCACGAAGGACGTGATCGCGTGATCTATTATCAGTCGCGTCAGCTGAAGCCAGCTGAGCGCAACTATCCGGTACATGACAAGGAACTCCTTGCCGTGAAGTATGCACTCGCGAAGTTTCGAGTGTATCTACTTGGGAGTAGACCATTCGTGGTCTACACCGACCACGCATCATTGCGTACGGCGATCAAGTCGCCGCACATCTCACAAAGAATGGCGAGATGGCTCTCATTCTTTGCGGAGTACAACTTCCAGGTTGAGTACAAACCTGGAAGGTTGAATATTGTGGTCGACGCGTTGTCGCGTCGCCCTGACCATGCGGTGCATAAGGCCGACGCCAATGCAATTGGCGTCGCACGGACGTCTACTCCCTCGTCGTCTTTGTTAGACGACGTGAGGTCCGCATACGCCAATGATGCGGACGCGAAGCAGTTGTTAAACTACTTCGCTGCGCCTTCTGACAAGTCTCGTCAGAAGCTGGCGAAACATCTCCGTGCCCGTGTACACCGTTATCGTGTACACAATGGTCTGCTGCTTTACAGCGCAGTCGACGACAACGCTGATCGCATTGTCGTGCCGGACGATCATGAGCTGAAGCTCAGGATCACTTACGAGTACCACGATGCCCCGACGTCGGGACATCAAGGTCGTGAGAAGACATACTTGCTTCTCACGCGTGACTTCTATTGGAGTCACCAGTACAAGTGGGTACGCAAGTACGTTCGTGCTTGCGAGGTTTGCCAGCGCGTGAAGCCTGCACCCTTCTCGCAGGCTCCACTTCAGTCACTACCGACTCCGTCGGAGTGCTGGCAGTCCATCTCAATGGACTTTGTGTTTGGTCTTCCGCCTGACAACAAGCGGAGGACTGGTATTGTGGTCTTTGTTGACCGCTTCAGCAAGATGGTGCATCTTGCTGCAGTACCGGCCGTAGTGACAGCCAAGCAGACCGCACGTATGTTTGTTGACACGGTGTTTAGACACCATGGCATGCCGATCGACATTGTGTCGGATCGTGATCCGCGCTTCACAGCGCGTTTCTGGCAAGAAGTGTTTGAACTTCTTGGCACGCAGCTGTCCATGTCGACTGCGGATCATCCGCAGACCGACGGACAAACCGAGCGCGTCAACCGGGTATTGGTTGACGCTCTGAAGAGCTACGCTCACTCGTTCCAATACTGGAGCGACTGCTTGCCGATGGCAGAGTTTGCCATCAACAACTCGGTGCATGTCTCGACAGGACACACACCGTTTTACGTGAACGCCATGAGGCATCCACGCGTACCGAGCGTACTCGGTGCGGTAGCTCCTTCCTTAAGTGGGGGAGGGTATCCGGTTTCAACTAAACCGAATGAGCACGCTGATACGAGCAACATATCAGCTGTGTCGACACGCGCACGGACTGCGCGTAGTCCAATCGACGCGAGCACAATGTCTACGCCGGGCGTAGACACTCTCAACAACAAGAACCACACACAGGCCGGGCCTGTTGTGAACAAGAGTAACGGGTTGAACAAAGAGTTCAACTCGCAGGCAATGGACTTTGTCCAGCGCCGCCAAGCCGTAATACGGTTTGTGCAAGATGCCATTGCAGCTTCTGTCGATCGACAGAAGCTGAACGCAGACAACAATGGCAGAGGAAACACAAATGAATTCAAAGTGGGTTCATTAGTTCTGTTAGCTACATATAACCTAGCTAGACATGCAGTTTCCGACTTCGGAGCAAGCAAGTTTGCCCCGCGCTTCATCGGGCCATTCACCGTGTTGGCGAAGCATGGCAACGCGTACACGCTAGACATACCGTCCAGCATGCGTCTCCACCCAACCTTTTACGTTGGGCGGCTGAAGCCTTACTCGCAACACGAGCCACCTACTCCCGGTGACTCGGCGCGGCCCTCGTCTCGAGCGCGGAGACGCGTTGCCCCAGACGCGCAACGATCGACCCAAGGTCGACCTGGATATTCGAAGCGGTCTGTCCAGCCTGACAGATCCGGGCCTTCAAGAGCTTCAGCTCCTGCCTCATCTCGGCGAGCTCAGTCGTCTGGAGGCGTTCCACAGCCTCCAAACGTTCCCAGACCTCGGCCGGCGACGGTCCGTGGTGTCTTCCCGCCACCACCGCCCCCGTTGCGAGACGCACGGGGGGAAACTCGCTGGATTGTCCAGCGAATCGTTGATCATCAGATCCGGACCCAAGGTCCGGTTCATTTTCGTATTCGTTGGTTAGGATACTCTCCTGACCACGATACGTGGGAGCCGCGGAACGTCCTGATGAGCGTCGTTCCGGAAATGGTGACGGAGTACGAATCCCGCCACCAGCAGCTCCGCCGAAGGGCGTAAAACTTGAGCGAGAGCTGTAGTTGCCTACAGCCCTCGGCTGAGTGTTGCGCTCACCCTCAGCACTCTCGGACGACAACTGCGTGATTAACTTCTCACGCAGTGTCTTCAACTCCACAGGCACACTAATACCAGTGTACCCGTTAAGGTCCCGTTCGGACAGCCGCACTGCCCCAGCTTGGCAGCGCTCGCGCGCAACGCCAGACGGCACTGCGCACGGAATACCCGCTTCGACTGCACCCTCGTGCAGCCGCAAAATCTTGGGCCGCTTCGAGAAGCACTCGTAGCGCTCTCTCGCAGAGCGGACTCGCTCGCGGTAGCCAGCCGGGTCGCAGTTGAAGTTATCAACGAACGCGCCCCAGCTTTGACAGAGTGCCTCCCACTCTGTCACCTTACTCTTACGGGAATGCTTCTTGTTCCCGTAGAATCGGAGCTCGTGGAAGAGCCCGATGTAATAATCACGTCTTTGATCCGTCGCCGGATCAAAGTCGAGCTCCTTAGTGACGTCGTCATCAGTGATGGCGCTGCAGGAGTACAACGCGTACGGCCCCAGCGGCGATGTGTTGTCGTAGCGAGGTCGGATCTCGCTCGGAGACGGCATCCACGGGTCGCGCACCGGATTAGTGCGCGACGTCACAGCCGTAGACGACGTGGAGTCGTCGTCGCCTCCACCCCGCGGAGTAGACAGAGCTCCGGCATCAGCGAGTGGCCTGTCGCTGCCGCTGCGCAAGCGCTTTGAGCTCGAAGCGTCCGTGTCGTCCTCGCGGGGACGACGCGTCCCTACGCTTGTTTCATTGCGCCCTGAGGACGAGGAGTCTCGCTCCTCCTCGCCCTCCTCCATGTCGAGATCCTCCATGCCGTCAAAGAGGGTTTCGTTGGCATAGGTAACTTTGCCACGCGTCTTGTGGTACTCCCCAACCGAGATGTTACGCTTGGGGGAGTTTGACGTCGTCACCGTGGAAGTGACGACGGACGCCGAAGAGGCTGAAGATGTGGCAGTCGTCGCTGTGTTAGCGACGACCGCGTTGCTTGCTGCAGGTGCAGCAAGCTCGTCGGGAAGTCTGCGTCGTTGGCGTGCTCATTTCGAAATGAGCGTTGCGCGGCGACTCACTCGCGCTGAGATTCTGCTAAAGGTTGCTCTACGAGTTTGTTTTGTTGTAGGAAACCTAAGGACAACTAAAAATTGAATTGAAATTGCTTGAATCAAATGGAGAGCAACAGCAAGAACCTCTTGAGCACCTCTACCACTACCAGCTATGTACGGCTTACAGAGCTCAAATATCTCGTCAAACGCCTCCACATCTATGCGGAAATGATCGTGAATCGCTTGAAAGAACCTCTGACCACTACTTGTAGTTAGCCCCAGCAACCTCAGCGCTTTCTCGTGGTCTTCTGACGCGTTGGATGTCCCTCAAAAGCTCCGATCGCAACGAACATGGCCTCTATTGCTTCATCCATCTCGTCAAGCATCGTGCCGGCCACATTGGACACTTTAAATGATGTAGATTCCCTCTTAACTATTAATTATTATCCAAAACCCCAAACACAAACATTAACTTAGGGCGTGTTCGCGACCTCTGCAATTTGCCAAAAACGCAATTTTCGAGGCGAAATCGAAATTACGTTTTACTGGCCGGTATTTTGATGAGAAAGCAAAATAGTATTATGCATTTTCGTGTTCGCGGGAAAATAGTGTTTTGCCCTCACTTGTCACTAAATTTCATGTTGTAAAAACGAGGGAATCTACATCATTTAAAGTGTCCAGTGTGGCCGGCACGATGCTTGACGAGATGGATGAAGCAATAGAGGCCATGTTCGTTGCGATCGGAGCTTTTGAGGGACATCCAACGCGTCAGAAGACCACGAGAAAGCGCTGAGGTTGCTGGGGCTAACTACAAGTAGTGGTCAGAGGTTCTTTCAAGCGATTCACGATCATTTCCGCATAGATGTGGAGGCGTTTGACGAGATATTTGAGCTCTGTAAGCCGTACATAGCTGGTAGTGGTAGAGGTGCTCAAGAGGTTCTTGCTGTTGCTCTCCATTTGATTCAAGCAATTTCAATTCAATTTTTAGTTGTCCTTAGGTTTCCTACAACAAAACAAACTCGTAGAGCAACCTTTAGCAGAATCTCAGCGCGAGTGAGTCGCCGCGCAACGCTCATTTCGAAATGAGCACGCCAACGACGCAGACTTCCGACGAGCTTGCTGCACCTGCAGCAAGCAACGCGGTCGTCGCTAACACAGCGACGACTGCCACATCTTCAGCCTCTTCGGCGTCCGTCGTCACTTCCACGGTGACGACGTCAAACTCCCCCAAGCGTAACATCTCGGTTGGGGAGTACCACAAGACGCGTGGCAAAGTTACCTATGCCAACGAAACCCTCTTTGACGGCATGGAGGATCTCGACATGGAGGAGGGCGAGGAGGAGCGAGACTCCTCGTCCTCAGGGCGCAATGAAACAAGCGTAGGGACGCGTCGTCCCCGCGAGGACGACACGGACGCTTCGAGCTCAAAGCGCTTGCGCAGCGGCAGCGACAGGCCACTCGCTGATGCCGGAGCTCTGTCTACTCCGCGGGGTGGAGGCGACGACGACTCCACGTCGTCTACGGCTGTGACGTCGCGCACTAATCCGGTGCGCGACCCGTGGATGCCGTCTCCGAGCGAGATCCGACCTCGCTACGACAACACATCGCCGCTGGGGCCGTACGCGTTGTACTCCTGCAGCGCCATCACTGATGACGACGTCACTAAGGAGCTCGACTTTGATCCGGCGACGGATCAAAGACGTGATTATTACATCGGGCTCTTCCACGAGCTCCGATTCTACGGGAACAAGAAGCATTCCCGTAAGAGTAAGGTGACAGAGTGGGAGGCACTCTGTCAAAGCTGGGGCGCGTTCGTTGATAACTTCAACTGCGACCCGGCTGGCTACCGCGAGCGAGTCCGCTCTGCGAGAGAGCGCTACGAGTGCTTCTCGAAGCGGCCCAAGATTTTGCGGCTGCACGAGGGTGCAGTCGAAGCGGGTATTCCGTGCGCAGTGCCGTCTGGCGTTGCGCGCGAGCGCTGCCAAGCTGGGGCAGTGCGGCTGTCCGAACGGGACCTTAACGGGTACACTGGTATTAGTGTGCCTGTGGAGTTGAAGACACTGCGTGAGAAGTTAATCACGCAGTTGTCGTCCGAGAGTGCTGAGGGTGAGCGCAACACTCAGCCGAGGGCTGTAGGCAACTACAGCTCTCGCTCAAGTTTTACGCCCTTCGGCGGAGCTGCTGGTGGCGGGATTCGTACTCCGTCACCATTTCCGGAACGACGCTCATCAGGACGTTCCGCGGCTCCCACGTATCGTGGTCAGGAGAGTATCCTAACCAACGAATACGAAAATGAACCGGACCTTGGGTCCGGATCTGATGATCAACGATTCGCTGGACAATCCAGCGAGTTTCCCCCCGTGCGTCTCGCAACGGGGGCGGTGGTGGCGGGAAGACACCACGGACCGTCGCCGGCCGAGGTCTGGGAACGTTTGGAGGCTGTGGAACGCCTCCAGACGACTGAGCTCGCCGAGATGAGGCAGGAGCTGAAGCTCTTGAAGGCCCGGATCTGTCAGGCTGGACAGACCGCTTCGAATATCCAGGTCGACCTTGGGTCGATCGTTGCGCGTCTGGGGCAACGCGTCTCCGCGCTCGAGACGAGGGCCGCGCCGAGTCACCGGGAGTAGGTGGCTCGTGTTGCGAGTAAGGCTTCAGCCGCCCAACGTAAAAGGTTGGGTGGAGACGCATGCTGGACGGTATGTCTAGCGTGTACGCGTTGCCATGCTTCGCCAACACGGTGAATGGCCCGATGAAGCGCGGGGCAAACTTGCTTGCTCCGAAGTCGGAAACTGCATGTCTAGCTAGGTTATATGTAGCTAACAGAACTAATGAACCCACTTTGAATTCATTTGTGTTTCCTCTGCCATTGTTGTCTGCGTTCAGCTTCTGTCGATCGACAGAAGCTGCAATGGCATCTTGCACAAACCGTATTACGGCTTGGCGGCGCTGGACAAAGTCCATTGCCTGCGAGTTGAACTCTTTGTTCAACCCGTTACTCTTGTTCACAACAGGCCCGGCCTGTGTGTGGTTCTTGTTGTTGAGAGTGTCTACGCCCGGCGTAGACATTGTGCTCGCGTCGATTGGACTACGCGCAGTCCGTGCGCGTGTCGACACAGCTGATATGTTGCTCGTATCAGCGTGCTCATTCGGTTTAGTTGAAACCGGATACCCTCCCCCACTTAAGGAAGGAGCTACCGCACCGAGTACGCTCGGTACGCGTGGATGCCTCATGGCGTTCACGTAAAACGGTGTGTGTCCTGTCGAGACATGCACCGAGTTGTTGATGGCAAACTCTGCCATCGGCAAGCAGTCGCTCCAGTATTGGAACGAGTGAGCGTAGCTCTTCAGAGCGTCAACCAATACCCGGTTGACGCGCTCGGTTTGTCCGTCGGTCTGCGGATGATCCGCAGTCGACATGGACAGCTGCGTGCCAAGAAGTTCAAACACTTCTTGCCAGAAACGCGCTGTGAAGCGCGGATCACGATCCGACACAATGTCGATCGGCATGCCATGGTGTCTAAACACCGTGTCAACAAACATACGTGCGGTCTGCTTGGCTGTCACTACGGCCGGTACTGCAGCAAGATGCACCATCTTGCTGAAGCGGTCAACAAAGACCACAATACCAGTCCTCCGCTTGTTGTCAGGCGGAAGACCAAACACAAAGTCCATTGAGATGGACTGCCAGCACTCCGACGGAGTCGGTAGTGACTGAAGTGGAGCCTGCGAGAAGGGTGCAGGCTTCACGCGCTGGCAAACCTCGCAAGCACGAACGTACTTGCGTACCCACTTGTACTGGTGACTCCAATAGAAGTCACGCGTGAGAAGCAAGTATGTCTTCTCACGACCTTGATGTCCCGACGTCGGGGCATCGTGGTACTCGTAAGTGATCCTGAGCTTCAGCTCATGATCGTCCGGCACGACAATGCGATCAGCGTTGTCGTCGACTGCGCTGTAAAGCAGCAGACCATTGTGTACACGATAACGGTGTACACGGGCACGGAGATGTTTCGCCAGCTTCTGACGAGACTTGTCAGAAGGCGCAGCGAAGTAGTTTAACAACTGCTTCGCGTCCGCATCATTGGCGTATGCGGACCTCACGTCGTCTAACAAAGACGACGAGGGAGTAGACGTCCGTGCGACGCCAATTGCATTGGCGTCGGCCTTATGCACCGCATGGTCAGGGCGACGCGACAACGCGTCGACCACAACATTCAACCTTCCAGGTTTGTACTCAACCTGGAAGTTGTACTCCGCAAAGAATGAGAGCCATCTCGCCATTCTTTGTGAGATGTGCGGCGACTTGATCGCCGTACGCAATGATGCGTGGTCGGTGTAGACCACGAATGGTCTACTCCCAAGTAGATACACTCGAAACTTCGCGAGTGCATACTTCACGGCAAGGAGTTCCTTGTCATGTACCGGATAGTTGCGCTCAGCTGGCTTCAGCTGACGCGACTGATAATAGATCACGCGATCACGTCCTTCGTGATCGTGTTGCATTAGAGCGCATCCGATTGCGAAATCGGACGCGTCACACACGACGTGGAACGGGCGGTCTTGGTTGGCCACCGCCAAGATCGGCGCCTCAGTCAAGCCCTGCTTGACTGCATCAAAGGTCTGCTGACAATCAGCAGTCCAAACCCATGCAGCGTCCTTCTTTAGGAGCTGCGACAGCGGGCGAATCTTGCCCGCGTAGTTGCTCACGTACTTGCATAAGTACGTAGCGAGTCCAAGGAACTGCCTCAGTTCCTTGACATTGGAAGGCGTAGACCATTCATTGATCACTCTGACCTTTCCCGGGTCAGGGCGTACGCTGTTCTTCCCTACGAGACACCCAAGGACGGGTATCTCGCTAGCCCCGAAGATACAATTGTTCAGGTTCGCATAGAGCTTGTGTTTGCGCATGAGCGCAAACAACCTGCGGAGATGTTCTTTGTGCATCTCTACTTCCGACTTCCCGTCCACAGCCCGGCTGTGGATGAACACATCGTCGAAATAGCTCGGTGCGAAGTCGCGCACCGAGCGCAACAAGTGCGTTACACACCTGTTGAACGTCGCAGGGGCATTATTAAGACCCTGCGGCATTACAAGCCACTCCCAGAGCATACCGCTCGGAGTGCTCACCGCCGTGAGAGGTATATCACTCTCACGCATGAGGATCTGATAGAATCCATCTCTCAGATCCAGAGCACTGAAGATAGTGCTCAGAGCCATCGAATCGATGATCACATCTTTTCGCGGTATCGGCGTCTGGGCCGGTACCGTTGCGTCGTTCAGCTTGTTAGAAGCATGAACGATGCGCCACCCGCCCTGTGCCTTCTTGACACAGAACGTAGGCGCTGTGCGGGGACTTCGATTCCCGCACTTGCCCAGCCTTGCGACGACTCTCAAAGAAGTCGCCGATCGCCTTGACTTGCTCTCGCGGCAGTGGCCACTGCCGCGTCACGCAATACTTCGTTCCCGGCACGAGATCAATCTCGTGCTGAACACCCTTGTCCTGCGGCAACTCCGCAGATATATCGTTCGGGAGTACGTCTCTGTACTCACGCAAGACCTCGTAGAAGGGGCTCGACTTCAGCGAGTCCCAGCTCTGCTCGTCGAAGCGTTCTTTCTTCGACTTGGCGCTGATGGCGTCGACACCCTCAGCGACGAGCTGTTTCAACTCTTCCGCTTCACACTTCATCCTCTCGACATCCGAGAGGATGCAAATCTGCTCGATGCGTCCATCGTGCAGGTCGCGGGCGAAGCGCCTCCAGCTTGTGACTGGAAGCGAAGTCAACTCCGACGCTAGCGTCGGAGGGTTCTCCAACTTCATCTTCTTATACTGGAGACCAGTATTCGTACGCGTCAAGACACTCAGTGTCTCGACGGTCGTCTCCAGTTCCTGTGTCTGCCCGGCAGACACTGCGAGCAGCGCCTCGGTCCCTGACCTAGACTTGCGCAGCTTTGCTCGCTTGCGCCGTTCACTTCTTGTGCGGAACCCGGTTCCGCGCGTCTTGTTTTGTCCGGGCCCGGCCGCGGACAGATCTTCCTTTTGATCGCCGGCGGGTTCAACCCGCGGGCGCACGCAATCAAGCCCGGCTTGATCGCGCATCGCTTCTTCGTGCAGCCCGGCTGCACGTGAGCACGCTGCG